>CM028129.1:351852500-352327500 GCA_016271365.2 Neoceratodus forsteri | reverse complement strand
CCCTCTATTCTTCAAATTGTGCCCCCTTTTTCTTGCACATCTCTTTTTCTGAAAGATGCTACCATCTTGAACTTTGTAGATTCCCTTGATGTACTTGAAAGTTTCTATCATATCCCCCTCTCCTCAAGTGTATACATATTAAGCTTATTTAATCTCTCTTCGTATGTCTTCTGGTGCAGACCCTGCACCATTTTAGTTGCCCTACTCTGGACAGCCTCCATCCTGTCTATGTCCTTGCGGAGATGGGGTCTCCAGAACTGGACGCAGAACTCCAGATGGGGTCTCACCAACTGTCTGTACAAAGGGATAACAACTTCCTGTTTTCTACTGGTGATGCCTCTCCCTATGCATCCTAGTATCCCACCAGCTCTTCTTACTGCCTTCTCACATTGCTTGCCCACCTTAAGGTCATCTGATATGACTACCCCCAGGTCCCTTTCCATTTCTGTAGTTATTATCTCACCCCCCATTGAGTACTCTTCCCCTGGATTTTTGTTTCCCAGGTGCATTACTTTGCACTGCTTTGCACTGAATCTAAGCTGCCATTTATGTGACCATTCCTCCAACCTTGTTAAGTCCCTTTGCATCCTCTCCACCCCACCTTCTGTATCAACCCTGTTGCAGATCTTTGTGTCATCTGCAAAAAGACATACTTTGCCTTCCAGTCCCTCTGCAATGTCACTTGTAAAGACATTAAAGAGGACCAGTCCCAGTACTGAACCCTGCAGTACCCCACTAGTGACCCCCCTTTCTTCAGAGTAAACTCTGTTTACTATTATCCTCTGTATCCTGTTGTCCAGCCAATTTTTAACCCAGGCTACCACCTTGGGACCCACTCCAAGGCTGGCTAACTTGTATATTAATCTTTTGTGTGGGACTGTGTCAAATGCCTTGCTAAAGTTTAGGTAGGCCATGTCCACTGCCCCTCCCTGGTCTACCACATTGGTCACCCAGTCAAAGAAATCTATTAGATTCGTCTGACATGACCTTCCCGCTGTGAATCCATGCTACCTTGGGTCCTGTGCCCCACTGGCCTCTAGGAACTCAACAATTCTTTCCTTTAGAAGTGATTCCATCATTTTCCCTACCACTGAGGTCAAACTAACTGGTCTGTAGTTTCCTGCCTCTGTCTTGCTCCCACTTTTGTTTTTTTAACTTTATATATATATATATATATATTATACACACACACACACACACACACACACACACACACATACATAACATTCCCTGTACAATGCAGTCCATCATTAAGCAACATAAAAAGGATATTCAGATATATAAGCCATTGTAACAAATGGTACAAGAGTAGGGGGAATTCCAGCTCTCACTAGCTTATTTTATACAAAGTTTTTCGTATTGGCTCTGTGCTATCAATGCTAATTACTAAAATGCACTATAAAACTTCACTTATATAACATACAAATAGGGCTATGATGCCCTATAATTGTTAGGTACTCTATTATTAGTACCCTCCTTTTTTATCTCCCAAAATGCCCCCCTCCGGATCTAATTCAAAGGGGAGACATAATACTAAGTTATTATATCGTCTCTCCATATTAACTTCATATTCTCCCCTGCTCTCACTCAGGAACCTTCCCTCCATTCAAGACAAAATAACAAGGAACACTTTCCCCTTAACTCAATAGTGTTCAAACATCTCCAGATCTGAAAAACTAAACTTACTGAATTTATGTCCCTTACCTCATAATACCAACACTTATGTATTTGAGTAAAAGTTACCTCACCCTTCCCCACTGAGGTCGAGACTTGCTACAAAACATTTTCGGTTAAAATAACCATACTAATAACTTTAAACCAAGTGAAAACTGAGTCTTTTACTCAGATTCAAGTGTCCCCTTCAGAATTGGATGTAGGGTCGCCTTCTTGAGCCACTCGTTCAATTTCTCGCTTCTCAACCATTTTCATGGCTTCTTTGGGGTCCGAATATATATACACGATTTCCTTCCCACAGTGACATGAAGTCTGGCTGGCATCAGTAAGTTGTTTGGAACGTCCATAGCTCATAGGCATCTCTGGATCGCATCAAAACTTTTCCTCTGCATGCGGGTAGAGTAAGACAGATCAGGGAAAAACAAAACTTTAGATCCCTGCCCTGAGACACTACATTGTGCTCTCACTGCCTGTAGGATTCGATCTCGTGCCATCACCGATGTGGAGATGAGCATTACGGTTCTGGCCCCTTCAGTGGATTACGGCCTCTGAATGTTCACTCTGTAGGACCGAACTATCTGATCGTGTAAGTCTAGCCCCAAAGTCTCCTGTAGCCATTGCGACAAATAAAGAGATAGGTCATCTTTCTCCACACCTTCTGGGGGCCCAATTATGCAGATATTGGCCACTCAGGTTAGATTCTCCAAATGCTCCAGTCCAGTGCAGCAAGGATTATTCTTTTACGCAAGTAGCAGCCGTAGCCTGAGCATGGGACGATGATCGCTCTGCTTCTTGTGCCGTGTCAATGAGGCTTTCTAATTTTTGTTCTGCCTGAACAAGTAAAGTGTTGTAGCTGTCCATTTTTCATCTATGCGCTGGACAGACTCAGTTAAGTTAAACAAAGCAGCCTGCAGCATCTCTAAGGTGGCCGGGACAGATTCCCTGGGCGATGCTTCAGCTGCAGACATTGTAATAGGCTGAGATGGTGGCCTAGGAATCCCGCCACAAGGCGTAAAGAAATTAGATTTTTGTTCAGAGTTCTTCTGCCCAATTGTAGTAAATTTGGTGTCCTTGGAATCAGCGGAACACCCGAAAGCCAGGAGAGTGATTTCTGAGTAGAGATCGGATAGATAGTTGGTAAAATATTCAAATAAAGCAGATGCTAGATAGGGAACTCTCTGGAAGTAAGTCCTTTCAGGCTGATAGCTAGCCACGCCCCCCTTGCTCCCACTTTGTGAAGGGGAATCACGTCTGCCCTCGACGTCGTCCCCATCCCTCTCCCCCATTCTGAACCACCCACCACCCCAGCCCCCCCTACCCTATACGTGCCACCGGCAGTCAAACACTCATCTTCTGTGGACCAGGACATGTCTGCACTCTTCAAAGCCGAACCGTGAACTGAGGAATCAAGGTAAGGGCCGTATAACTTATTTCAATGGCATTTTGAACCTGTGTTCATAACTTTGCCATTCTTAGGACTTTTTTCACAAATATTTCAACATAACCTTTTTGGGACTTCACCTCATAAACACTGCAACTGTTTCATTAATCAGGCCCGGAAAGTGTTTTCGTGGTCGCTGCGTGAAATCACCTTTCGAGACAGAAAACCAAAATTTCATCACCAGTGTTCATGAGGTGGGCTCCCAAAAAGGCCACGTTGAAGACTTTAACAAATTCCTAAAATACGACAGTTGGGAGCGCTCACTGAAATTTTCCTACACATGCGCATAACTTTGGCAATTTTGAATATTTTGACTCCATATGTCCAATAAAGCCAATTTTTCACACCACCTCATGAACAGTACGGCTGTCATTTTTCATATCCTGTCCAAAACATGTTTTCACACCTATGGCGCGCATTGGCGTTTTGGAACGGATTTGAACATTTTCAGCTATGGGGTTTATGAGGTGAGATCATAAGAAAACTATGTTGAAAATGTGTGGTCAAAATATGAAAAAATGCCAAAGTTATGACCATTCGTTGCAACTTCGCTATACATACTCGTAAGTTTGGAAATTTTCAGTATTTTTATCCCAGATTTTCAACATAGCCATCTTATTACCCCACCTCATGTATGTCACAGCTGTCATTTTTTAAAATCCTGGACAAAATGTGTTTTCGCATCTTTAGTGTGGAATGGCGTTGCAGTTGCACAGAATTACATTTTGGCAGGGATTTGAACATTTTCTGTACTAGGAACATGAGGCAGGGTAACAAGATGGCTATGCTGACAATTTGGTCACTGTTTTCTTATAAATTGAAGCGCAGGGTCCTGAGGGCTCTGTGCTTCCTCAGCTACATACATACATGCATCTATGGAGAGACGGTGTGCAGGGCCCAGAGGGCCTAAGCTCCTGAGCAAATAAGGATACGATTATACTATCCCAAAAGTAAGAAACAAATTGCAAAACACTGTGTTCATGCTTTAGTTAGGATAAAGCCACAAAAGATGAGAAATGTGGCATTACGTTTTTCAAAGCTAACACCCCATATCCACCCTGGACACACCAACAGGTGTCGGGGTGTGCCTTGGGGTAGCCAGCCTTAACGCTCACCCCATTCTCCTATACTGTACCCATCTCAGCTTATTTACTTATGCAATGGGGTGAGCGTTGGGGCAGACGACCCCAAAGCACCCCCCGATGCCTGTTTGTGTGTGCAGGGTGGGATTGGGGTGTTAACTTTGAAAACGCTCACGCCACATTTCCCAACTTTTGTGGCTTTATCCCCAACTGTAGCATTAATGCAGTTTTTTGCTATGTGTATGTGTATATATATATATATATATGTATACACACCACACACACACACACACACACACACACACACACACACACACATATAGTAGTGTGTGGTCACGCCCCTATAGTTAGGGTTGTACTTGGACTTCCATGTTAAATTCAAAAGTTTGTTCCTTAATAATGATGGCATTTTTTTTTGACAAAGTAGCCCAAAATTTGGCATGCAGTCACTCTGCCAGTATCTCAAGATGTGAAAAGTTTGAGGACTTATCTTGTATGGTTTTTGAGATACAAAGTGGCAAAAAACAGGAGGAAAAAACAATCCCCCCCCCCCTTAAACTGGCCAACATGGGATTTTTTGCCCTCATCTACAGATCAGATGGAATAAAGTATTTCCCTGAAATTTTCAGGGATGATGGTGTCTGTGCCAAAGGTATGCCTTTGGATAGTGTGGTGAGAAGATATCTCACCATTTCTAAATTACAACATTTTTTGTGATGGACACTAGACAGGCAGGTAAATGAAAAAATATTGACCTGTTAATTGTTAAGGATTTACTGTTCGTGCTCAGGAAAATACTGTTTGTGCTTCCGCCATCTTGTTTTTTTTTTTTTTATTTCCTTTTAAAAATTGATTTCTAAAGAAATCCTACTTGGTTAGGAATGACCAAGACTTGTATTTAGGTCTCCGCCACATGCTTAGTAATATTACTGTATTATTTAAAACTTTTTAGGTCAAGTATGTGTTTTGGTGGCGAGAATCATATCACCCGACACTCGCTTAGTTAGGATCAATCTATCAGAAAACAACCGTTTGAAGTTCTTTACAGTTCGAACTGTAAAGACTTCGAACAGTAAAGGTCCATGACAGTTCAAACCATCATACCTCACTGGTGCTTAGTTGCGCCCCCCACCCGTCCTTTTCTGTCCCCTTAATAAAATAATATAAATATTCCCTGGTAGTCTAGTGGTCCCTCTCCTGTTCTCCGATCGCTGTCCCCGATGTTTGTGATAAACTCCCTGTAGTCCAGCCATCCCTCCCCCATTCTCCGATCACAGTCACTGGTGTTTATTTTTATACTATTGTCTCACTGGCAGTCCACTGGTCCCTTCCCCCTTCCCTGTTGTCCAATCGCCATCCCCGTGTTAAATAACATTTTACCTGGTAGTCCAGTGGACTCTTCCCAAATATCCGATCACCCATCCGGTAGACCATGACTTCCCTGGTAGTCCAGTGGTCCCTCCCCAGTTGTCCCATCACTGTCTCCTCGTAAATTTAACTTATCCCTGGTAGTGTAGTGGTCTTCCCCCCTTCCCCGTTGTCCCATCACCATCCTGTTGTAAATTTAAATTATCCCTGGTAGTTTAGTGGTCCCTCCCTCATTCTCCAATCGCCATCCCCATATACAAAAGAATGTTCAGCTCAGTGATCCCTCCGCCATCCCCATATACATAAAAAAAAATTATGGTGTCTCAGTGTCCCTCCCATCTCCAATCGCTGTCCCTGTGGTGCTTTATGTCCCTGGTAGCTAGTGGACCACCCCCCCAACCCCAAGTCAGTTTCTGGAAAAGCAAGCAGTACAGACAAGACAGTTTGGTTTCAAAACAGTCCGTGTGTGGAGGGAAGACAAGTCTGCAGAAAGAAAGTACAGTTACACAAGAACTTACCATAACAGTAGATCTTCAAGAAGAGCACTTGCAGCAGGCTACACAATTAGGACTATGCCACCAGGCACTAGGATGCCACAGAAAAATTCTAGTCAGCAGTACCCAGCAGGGACCACCCTGACGTCAGCCCCTCCCAGACGTCTGCCAATGGTATAAAGGCGGTCCCCAGCCCCAACTTATTTCTCCCACTGGAGACCCATCAGACGAATGAAAAGGAGAACTGAGTAGGTTCTGACAATTCCCAATGAGGAGAAGACAAGTCCAGAGGGAAGGAGGGAGGGAAAGCAGCACCTGCTGCAAGAGCACTTCTCTAAGATCTACTGTTACAGTAAGTTCTTACGTAACTGTTCTATCTTTCTTAAAGTTAGAGCTCTTGCAGCAGGCTACACAATTAGGACGGATTCCCAAGCAGTGCCAAAAGATAATTTGCAGTAGGGAGGAAGGGAATCTATCAGAGTCTCATGAAAGAAGGCCTTGAAGAACAGCTAGGCCAAATCCTGCTCTCCTCCTGGAAGTGATGTCCAAACTGTAGTGCTTCACGAAGTTGTGCAGAGAGTTTCAAGTTGTCGCAGCGCAAATGTCAGCTGCTGAGACATTTCGTAATGCCGCAAAAGAGGCGGGCACCCCCCCTGGTGGAGTGTCCCTTCACCGATCCTGGTAAGGTTTCCGGTACTTTTCGTACAGAACGTCATGCAACTAACCAACCTTTTGGATAAGGTTTGCTTGGTAACGGACGCTCCCAATGATCTGGGAGCAAAGGCAACAAACTGCTCGGTTTTGTGAACTGAACGGGTGCGGTCGATATAATATCTGAGCACCCTGTGAACATCTAGAGTATGAAGAAGTGTCTCCCCTCTATTCGAATACTCTGAGTAGTAAACAGGAAGGTTAATGTCCTGGTTCAGGGTAAGTTCTGACATCACTTAGGATTAGTTCTCAGAGACACCCTGTCTCTGTGAAAAACTAAATAAGGCTCCTTACACATGAGGGCCTGGAGCTCAGAAATCCTCCAAGCAGAAGTAACTGCAACTAAAAATAATGCTTTCCATGAAAGGACGAGTAGCTCGCATTCTGCTGCAGGTTTGAAGGGAGGCAACGCGAGTTTCTCTAGAATGAATAAAAGGACCCACGGCGGAACTAGGTCCCTAATGGGAGGTTTAACATGCAGTATCCCTCGTAAGAAGGTACGACACAAATCCAGTTGGGTCATAGCCCTTCCTTCCACCGGTGCGTGATAAGCTGACATGGCAGAGAAGTACACCTTAATGGAGGAACTTCAGAGTCTTGTGTCAGAAAGACAGCAGATATTCCAGGACGGAGTTCACTGAACAAGAAAATGGGTC
Source organism: Neoceratodus forsteri (assembly GCA_016271365.2). Taxonomy (NCBI): domain Eukaryota; kingdom Metazoa; phylum Chordata; order Ceratodontiformes; family Ceratodontidae; genus Neoceratodus; species Neoceratodus forsteri. The sequence continues at coordinate 352,320,074 of CM028129.1, read as the reverse complement.
CAGGGAATGAGCCGATGCCCATAAGCAAAAATGCTTCCACTTCATGGTGTACATAGCACGTGTGGAAGGTTTACGAGCCTCTACCAGGACCTCAGCGACTCAGAGACCAGATAGCGGGGAACCACTAGGTCTGTATGAGCCATGCATAAAGATGCAGGGATTTGAGGTCTGGGTGGACTAGGGTGCCGTGCTCCTGGGAGACCAAACATGAGGACAGAGGAAGGGGGATCAGAGGTTCCACCACTACCCGCTGGAGCAGGGGGAACCAAAAATGGCACAACCAGAGGGGGGAGATTAGAATCATCTCTGCCCCCTCCTCCTGAAGCTTGAGCAGCACTCACTGGAGCACAGGAAAGGTGTATAGGAACCTTCCTGTCCAGCAAAGAGACAAAGCGTCTCACCAGAAAATATCAGGCCCTGGATCTAGCGAGCTGAAAATGGGCAGTTTGGCACTGAACAGGGATGCAAAGAGGTCCAGCTCTGGATGACCCCCGACTTTCTAAGACGTTATCCACCACTTCCTGAAGCAGTTCCCATTCGTGGTTTCTGGACTGGGATCTGCCAAGCTCGTAGGCTAAGACGTTTTTGACTCCTGGAACATGAACCGTGGTTAAGCTGAGACCATGATCTATGGCCAAGTACCACACCCTCATCGCCTCCTGGCACAAAGGGTATGAGTGCATCCCCCTTGCTTGTTTATGTAGAATATTACAGACATGTCCGTTTGTACAAGCAATGTTCCCTGAGTGAGGTCTGTGTCTGGAAGGCCTGAAGGGCGTAGAGGACCACTCACATCTCTAGAATGTTAATGTGTAATGTCAACTCTAGAGCCGACCACGTGCCCTGTGATCGGCGATCTCAGAAGTGGGCTCTCCACCTGAGGCTGGAGGCATAGATGGTCAGAATCTGTTGCAATGAAGCTGTCTGAAAGGAAACCCCCGATGCTAGGTTTGGAGACATCAGCCACCAGGACAGAGTCTGTGACATAGCTCTCAAGATTCGAATGGGTTGCTCTAGGTCATCCAACCTTTGATCCCATTGAGTCCTGAGGGTCCATTGAGGTACCTGCATATGTAAGTGTGCCAGGGGGACCGTCACTATGGCGGCCACCATGTGACCGAGCAGTTGGAGCATGATTCAAGCTGGAACCTGGGTAGAGGAGGAGGCCCAAAGAGCCAGGTTCTGAAGCTGAGCACCCCTGTCTGGTGGAAGAAAGGCTCTCCCCCTTTCTCTGTGTCAAGATTGGGCCCTATGTTCTGGAGGCGCTGTGAGGGTCAAGGACATGATTTGGGGATGTTCAGTGTGATGCCCAGAGACTGAAACATCTCAAAGGTGTCTGACAAGAGTTGACAGGAGTCAAGCTCTGGAAGGAGTGGTCAGCAGCCAATTGTCTAGATAAGAGTAGATGAAATGACCCTGTCGCCACAAGGCCGCGGCCACTACCACGAGGCATTTTGCGAAGACTCGCGGTGCTGAAGAGAGGCGAAGGGCAAGGCTCAAATTGATAATGCTCCCCTTGAAAGCAAACCGAAGGAACCTTCAGTGAGCTGGCAGGATCGGGATGTGCAGGTATGCGTCCTGTATGCCCAGGGAACAAAACCAGTCCCCTTAACGCAGCATGGGGATCAGGCCTGGCAATGTCACCATCGTGAACCTCTTGAATTTTATGAAGTGGTTCAAAAGGCTGAGGTCCAAGATGGGGCGAAGTCCCCCATCCTCTTGGGAACCACAAAGAAGTGGGAGTAGAATCCTGTCCCTCTCTGAGACAGAGATATGGGCTCTATGGCCCTCTTGGACAACAAGGCTTGAATTTCGTCTGAGATGAAAGCTCGCATGAGATAAGGAGTACCAAGAAGGAAATGGAGATTTGTTGGAAGGAATCTCGATACATTCCAGGGCATGTAGCTTCTCAATGATGTCCAGAACTCAAGCATCTGAGATGATGCTGGTCCACCCTTTTAGGTAAAGGGAGAACCAACCCCCTACTGCCTCCCCTATGGACTCCACTGATGGAGGGGGGCTGGGCAAGGAGTCGGGTATGGGTCCCTGAGGTGGACAAGAAGACCAAGGAGGATTTGGCACCTCGAGGTCCCATGGCTCCAGAGGGCTGAGAGGAAGCCTTTCATTTGAAAGGACCTCTGAGCTGTTGTCCTTTAGACTTTCGGGAGTTTGGATGCTGAAAAGGCCACTTCTTGACAGAAAAGGGCTCAGACTTGTACATTTGGTGGATTGACTGGACAGCCTTACCAGAGTTCTGCAGGTCTGTGATAATCTTCTGTGCGTCTTCCCCAAAGACAGGTGTGTGCTAATCCCATTTCCCCCTGTCCGGGGCAAGTAAATTTTGATTGAAGGGCAAGTACAAAAACAGAGTTAATTTCATTGTAATTAATAGAGGGGCAAGTGAAAATTCAGCTACAGTCATGACTGGGCAAGTAATAAAAATTTTGATTTGAACAGCCCTGCCTGAAGAGGACAGACCCATTGAAGGGCACATCCAGGATAGCACCTTGGAGGTCCTGCCGGAACCCTGACACCCTCAACCAAGAGTTGCGCCTGAGACAGACTCCTGTCGCTGCAGCGCGAGCAGCCGTGTCGGCCGAGTCGTAGGAAGCCCAAAAAATGTGCTTGCCCACATCAAGTCCTGACTGTAGAACCTCTAAGAGTTCCGTCTTTGTGGGGGGAAGCCAGCTGTCTTTTGGCGAGCTCTACAACCTTTTCCACAAAGATTTTTGATATTGCACCATATGGGCTAAAAAATGTAAAGACCGTATGGTGCATGTGGCTGAAGTAAAAAACCTTCCTTCCAAAGTATCCAATTTCTTGAATTCTTTGTCAGGTGGTTGCAAACTCATATGTTTGAGCTGTCTGATTCGCCCATGTGCTGTCATGAGGACCAAACAGTCTGCTTTGGGGTTGCCCCCCCAACCCCGAACTCATCCTTTGGAGATCTGTAGAGCCAATCTGCTTTCTTCGGGACAGCCGTGGCCTTAGACAGGTGTTTCCATGCTAGTCTAGTCATATCTTGGAAAGGCTGCACTAGAGGAGGGACTACCACAGGTTTAGGGCTGCTCATACCCAGAAAGTTGGCAAACCTGCATCTTTCTGGGTCCAATGCTTCAGTATTCCATTGATTGAGAACCTGAATATGGCGCATCACGTCCATAAAAGTTGGGTCATCTGGGGCAACCTCGGCGAGTCCCTATGATCTTCTGAAGGAGGAGGGAAAGACCCACTGTCCGACAAGTCCAAGGATGATGATGATGAAGATCTTCCTCCCGAGTAATCCGAGGAGAGAGATCTGGAAACTGTTCTTCTGGGTCTATGCCCGGTCTGAGGATGCTAGGAGGAGACCTCCTGCGACCCGTTTGGTGGGGTACATCCTGATCTAAACCCTCCTTAGGGGGTGAGGGGCTCCTTGGGGTGGGTGACCGCCCTGTGAGAGGTGGCATTGGTGCAGGCACTGGGGCTGGAGCCAAGGGTAATGCCACTGGTGCGGGAGGCCTTTCCTTGGGAAGAAGGTCCCCTTTAACTGCATTCCACCATGCGGTAAACAGCATCCCTAACTCAGCCAGAGAGAATAAAGAGGGCTGCAGATGCTCTGGTTCTTCAGGATCATTTGCCAGGTCCAGAGTCAGGTCCAAGGGAGTACTGGGCCCCGACGTTTCGCCCAGTGCCTTAGGATCCCAGACAGTTTGGGGGCATTAGGCCGGTCGGCAGGTCTAGTGCGTCCGGGACCTCCGACGACTGCCCCTCTGGAGTCTGGGTTGGGGACACCGGCTTAGCTGGTGTCCGGGCCTCTGGCAAACAAGGTGGGGGCATAGGTGAAGCCGGCGTACAACTCCATTTTGCCAGGGTCTCCTCTGACTGCTCAGTTGGCGGCTTAGGGGGAGACATTGCCTGAGAGGATTCAGAGAAAGAAGCAGGTGTCAGAGTCTGACGTTTGGAGTCAGACAACCGCTTCTTGGGGGAGCTGTCTCTGGAATGGTGAGAGCGTTCCTGATATCCATGCCTGACGACAGTGGCATCGCAGCCGGACGAACGGCAGACTTCTTGCCAGAGGAGGTCTCGGCTGTGTCCCTGCAACTTTTTGGAAGGGCCAAAGGCTCAGGGAAGGACCTGAAGGTCCATGCTCCGAAGGACGCCCACCCGACGACTGGATAAGGGTGGGTGCCTTCATCAATGGCAGCCCAGAGGTAGAGAGGTCTGCCGGGGGGGGACAGAGTCTGCGCTCCTGTGGGAGTGCAAACTCAATGACTTACCCTTCCAGTGAAGAGACCATGAACAGGATTTGGACTTACATTTCTCCTTCTCCCTATGGTGGTGCTTCCTGCTGGTCCTCTGGTCCTTGAGGGAAGACGGGGACTTGTGGGAGGAAGAAGAAGAGGAGGAGCCCGCTGGTTTCTGCTGGAGAGCAGCAAGTTGTTGCTCCATAAGGTAGGCCTTCAAGGTCTTCAAGCAGTGGATCCGGATGAGTCGACCGAATTTTCGGCAGTGCGGGCAGGCGTCCACGTCGTGGATAGGCCCCATGAAGAAGAGGCATACCAAATGGCTATCCTTGGCTGGGATCAGTTTACTACAGGTGCACTTAAGACTTCCACAGCTCAGCTGTAGTCGGGGGTGAAGACAAAACGGTAATCACTGAAAAGAAACAGTAATAGGGTACATGAAGTGTAGCACAAAATGGCGGTCAACAGTAGCAATGAGACATCCGTGGAGTCTATGTGCATGGGTCGACGGCAGGAAAAGAACTGGAGGTGGGGCTTGGGATCGCCCATTTTATACCACTGGTGGACGTCTGGGGCAGGCCATCAGTAGCGGTCCCCACTGGGTACTGCTGGCTAAAATCTTTCTGTGGGGTCCTAGTGCCTGGCGGCATAGTCCTAATTGTGTAGCCTGCAGCAAGAGCTCCAATTCGAAGAAAGATCAGTTGGAGAGAGAAACACTCTCACTCATTCTCTCTCTCACACACACACGCACACACACTTACAAGTCTGTCACTGTGTCTTTCACTCTGCTCCTCACGACCGCTATGTACAGAATAAGGAAGCTTCACTGCAAATCACTCTTGTCACTACCCCTCTGCCTCTCACAGACAGCAACACATTATACTGTGACTTTGCAACGCCAGCCACAAAAGGTGACCAGAGCTCTGGGTCGACATATCAGAGCTGACACTGGTGTTTACAAAACTAAGCTTCGCACTATTACTCTGGCTGTTGCCTGACGACTCCTCACACACACACACACACACACACACACACACACACACACACACACACACATCACTCACCCGCTGTCCTGGGTCCGCTACCACGATGGGTACACCGGTAAGCTTTTCAATGTAATGTACCGCTGTGTGACACGACAGGGACACAGTAGTATATCGCGAGAAATGTACTGTCTTCCTCTTTGTGTCACTCCTCCTTGGTGTGTTTGCTACAGCAAGGGAAGAAACAGCCACCAACAGGTATGGCAGGATGACTCAGGAGCAGAAGAGATGCCACACAAGTGACAGCTGGGAGTGGGGTTAGGTGTGTTGAGGACACATTTGCTGTGGCAGGGGCAAGTACTGTCTCCATCTGTGTCGCTCCGTGTTAAGTGGGTGTGCTGGACCAAGGGAAGAGAGAAACAGCCAGCAACACACTGTCGTACACAGAGAGACAGAGAGACAATGTTGCTGAGGGGGGATGCCTGCGCGGGGTAAACTACAAGAACCAAGAAGCAGGTGGGTTGGAACTCATCTAGCTGTACGGGGACACTTGCTTACTTGTAACATAGGATAGGAAAGTGTCCGTCTCCCTACTCACTGTTAGCACTCTCCACCCAGCACACAGAGAAAGACAGACATAACAGTGCAAACAGTTTGAACACTGCAGGCATGGACGCTGCATTATGCTGCAATACATGAGAGCCTTCCACTCTTGCTCTCTTAGCAAGGATAGCAATGGCTTATGCTCAGACTGCATTTGGGGGACAATAACTAGATCTAGTCCACTCACTGATCACTCATGGTGGACGCTTCACCACTTGCTGTGCGTATATTGTGGATTAATCAACAGTCACCTGATGGCTCTGTACCAATTAGGTACCCACCTTTCTCTACCCCATGTTATAAGTAAATATAATGTTCAAAGACAAACCATGCCACGAAAAGCAATTAAAGGTAGGAGACATGGCATTATTTAAAATTTATGATGAAAAGGGATCCTTCTCCAAACCATGGGAGAGCCCTACCCTGTAACAAACCAGTGCAGCCCCACCATGCATAAAATCGGGATAAAAAATAAAAGGGGAGACTGCATAAGGACAAGTGGTTTCATGTAACTCAGTTGAATTTGTACACTAACCTACCACAGAAGGAGGGGACACCCTCCTCTCATTTTTTTTTAATTTTTCAGAAATCAAGTAATGTCTGACTGGCAGCCACAGCTGGGAGATCAGCAGATGTTATATATTTTAAAGATACCAGCTCAGCTGAGGAAAATAATGCATCATTACTGTATGGTCAACACTAACATACTAAAGGAGGGCCTGAGGCCCTCTATTTTTCCTTTGTCTTTCAGAAATATAATGGTGCCTATCGGTGATTGTGCTAATCCTAGTTCCATTGTGGTGTGCTGCCACACAACTTTGGGACTTCAATTGACCATGCTGCCTGCCATAATCCAACCACTTTCTCCCATGTGATGTTAAAAAACCTTCTAATAATTATGACAATTTTATTCACAGTATGTCCATATGTACTTTTGCAGAGACTCATAAAGAAACATTTCAGACTTTTGTTTAAATACAATCCAAGCCATGAAGCCACATGTTTGAACATTGTTTCTGCTTCATATTTTTCTGGACAATGCATCCTTGGTGGTTGACCCAGAACATTCAGATACAGGCACTTACAAACTGACAATTAAAGACACGTACAAGGGTGACCCAAGTACGGTCTTATGAAATACTGTGATGGTGCAATGCACCACTTTATAACAAACTGACATTTTCCAATAACATATCCCCACCTGTACCTCAACTGCCTAAACACCTATACCTACAGTGGGACAGGGTGCAAATGCAGTGGACAAACTACTACTGTTCCCCGAAAATTTTATTAAATAATGTACTCTCTATGCATACACATGTTGTATAAATCTGTGAATTTGCTATTATGACATGGACACAAATGTATCATTTCAATTTTCTTTGCTTTTAAATGCAATTACCATTCATCGGACAAAAGCAAATAATGTTTGGTCCTACAAAAGTTTACACATACTTCTGTGATTTTGAAAGTTTTCTCATTTAGCACATCTAAATAGTCATTCTTGTGCCTCTACTAATGTATGTTTATACCGTGGTTTACAAATGTATAGATGTTATTACTGTCTATCAGACAATAGCAGAAGACCCTGTAGTCAGGCAAGAAATTTATCCACAGCACGGCATATTCCTCTCTGGGTGTCTACAAGGACTGGATGGAATTGTCAGGTTTGTGTCTGGTCTATTTGGATAAGGGATACCACCAATTTCAAACTGGGCCAAAATTTAAAGGCCATAAGGCAACATATTGGATACTTAACAGACCCAAGCAAAAGATACAAAGCATGTGCTACATGGTCTTAATGGTTTAAAGTCTTTTTTTTGTTTTTTTTCACGTGAAGTTTCGAATCATGCTAGAGCCCAAATTCCCATAGCTATGCAATACAAAAGACCCCAACATGGAGGCATCTTCCACACTTGACAGGTTTAAGACCTGAATAAACTTACTGGCACCATCTCAGGCCTATGTGCATCTGTCTTGACCAGATGTAGTGGGGCGGACATGGAGACCATAAAAAGACGTATCGATCAATAAGCACCAAATTTATATACAGTATATGGGATTGCAGGCCAAGCACAAAAGCAAAAGTATACAGTATATAATATCAATATGTATGTATTACATGTTGGCTTACTGAAACACAGTCTTTAAAGAGCAACTGACACCATCTGGCCAAAAGTGCTACACTGCAGAATTAGAATAAGCATACCCCGTAAGTCTCATACCAAAAAACTAGATTTCTATGTTACTTCATTTTAAAGTTATGAGCTATTTTGTAACCTGATTTCACTACCTGTTCAAAAAAAGCCTGTTTCAGTGAAGAGCTGTTGGTGATGTCATCTAGGAGACTCACAGTCTAGTACTTCCTGTCAGCAAGCTTATTGGACCAGTTTCTCCAAAGTTGTAAAGATCTTTGTTGTCAAGGCACAGGTCAAGAAGCATAGGAAAACCAGGAGCAGTTGTAAAATTCGCAAGGAGAGTTTTATTATGAATAACTATAAAATAAAAATTGCTCAGTATAACTATTTACAAAGGCAGAATAAACAGAGAAGACCCATCTGAGTTTTCCTTCAATCTCTGTCTGTCTCTCCAAATATTGCATATTTCTCTCTGTAAGTCTTTGCAACCCCCTTAACAAGCATCCTGTTTTTTTTCTAAAATATTCTTGTATATTTCAGGCAGGTGCAGCTTGAACACATGTCCCAGAACTGAAGCCCCTTTTCCACAGCTTCTGCAAAAGGCTTAAAAACTGCATTTCAGGTTAACCCCTTGAGTTCTAAATAGCCATCTCAAACTATAATTATATACATTTCAACAGTAACACTATATAATTTCTAAACAAAGATCCAAATATCAGTTACATTTCCACATAATGATTCGCATATATTTTTATACCAGCAGATATGCAAGGGAGGAAGACAGAAACAGCAAGGGAAAGTTGAGAGAGAGAGTAAGAGGCAAAGAACTGCGAGACCGTCAGGGTGATCAAATCCTAGGTCTCACAGGAAAATTTGGTTGCGCAACCAGACAGACAAGAGAAAGGAAAGAACAGAACAGATCCCTGCTTTCAAACTCTCCATAACAACTGGGACAGGGTCCTATTCAACCCTGTCACACAGTTGGCCAACCAAGTAGACAAGCACTGCTTAGAAACACTAATGTTCTCTTTACCAGGGGCAAAGGAAACAGAAAGTTGCACTAATTTACGCAGATTCTTGGTGCAAAGATGATATCGTAAGATTCTATGTACATCTACAGTAATGTGTAGAGCAAGGATTCTCCTGGATTAGCAGGCTCCAAAACACACACTGGTAAGTGTATGGTTTGATTCAAAGTATATTCAGATGACACCTTTGGGAGAAATTAAGGACTGGTACATAAAGAGACCCTATCCTTGTGGAAATTCAGGTAGGGTTCCTTGCACATCAATGTATGTAACTCTGAACCTGACATAATAGCAACTAAAAGAAGAGTTTTCCAGGAGAGGTATCACAGCTTGCAGGTGGCTGCAGGCTAGAGAGGACTTATCAGTTTTTCAAGCACAAAATTCAAGTCCCAGGAAGGGACTGAGTCCCAAATGGGGGGTTTAAGATGAACAATTCCCTTCACGAAGGTCCTTATAACGAAGCTGGGACAATGTTTGTTGTCCACAGGCAAATGAAAAGCAGAAATAGCTGACAGATGGACTTTCGTGAAGGAATATTTGAGACCACCAGTAGAGAGAGAGAGAGAGAGAGAGAGAGCGTAAATAGTATAGAATGCCCTGTGGAGGACAAGCATAGGGGTCCAAATCGTGATTTGCAGCTCACAAGGAAAACAGTTTCCACTTCAAGAAGTATGAAGATCAGGTAGACAGCTAAGGAGCAGCCCCCATAGGACTTCCACAACTTGCAGGGAGATCTGGAGAGGACTATGTCTTTAGAAGCCAGACATGCAGATGCAGGGAGCAAAGGTCAGGATGAAGGAAGGAGCCCCAGACCTGTGACAGAAGGGCTGGGCAAATGGGAAGAGGCAGAGGGTCCCGGACCATCTCAATTGTAGTAATAATGGGAACAAGATCAGTCTCTGCCACAGAGATGCGATGAGGGTCATGGCAGCCTTGTCGCTGATAAGTTTGAGTAGAACCCTCTGTAAGAGAAGGAAGTGAGGAAGGAGCAAAGAAATCTTCCTGTACAGGAATGAGATAACGTGTCTAGCCATAATGTTCCAGGACCTGGCTCAAGCGAGCAATATTGTAAGGCAATGTAGCGTTGTATAGAGAAGCGAACAGATCCAACTCTGGAGGAAGACATCCTCTCTAACTTCCTGGAGGAGTTCCCATTCGTGTTTTCAAGATGTTGATCTGCTTAGAGCGTCTGCTATAATATTAGTTACCCCTGGGACATGTACCGCAAGGAGGTGAATTCCTTTTTGGATTGCCCAATACCATACTCACATTGATTCCCTGCATAGGGGATAAGAACGAATTCCCCCTTGTTTGTTCGGAAAATGAACTACCATGGAGCTGTCCGACTAAACTTGCAGACAGCCCCAAGGAAGGAGGGTCTTGAAAACCTGTAAGGCATACAGGACTGCTCTCATCTCCAGGATGCTGATGTGGAGGAGTGTTTCTTCGATTGTCCAAGTCCCTTGGGAGTGAACATCTGATAGATGGGTACCCCACCTGAGTGAGGAGGCATCACTTGTCAGAATGAGATGAGGGATGGGGAACTGGAAAGGGATGCCACACAGAAGGTTGCCCAGGGACATCCATCACTGTAGTTATGGAGAACTGGGGAGAATACAAGAACTGGAGCTTCAAAATAGTTTTCTCTCTGGTTCCATTGGACCTTTAGAGTCCACTAGAGGACCCTCATGTGTAAGCAAGCATGAGGGATCGTGGAAATGACTGCTGACATATGACGCAGGAGGCGTAGGTTGTCCTGAGCCGAGACATACTGACCATTGCCCAGTTGAGATGCAAGGTCTCCGAGGAGATATGCCTTCCCCTCGGAGGTATTCAGGACCATGCAAATGTATTGTAGACACTGGGTGTGATTCATCTTGAATTTTGGGATGTTGACTGTGATCCCCACAGAAAAAATTAAAACATCTGAAGTGTGCGTGATAATGGTTTTCTGCCAGCTGAGGACTGGAGTAAGCTTTGAGAAGCCAATCATCCAGACATGGAAAGATGTATTGGCCTTCCCTGTGGAGAGCTGTTGCGACTACTACAAGACATTTCATGAAGACCCAGGGTGCCAAAGACAAACTGAAAGGGAGGTCTCTGAACTAATAGTGATAACTCAGAAAACAGAAATGGAGGAACCGCCTGTGAGCAGGGTGCATCAGGATGTGTCCAATTAACAGAGCCAGTCCCCTTTGTTCAGAAGAGGTAGAAGAGCTGGAAGTGTTACCATCCTGAACTTCTTGTACTCTATATAGAGACTGAGAAGTCTGAGATCCAGAATGGGACATAAATCCCCCGTCCATTTTGGAACCAGAAAAAATTAGAGTAGAAGCCCCATTGGGGAAGGGTAACAGGTTATCTTGCATTTTTGGACAGAAAGGCTTGGATTTCTTCTGCTAGTACAGATTCCTGGTCAGTGGGGGGCAATGAGGGCATATTGGGTGGGACCTTCATTAAATCCAGGGTATAACCCCAGTGAATCAGTTGAAGGAGCCACACATCTGTGGTTATCTCTTGCCAACCCTGGAGGTGCAAGGAGAACCTGCCCCCCTACAGCTGTGGGATGAGCCTCTAATCTCAAGGGCAAGGGGGAACCCTCAGGCAGAGGGTTGTCCCTGCTGAGCGGCAGCAGGGACATAGCGTGTTGCCTTAGAGTTGACACAGGTACCTGGTAAGGAGACCTGAGCCTTTCTCTTATTATTGGGTTGCCTCTGGGAGATCCCCACCCTCTGTTAGCAGGTGTGTGAAAATTCCCCCCGTAATAAGGTTTGGCAGCAGTATGGTGCAAAGAACGGAGAGACTGCAAGGTACAACCAGAGTTCTGTACTGCAGTCAATATAGCCTGGGGTTTGAGGTCCGAAATGTTTGTCACCTTTAAAGGGTGCACAAGTATGGATTGTTGTACGTCCAGGGCAAACCTGGAGATCTGAAACCAAGACTGTCTCCTAAGACAGACACTAGCTGATGAGGCTTGAGCTGTAGAGTCTACAGCATCATGTGTAGGTCTCAGCAAGTGACTGAAGACCCTCCTTATGGGTAGCCTCTGGAAGAGACTGAACAGAGGACTGGGTGGCCTTCAAGATTTCATCTTGATATTTCAGTAGATGACCCATATAATTCAGAATCCCAAGAGACATAGTGGAAAAAGAATACACCCCCCCAATCACATCATGCTTCCGGGATTCCTTATCCAGAGGCTGTGTGCTCAAGTGTTTTGGTTTAGCAGACCTGTCATGAGCCACATTAATGACTACTGAGTCAGCTGAAGAGGGGGAGAGAAGAAAAATGAGGGTGATCCAGTGGGGCCTCGTAGGTCCTGTCAGTCTTACGAGGCGCCAAGGGACTAGAAAAAGGCTGCTGCCAAGCAGCCCAGATCGCATCTTCAAATGCATTCATCAAAGGGGGAATGATCAGGGAAGGGCATTCTGGGAGACCCAAGTAATTGGCCAATTTCCTACAGGAGGCATTTTGCTCCATTTCTTGGAAGCCAAACGTTTTCTGAAGATGGATCATAATCAAGGCCACCAATTTATGGTGATTAAAACAATTAAATTCTGTTTTCAAGACTTAAAATTCCAGAAAGTGAACCGGTAATTGTTACTCTAATTTCTGGATTTTACCAGGTTTCTGCTGTCTTTCTTTTAGTATGCGTTTAAATAATCAGAATAAAAGAAGGATTAATGTACAGAGCATTACATAAAGCAAATTGAAAATAGTTCAGGAAGCAATTATAAGAAAAAATACAAGTTTTGTAGATTTACTGATCTGGTATAAAATGCCACATCCAAATTCCATGAAATCTTTGTTTTTACCATTGTTCAGGCAGCCCAAATTCCAGAATATTACAGGGTTTTCCAGTAAAAAACGAAATCCAGTGGCCTTGATCATACAGTAATATCAAAAAAAACTGGGGTCATCAGGAGAGGAACAAGGAACAGCAGGAGTGGGCTCCTTCAGTATGGATGATGCTGAAGAGACCGAAAGGGGAGACCCAGGTTCCTCCTCCCCCTCCTCCTCCTCCTCCTCCTCCTTTTCCTGATCCTATTCTTGTAGGAAAGGGTCCTCCATTTCTATGTCCCTATGCAGGGATGCCAGGGAAGAACTCGCCGTTCTAGAGATGGAGGGCTGCCTAGAAGGGGCAGAGACAGGGAGAGAAGACATACCCCCATGGGAATGAGAGGCAGACTTCATAAGGTCAAGAACAATGTGCATCAGCACCTGAACATCCACCACAGCAAACTGTAGAGAAGAGGATGTAGTCTAAACTGCATGGACCCACTAGACTGACACAACTGGAGACTGGGGATGGTTGGGGTCCCAGTCGAGCAGTTTAAGAGGGGTGTACAATGGTCCCCAGAATCGACAGAAGAGCTGTTGGAAGGGTCGTAAAGTATTGACTAGCCTTTGTAGAAGGAATAGTTGAACCCTGAGGAATCGTCAACGGACGGTGACTAGATCCCTGTGACGGGGCGGCAGCGGTGGAAGCTGCAACTTGAGCACACTTGGAGAGGCAGTCGATGGGGAACTGTTGACAGGCAGGAAGCCAAATCAGCAGAAGTCATTAACGGAGTACAAGATGACTTGGCTACAGCCTCTGAAAGGGCTGCCAATACTACCTTAGTTTTAAGGAGTTCTTGCTCCCGAGACAGGGAGGAGGAAAGCAGGACCGTTGTAAATAGGGAAGAGGCAGGAGGAACATGCTTACTCTTGCTGGAGTGTCTCCTTGGTTTCTCCAGCGTGGCCACTGATGAGGGATGAGCACCGGAGGAAGATGTTGAGGACTCCCTGGACTTTGAATGTTTTTCCTGTTCCAGGAGGGCAACGTTTTGCTCCATTAGGTATTCTTGAAGTTGTTGGAATTGTCGACATTTAATGGCCCTGTTAAATCGCTTGCAAAGGACACATTCACAGGTACTGTGTTTAGGACCCAGGCACCTGACACACGTCATGGAGGTCTTCCCTGCATTAAAGAAAATACCGTGGATCTCAGGCACCCTCTTCCCGTTCGCTGTGAGTGTGCATCGCCGTAGTTTATTTTCTGCACTATACACTCGCCCTAATGGCAGTCGCTATTCTGCGATCACAATCATCACACAGAACTGGCTATGTTTTCAGGAGCCAGACATGAAGATGTTGAGATCTGCAGACCAGATGGACCAGGGCGCCCCACTCCTGGGAGAGCAAGCCGATGCAGAGGCAGGGGCACTGGAGGTTCCACTAGACCAGGAGGCAGTATAGCATAGCAGTTAAGGACACCGAGAAACTGGGAGATCAGAGTTTGAATCCCATCAGCCCCTACTTTCATACTGTGTGACCCTGAGCAAGTCAATTTATTGAAATGTTTCACCAGGAAGGCACATTGAGCGACAAGTCACTCAATTCCCAGTGTGACCTGGGGTGAAGGGGTACAATAGGAATGAGACATTAAAACATTCAAGTTACAAGATCAATTAACACACAGTTGTAAGGCAGGTGTTACAACAGTGTTGTGCAAAATAGGTAGAAAGAGTGGACAATAATAAGTGCCAGGTTAATAAGTAAACAAGTGCTTATGTGGAAGAAAAAGGGGGAAAGGAGAAGGAGAGCAGAGGTGGGAAGAGGGGGAAGAGTTGTGTCCCTGGAGACCCCTTCAGGATGCAAGGAACCCTGCAAGGGGACATGGGGGGGGTGGTCAGAGAGAAGGATATAAGGCAGTGTCCCAGAGAGACCCCTTGAGGATGTTGGGAACCCTGCAAGGGGGCTGTAGAGCTAGACAGAAAGGGGGACAAGGCTGTAGGGATTTAAAGAGGGAGGAGAGAGGAGGAGGAGGTGTGACTTAATGCTAAGAGGGGGAACAGGACCTAACCCAAGAGAGGACTCTTTGGGGTACGGGGTACCCTGAAAGAGGGCTGGGGAAGGTCAGTAGATCAGGATTAAGAGCGCAATAGGAGAGAGAGGGAGTGAGAATAAAACCCTTGAGGGGAAGAGAATTCACACCTTTGGAGGGGATGGGGCCTAATCAATAGTCCATCAGGTTGCACTGGACCCTGCTAGTAGTCATGGAAAGCCAAGACAGTGGCTAGACAGAAGAGGAGAGATATGCTTATGCTCAGTTGGACCCCTTCAGGATGCTAAGAACTCTGCAAGGGGGACAGCGAAGACTAGGGAGATAGATGGGGGACAGGAAGGAGAGAAGACATGCCTAGGCGCAGTAGAGCCCCCTCAGGATGCCGAGAACCCTGCAAGGGGACTGCAAAGGCTATGGGGACAGGTAGATAGGGGAGGTGGAAGGAAAGGAGACAAGCCTAGATGCAGCATGATGCCTTCAGGATGCTAAGAACCCTGCAAGAGGACTGCAAGTCTAGGGAGAAAGGAGGGATGGTGGAGGAAAGGAGTAGATGAGAGCTACAAGCCCCTTGGGAGGTACGAGAGAGACCTATGGAGAGCATTTGGGGTCCCTTACATTCTGTGAGATATCAAGGGAGGCCAGTAAGGGGGAGCAATTTTGGGGGAGGAGAGCTAGAAATGTGGGTGTGGTGGTGCACAGAGTAAAATGAAGGTGACAGTAAAGGGGTAGGGTTTGTCCAGGGCTTAGAGGAGGGAATTAGGGAAGGACATGGCAGGAGTAGCTAGGTGCAAGGTAATTTTTGGGGACAGAGCTGATGGAGTAGGTGGAGGATGAGTGCCAGATTTGAGGGGGGGAAGGAAGTCCAAATTTTTGGGAGGCGGTGAGAGTAACAAGATTGGTTGACTCGTGCTCCCAGATTGCACCTGGAAACAAGCTCCGGCTTAGTGTCTCTTTCCTTGTTAAACAATTTCCCCTTCCCCTTCATTTCCAACTGCTGCAGTAGGGGGAACCAGAACTGATGAGGCCAGAATGGGTCAATGAGGCTCATAGTGACCCCTTCCATCTGGAGCTTGTTCAGAAACCTCTGATGTAGAGGAAGGGGAGGGATGGTGTAAAGAAACCTCCCTTTTCAAGAGAGGGACAACACGTTTCACCAGAAAACTGGCAGTTTTGCTTTGAGTGGGGACACAAAAGGCCCAACTCTGGACAACCCCACATGTCTAACAGGTCTTCTATGACAGAGGTTAGCAGTTCTCACTCGTGCGTCCTCAATCAATCAAAATTTATTTGTAAAGCGCTTTTCAATAAATCAAAGCACTAGTACATAACAAGAATAAAACATCAACTATAATAAATGACATAAAACAGTAAAAATGACCATAAGATAATCTATCCAAATGCTAGTGCAAATAAGTGGCTTTTCAGAGAACTCTTAAATGATTCCACGGACAGGCACTCTCTAATGTGACGAGGTAGAGAATGCCACAGGGTCGGGGCCATAAAAGAAAAAGCCCTGGCCCCAGATGATTAAAGACGAACCCTGGGAATCTCTAGCAATCCCTCGCCAGTGGAGCAGAGTGGGCGGAGAGGGTGGTAGGGACAAAGGAGATCTTGCAGGTAGCCCGGTCCCTGACCGTGTAGGGTCTAATAGGTCAGCAACGCGACCTTGAAGGTGATTCTCCACCACACTGGCAGCCAGTGCAGTTTGTGCAGCACAGGTGTGATATGGCAAGTTCTTGATAACCCAGTCAACAACCTGGCTGCTGCATTCTGCACCAGCTGCAGGCGACGGAGATCCACCCCCGGCAACCCTAGATATAATGCATTACAGTAATCGAGGCAAGAGAAAACAAAACCGTGGACCAACACAGGAAGGTCATCATGCAGAACAAGGTGTTTTATCTGGGCGATATTCCTCAGATGGTAAAAGGAAGACTTGACAGTGGCCAACACCTGTGTCTTCAGCGTCAGCTCACTGTCAAAAATTACGCCCAGATTTCGCACCTGTTCAGAAGGTCTCAACTGGTTACCCCCTAATAGAAGACCAGAGGGGAACCCAAGAGTCAACTTCTCTACATAATGACCTGGGTCCACAACCAACACCTCAGTCTTATCCGGATTTAACTTCAACCAGTTCGCACTCATCCAGTCCTGAATCTCAGCGAGGCAGCTGTTAAAGACAGATAATGCGTCATTCTGTTCGGGTACAAAGGACATATAGAGCTGAGTATCATCTGCATAGCAGTGAAAACTCAGCCCATAATGCCTTATAATGTCTCCCAACGGCAGCATATACACCATGAACAACATGGGGGAAGGCATAGAGCCTTGCGGCACCCCACAGGACAGAGCAAAGGGAGCGGAAGAAAAAATCCCTGAAACTATCCTTTGACTTCTGCCTGTGAGGAAAGAGTGGAACCATCTGAGGACTGTCCCCCGACAATCCGCAGAGTAGCCGCAGGTGATCCAGCAACATCCCATGGTCCACAGTGTCAAACGCTGCAGAAAGATCAAGGAAAACCAAGATCGAATGGCTTCTCCGATCTCTCGCTATTAGGAGATCATTAAGTACCCGAACTAATGCCATCTCGGTACTATGTCTCTTCCTGAAACCGGACTGGAGAGGATCAGACTTTATGGATGGTAAGAAGGTCATCGAGCTGCAATGCAACTACTTTCTCAATAACCTTGCCCTAAAAGGGCAGGTAAGAGATCGGTCTGTAGTTAGTGAGGCAGTCGGGGTCAAGGGAAGGTTTCTTCAGAAGGGGTGTCACGACAGCCTCCTTTAAAGACTCCAGGAACACCCCTTGATCCAAAGAACCCCAGACTATCCTCACAAGGACTGGTCCGATCACATCCATGCACCCCACAAGGAGGCACGTAGGACCAGGATCCAAACTACAGCAAGTTGGTCGTAAGCCCTAGACAATCTTCATGATATCCATGATCGCTGGCTGGTCAAAATCTATCCAGGTAGACAGAGGGCATGTAACCCCGCATCGGTCACTGCAATGCTCATTTGAACGTATGCTGCGGATCTCCGACCCGATTGATGACACCTTATCCTCAAAGAACCGAGCAAACTCATCACACTGTATTTGTGAAAAAAGCTCTCGGGCACCGCAGACAGGCTGGATTGCACAGTCTGTTGACAGTCCGGAAGAGCTGAGCAGGTCAGTTTCTTGATGCAGTTATCTCCCTGGACAAGAACTCTGCCTTCTTATGGGAGATTACTGATTGATAGTCCACATAATGGGCCATCAATCTAAGTATGTCACCCTCCAGGCCAGATTTCCGCCAACACAGTTCCAATCTTTGCCCCACTCTCCTCAGTTCCCTCAATGTCCCATCAAACCAAGGGGACTGAGGGTGAACACAGACAGGTGCTATGGAATCCAGTGCCCTCAGCACCATATTATTATAGTGCACTACTAAGGCATCTGAACTGCGACTGACCGAGCCTCTCTGCCAGGACCTTTTGGATGCCTGGAACATGGACAGGCTATAGTTCTAGACCGTGTTGTACAGCCCAGTACCAGACTCTTATTGCTTCCCAGCAGAGAGGGTACATGAGTGAGTGCCCCCGTTTGTTGATATAGTGGACTACACTGATGTTGTCCATCTGGACTAGCAGAAGGCCCGGGGACAGCAGAATCTGGAAGGCCTGCACAGCATATAGGACTGCCAGCATCCCCAGGATGCTGATGTGGAGAGTAGTCTCCGTTCTGGACTGGATCAAGTCCCTTGTGTTTGGCGGGGCCCCAGATGAGGAGAGGGGAAGGGATAAGGAAAGGAACACCTTTCAACAGGTTGCTGGGTTCCATCCACAAAAGCAGAACCTTTTTGACTGGACAGGAAACTAGGACCTGCTGTTCCAAGTCATCAGTGCATTGATTCCACTGGACCCTCAATGTCCATTGGGGTATCCTTATCTGCAGTCTGGCTAGAGGCACTGTGACAACTGCCACAGCCATCAGGCCCAAAAGCTGGAGAAAGGTTCTGACTGAAACATATGCGCTGTTGCAGAGCAGGTGGGCTTCAGCCATTAGGTGATCCATCCTGGGACAAGAAGGCCATACCCGGAGTAATATCCAGAACCTCCCCTATGTACTGCAGGCACTGACAAGGGGGAAAAGACTGACTGGGGAAGGGTGGTGGTGGCTATAGAGCCACGTTCTTTACTGGAAGTACCTTCCTGACGCTCCGTGCATAAAGTAGTTAACATCTCTACAAAGTTTTTTTTTTTTTTTTATTTATTGAAAAATCTTAGAAATCAACTTAAATATTCAGATAGCTCTTGAAAAAGTGATTCGGCCAATACCAAAAAGTAATGGGAAGGCAGAAGGCTGCAGCAGCAGGATCGAGCCAAAAAACGGCAACACAACCCACGCAGACTCCACATGGTGGTCCTGGATCAGGCACCGGGCTCCAGTGGAGCTAAAGAGGCACCTCCATGGGTCACTGTTGAATGCTGTGAGGGACATAGACCAGAAGACAGAGAGGGTCCTGGATCATTTGGGAGCACAGGATATGAAGATTGACACTGCATCTACAACAGCAAAAGAGGTGGATGCCCGCTCCCAGAGGACACAGGCGGCTTTTGCTAAATTAACAGAGCTGAATCATTTAAGGGCTCATATGGAAATGATGGAAAATTCAATGAGGGCAATGAATTTAAGGTTGGTGGGGGTCCCAGAAGGCATCAAGGGAGAGGACTTGTTGGGGTTCTTAAAGAACTGGCTGTAGAACTTACCTCCTGAATTGTCAGTGGAGAGTGACTCTTTAGTCTAGGCTTTCCGAATAAACATTCGTCGAGCACAGGCCAGCAGACACACCCCACGACCATCATGCTTATTACCACTGGCCCAGCAATCTGGGATCGAATACTGCAGTGGGTGAAGGCTAACCATCCCGTGACCATTGAGGGAGAGGACTTAAAATATTCCCCGATTGGTCATATGCTACTCGGACAAGGCGCAAACTGTTCGACCCTTTGAAGAAACAGCTTCGGGGTTTCTGAGTAGCTCACTCTCTCCTTGCCCCGACTCAACTCTGAATGACCTACGGGGGCAAAACTTTCCAATACAATGACCCTGAAGAGGCATGAAAGAAAGTGGAGTCCACTTTGGGGGAATTCAGAAAGAGACCTCCCAAGCCGCAAGGCCTACTTTCCGAATCAGAAGATGAAGAGGACCAATAAGTGGCGGGTTAAATGTCCTACTACTTTCCATGTGTTTCCTCTTTCCACCACACACTGCTTATGAGCCGGTCAGCACTGAGACTATGAGAACCTGACAACTGCTGATTTAATCTTATCCTTCAAACAGGTTCTCCTGACTATAAAAGGAGATTCCCTAACTATGATCTTGTAGTACAAGCTGACTTTGTGGCCCTATCAAACTTCCAACTAAGGGCTGAACTTTAAAATGATATTTCTGAAGGTGGTGAACATGAGGCGCCAGGCATACGCAGTGACTATCAGTGTGTGACAGTCCAGTATTATAAATGGTAGTTCCAAGTTTTAATATTAATCTGGGCTAGAGGGCCTAACACAGGGCATTTTTGAGTGCTAGAACAGGGGACTTATTGCTGAAATATTATAAATAAACCAAGTTGAAGAATAAATATTAGAGATTTGTTAGAAGATGTTGACGGGCGGGATGTATGGCAGATAAGGGGAGTGTTAATATCCCTGTTAACCAGACATTCTTTTAAGAGAGGATAGTGATCCTAGAGATCATGGTATACCATTCCTAAATCATTTTACCCAACATCATCTTCACCCCAACAAGTTTAACGTGGCTAGCCAAACTAAATACTTTTTCTATGAAAAATATTTAATTTTTAAACTAAGGTTGATGCCGCATATGATATGTCCTGTCATCTGATACAATATCCTGATGCTAACATGATTCTGTAATGCACCAAATGTTGGAGCTTATGTAACCTTGCTCCTCTGATTGTACCATTTTCTATATGCTCATTGCAAAATGAATAAAATAGTTAAAAACCAAAAAGAAGAGAGAGAGACACTTGCGATTCCCAGGTCCTGAAACAGTTTGGTGGTACATTCCAGAGTCTGCAGCAGAAGTTCCCTAGACTAAGCTTTGAGAAGCCAGTCATCCAGGTAGGGAAAGACGTACATTCTCTCCAACTGAGGGCTGCTGCCACTGCATCCAAGCATTTGGCAAAGATAAGCCAAAGGGTATGACCTGGAACTGGAAGTGTGCCCCCTGGGATTGGAACCCGAGGTACTACCTATGAGAAGCACACACCTTGGTATGCAGGTATGCATCATGCAGGTTGAGGGAACATATCCAATTCCCTTGATGCAGGAGGGGCAGTAGTCCCTGAAGGGTCACATCCAGAATTTCTCATACTGAATAAAGAAGTTTAGCTCTCGAAGGTGCAGGATTGGCCTAAGATCCCCGGTGAATCTAGGAACCAGAGAGAAGTAGGAGTAGAACTCCCTGGCCTATTGAGTCTCACAGATGGGTTCTATGGCATTTTTGTGCAACAACGTTCAAATCCCCTCCCAGAGCACTGGAATGAGTCCGGAAGGATAAGATGACTGAACTGAAGGATTTTCCAGATGCCACTCCAGGAGCTCTAGAGTGTGGGCATATTCTACGAGCTGCAAGACCCAGGCATCTCTGATCTCCCTCCACCTGTCCTGGTGTAGGGAGAAACGTAACCCTATGACCACCTCCTGCACTGTGGGGAGGGTCGAGCAAAGAGTTGTGCTGAAGCAGAAGCTGTGACTGGGACTGGACTGGACTCACCTACGAGCTTTTCCAGTGATGGAGGTACGAGTAGGCAGGGCTGTGGCTACTCTACATTTACCCTGAGGCTTGGTGCTGGGCTTGGCCCTATGGGTGGCCTGACGAAAGGGCACCCACTTGACCAGTTCAAGGCTGGGTGTGGTACACAGAGTGGATCGACCACAAAGTGAGGCTGGAGGCCTGCAGTTTAGAAGGTATATCCTGCACATCCACCATAAGCAGTTTACACCCGCTAAAGGAAGCATTCAAGATGGACTGTTGCACATCCTGGGCAAAGTCCGACACCTGCTGCCAAGAGTGTCTTCACACACAGATACCCGTAACAGCTGCCCAGGCCAAAGCATCAGCAGCAATGTAGGCAGAATGCAGAAGGTGCTTGCAGACACTGGCCCATGATTGAATGTTCTGAAGCAACTTCTGTCTTAGGGGATCCCCTGGGAGGGATTTGGCTGCTTCTTTAGCCTGAGCCCAGCGTCTGTTTTGATGCTGGACCATATGGGCGATATAGTTAAGGACCCTTATGGTGAAAGCAGCTCAGGTAAAAATCCTCTTGACAATAAGGTCCAACTTCTGGTATTGTTTGTCCGGGGGATGGGAACTGAGGTATTTGGGACTCTTGGTACGATCGTGGGCAACAGGGCAGCATTAATGACCACGGAATCCACCTGGAGTTGTTCTGCAAACAAAGGCATCCCCACAGGTGCCTGGTAAAACTTACCCACCTTCCTAGGCATGGCAGGGACCAAGTTCGGCCAATTACCAGGTGACCATGGTGGCATCCTCAAAAGGCTCTATCAAAGGAGGAATGGTAAGAGGAGGGGCACCCAGCAGGCTAAGATAAGTGGACAGACTGTGCTGGATGGGATCCTGCTCCTCTGTGTCAAATCCCATGGTAGCCTGCAGTTGTCTCAGAATGGGGACAAAAGAAGGGTCATCGGGGGGCAGGGGATAATACATTGGAGTCTCCTCGCCATCGGATGACACTATGGAGGTGGAGTGGGGGGGAGGAGAGAAATGCCTCCATCTCCAGCATCCCCTTCATCCTCATCATCAAGGAGATGGAGGTCTGGGTGGTACTCATCTTTGTACCCAGGGCAGTAAGGGTTAAAGGGAACCAGATGCTTCAGCTCCATAGGAAGAAAGATCATGGAGGCAGACACAGTAGGACCCTGCAGTGTCGGCCCTTGTGGGGGAGAAAGCCTAGCTTGCATGAAATCCCACAGTGAATGAAGCATGGCCTAGAAAAGCCACCTTGACTGTCATCGGCTGAGGAGAATCTGGGCTGGCGGTGGAGCTGGGGAGGGCAGTTGGGCACGCTGAAGCCTTTGGGACATCTTCCATGCTTGGGTCATCGGGGAGTGTGAGGACAACCAATAAATGGCCCAAGGCGAAGCCAGAGAAGACACAGGCCCCAAGGCGAAGATAGTGACCAAAGAAATGGCAGAGGACGGCACTGAGGGACAGGCCTGAACCCCTCTGAATCCAAACCTGTGTCGATCGAAGTCGAGCAGGTGGAGTCTCCCGACCATTGGCCTGCTGAGAACAGGGGCCAGAAAAATCAGGTTACTCACCTGTAACAGTAGTTCTGTGAGTGGTATACATAGTGTTCATCCACACGTCTGGCAGTATCCTTTTCCCTTTAAGACTCGCTGGAACATCTTCAGGTTGGCTCCTCCCACCCACCTGGGGGGGGGGGCAACTACCCGGACACCACCCCATAATGCCAGATCTTGCCCACTTGAAGCAAAATTGTTGTGCTACTTGCCAGGGGAGGTCAGGGGGGTCCGTGTGGATGAACGTCATATACCACTCCTAGAAAGCATTGTTACGGAACTTACCATAACAGTAGATCTTTGAGGAACTCTCTCTTGGAGTAGGTTATTACTCTTGGGAGTTCCACCAGGTGGTGCCATCAAATGGCAGCTTCTAGCAGTCTTCCATGGGGCCCCAATGACATTACTTCCTGATACTGAGTATAAGTGTGGGCGGCCCCAAGTACCCTCTGTTCCCCGTCGGCTTCAGCGAGCAAGGCCTGGACCGAGGGAACCAAGGGAAAAAGTAGACCAAAAAAGACCTCACCTAACGTCCTGGGTTGCAGTGAACGAAAGCGAACAGGCAGGGGGATGGAGGGTGGGATTGTACCTACCGCAAGAGATAGTTCCTCGAAGATCTACTGTTATGTTAAGTTCTTACGTAACGATACTATCTTCTATGGACTGGTCTCTTGCAGTAGGTTATTACTCTTGGAAGAGTGCCAAGCAGTTATTCCCAACAGGGAGGACAAGCAAGGATGGAAGCTGGACAAGAGGACACGCCAACAGTCAAGCCCTTGCAAAACCCAGCAGCCAACCAGGCAAGACAAGTAGAAACATAACAGAAATGTCAACTCGACCACACCTGATCAGGCAGAAAAGCCAAAGGTGGGTGAGGACAACATGCTGGAAGCATGGTGCTGTAGAAGAACAGCAGGTGACCAGGCACAGTGATTCAACCTGATGAGGCAGGGGTCGACAGGCCCTGGCATGAAGACAAATCCAGTAGAGCACCCACAGTATGGATCGTGTAAAAGGAGATGGAATTGACCAGGGTAAAACACACTGGAAATCCCAGAAGAAGGAACAACTGAAGGGCTCCAATAGGGAAAGTAGCAGAAGTTCCAAACAGATCCACATGGAGGAGTGAAGCATCCAGTGTTGGGAGCAAGCCTCCAAGAAAATGGCAAGAAATCCCAGGCACCTCCAAGCTCGTAAGAGGAGGTGGGGAAAAGCCCTGAGGTGCGGTTTACATGCAGAGGTGGGCCCAGTCTCCCTCCCCGAGACGGACAGGCACGGTGCTGAGGGGCCGACGGATCAGCCCTCCCTGGAGGCCCGACTGTGGTCCGGAGAGGCAACCCGGTAAGGATGCCAGGAATGGGATGGTCCACCTGTGGGAGCGTATGACTGGGCCCTGGGGGCATGATGGAGTTCCTGGACAAATCACAGAGCATGCCCTGAAGCCTGCAGGGAAATCCAGGATGGACTGATCACCAGGGCCAAACAACTGGCTCCCAGAAAAAGGAACATTGGCAATCGATAGTTGAATGTCTGGTGCCAGACCAGACACCCGCCGTAAGGCGATGCCAGTGGCAGAGAGGCGTCGACCGCATCGTAACCCGCCCGAAGCAGGTGATGGGAAAGAAGACATAGCGGACATGGGCTGAGCCAATCGGGCCAACTCCCAGGAGGGTGGTAAAGAGGAGAGGCGGCCCAGAGCCGAAACACTCAAGGTGCGAAAGTACCAGACCATATGACCCACATAGTCGAGAATATGAAGTAGCAAAGCACTGGAGGCATAGACCTTCTTGCCAAGGAAATCCATGCACCAGGAATCAGAATCCAGCAGCATGGAACTAGTGTGGCAGGGCTAAGCGGTCTGGTCATGAGCCGATGCAACGACCACAGAGTCCGCCAGAGGGGCGGTGGACAAATATGGATGGTCAGACGGGGCCCGGTAAAGTCGGTCCGGGCCACAAGGGGTGGGCTGAGCAGAAGCAGGATGATGCCAAATCCAAGACAGTGCATTAAAATATGCAGGAATCAAAGGAGGGACAACCAGAGTAGGCTCTTCGGGTATGGCAAGATAAGCAGCCATGCCTCGGCGAAAGGAGTCCTGTTCCGGAGCACAGAAACCAAATGCATCCCAGATCTGCAACATGAGATCCTCGAAGGAGGGGTCTGGGAATGAGGAGGGATCCGGATGGTCAGGCAGGGCGACGTACAAAACAGAGGACTCGGACGGAGGGGAACCAAGGTCCCCATAGTTTAAGAAGCCACCAGCAGGAGCATCCTCCATGAAGGGATCCTCCTCATCCGAATCCCCATAGAGGGAATCCCCATCAACGGGGGAACCAAGCAGAAACTGCTGGATCTGGGCGAAGCCATTTGGTCGGAGAGGGGGAACGGCGCGACCCGGGATGCGGAATTGGCTCCAAAGCCGGGCCATGGCCCATAGACCGGAGGACCTCCATGACAATGTGGGTGATGCCTGGCACTGGGGAAGGAAGGAGGTCAACAAACAGAGCACCCAAGGGCAGTGTTTGGGGGAGGGCGAGACACCTCTGAGACAGCCGACAGGCGGGGGGAAGTATCCCGACCCCTGCGGTGTGGCACCGGTAAGGGGGCGAGGAATTCGGGGTGAAACCTCGGCCGAAGGCCCATAAGAAATCTCACCCAAAGGGGCGTAAAGGGGGCGTACAGGGGAGACCCTGATGGAGCTGGGATAGTGTGCTGGTGCCAGGATGGGCGGGGACACGAAGAGAAGCCCTGAATTGGAGGTATCCCAGAGTGTGGCGCCTGCCATCAATGGAAGCAGCCCCGACGACTGAGGAAGGGAATGAGATCTGTCAGTCGACGGTGGAATCACCCTGTCGACACGGGACAAGCAAGAAGTCCTACATTGACGGGGGAAGCTGGCCCATCAATGAGGCGTGCTCAGTCGAAGGAGGAAAAGCCTCCATCGATGACAGAAGTGTAGAAAGAGCTCCTGTCGACGAGGGAGATGAAACAAAATGTCCCATCGACAAGGAATGCTCTGTCAATGGGGGAACACTGCCCATTGACAGGAGATGTCCAGTAGAGTACTCAGTCGATGGGGCAGGGCCCGTGAATGAGATATCGAGCCCCACAGGCTCCGTTGACGGGGGAAGTACAGTAGTCCCGTCGACAAGGAACGCTCTGTCGATGATGGAGGAGCCATTGTCAGAGGCAGTTGGAGGAGTGTAAATCCTGCTCCCTCCGATGCCTGGAACATGAGCCCTTGGATAGGGAGCCTTTAAGATGGTTCCCCGAGGTCCATTTCGTCTGGGCTGGTTTATCAGCCATAGGCAAGTCCCAAGACCCAGGAAGGGTGCCTGGGTAAGGGAGCAGCACGGGTACTGTGAGTGGGTCACTGGCAACCTATAGTAGAGGTTGATACAGGATACAATCCACTTGCCCATTGTCTGCTTAGCTGCCGATATGCTAGGTGCAGCTTCAGCGTTGGTGACAAAATAGCTGGCGAACCTCTCCCCGAACTCCAGTTGTGCGCTCTTTATAATATGCAAGCACTCGCTGCAGATCCAAAGTATGGAGCCTGTGCTCGGCCTCTGAGGTGTGAGTGAAGTACACCGGGATATTAATCACCTGTTTAAGGTGAAAATCAGACACAACCTTAGGGAGGAACTTCAGGTTGGGACAAAGGAGAACCTTGTCCCTGTGGAAGACCAGGTAAGGAGACTCCACCAAGAACACCTGGAGCTCATTGATCATTCGGACTGATGTGATAGCCACCAGGAAAGTGGTCTTCCACAACAGGTGAGACATTTCATACCTGTGCATCAGCTTAAATGGCTTGCCCAAGAGCTTTGCCAAAACCAGCAACAAATCCCAAGGTGGTGCTGGTGGTTCATGCACTGGAGAGGAAATGTGGTCAAGGCCTTTGAAAAAGAGCCAGACCACCTTCTCTTGCACCATCGACTGCTAACCAGTTCACGCCCGATAGGCAGAGATTGCGGACAGGTGCACCTTAATGGTCATCGACCGAAGGCCAGACTGAAGAAGGACTAGAGGTAGTCAAGTATGCTAGCCACTGGACAGGACAAAGGGTCCAGCCCTTTGCCCTGGCACCAAATGGAAAACCTCTTCCATTTGAAGACTTAGCATTTCCTGTTTGACTCCTTCAGAGAAGCCTAGACTACGGTGAGGACATCTTCGGAGAGACCCAAAAGCCTGGAACTCTAGCGTCTCTAGAATCAGGCTGTCAGGTGCAGGGACTGAAGATCTGGGTGGAGCACCTTCCCCTGATTGACAGAGAGCAGGTCTGGGCATAGAGGGAGACGCCTTGGGAGCCTGCTGCTGAGGCTGAGGTTATCGGGGTATCAGAACTGGCGTGGCCAGTTGGGAGCCACCAAGATCAGCTGTGAATTGATCCTCCTTGCCTTAAGCAATACAGTGGATTAAGGGAAATGGAGGGAAGATGGAGAGGAGGCCTGGTGTCCAGGGCCTCAATAAGGCATCCCCCTGCAGCATTCCCTGCTGAGGGGGGTGGGAACAGGGAACAGAACAATCTCAGCTTTGCGTTCACCTTGGAGGCAACCAGGTCCACCACAGGGGTGCCCCACTGGGAGAACAGGCTGTGAACTACCTCTGGGTGGCCTCACCCACACAGCTGAGAGCGCCACCATCTGGTTGGAGACACTGGCCACATGGATAGCCAGGAGATCAGCCTTCAAGCTGCACATGAAGATCTACAAACTGAGAGCTTCCCTGCATAGAGGAAGGGACTGCGTCCTGCCCCGCTTGTTGAGGCAGTACATGGTCGTGGAGTTATCCGTCTGGACCAGGACCACCTGACCTCAAATGTGTGGAGCAAAAGCATTCAACACCAGCCGAACTGCCCGAAGCTACAGCAGGTTCATGTAGCACCAGGACTGCGAGGGTCCACAGCACGTGGGCTGTGTTCCCCCAGGTGGGCACCCCAACCCATGAGAGAGGCATCGGTCATCACAATGACAGTCAGCTCTGGGAAGAAAACAGAATACCTTCCTGCAGATGTTCAGGGGCTAACCACGACTGGAGGGTGTCCCACATCAGCTGGGTAACAGTGACCAGCTGGTGAAGGGTGTTGTCAAAGCACAGGTCAGCAAGCATAGGAAAAATCAGGAGCAGTTGTAGAATTATTTAAACATGTTTATTAGTACTAGCAGTAACATAAAAAAATAAAATTGTTCAGAATAACTATTTACAAAGGCAGAATAAACAAAGAAGATCCATTTGTTTTTATAAGTCTTTGCAATAATCTCAAACTATAACTACATACATTTCAACAGTAACACTATATAATTTCTAAACAAACGGATCCCAATATCAGTTACATTTCCACATATTGATTTGCATATATTTTTATACCCGCAGATATGCAAGGGAGGAAAAGACAAACAGCAAGGGAGACCGACAGTAAGAGGAAGAGAATTGCGAGACTGTTGGGGTGATCAAATCCTAGGTCTCACAGGAAAATTTGGTTGCGCAACCAGACAGACAAAAGACAGGAAAGGAAAGGAAAGGAAAAAACAGAACAGATCCCCACTTTCAAACTCTCCATAACAACTGGGACAGGGTCCTATTCAACAATGGCACATACTCTCCCTTAAGAGGGAACCTGTTTTATCAAACAGGTTTCCAAAACTTAGAAATTAAGCACATGTGCAGTATCCTTTTTTTTCCACAACAGTACAGCAAACAGTAAAGTTTAAACTCGTACATTTGTTTTTCAACCTTCAGAACTCTCAATTCCTGATCCATATCGTGACAGAAAATCAGCATTACTATTCGCTTTACCAGAATTGTGTATCACCTTGAATTTAAATGGCTGTAGTGCCAGGTATTAACTTGTCATTCTAGAATTTGTTTCTTTCATTTGGTTAAGCCAACAGAGAGGACTGTGATCTGTTTTAAGTACAAAGTCAGTTCCTAGCAAATAAAACTTAAGGGACTACATGGCCCACTTTGCTGCTAAACATTCCTTTTCAATGGTGAAGTACCTTTTCTCGGTCATGCAACTTCCTACTTGTGTACAGAATAGGATGTTCCATCCCATCTATATTTTGATTCAGGACTGTACCTAGGCCTACCTCTGATGCATCTGTTTGTGTAAAAAAAAAAATGGTTTCTCAAAGTCTGGGCTTCTTAAAACGGTCTGAACATAACGCAGCCTTAATAGCCTGAAAAGCTCACACTCTGGGGTCCATTTCACATTATTTGGGTACTGTTTTCTTGTGAGTTCAGTGAAAGAAGTAGTCAACTCATTAAAGTTGGGAACAAATCTCTAACAATAACCAGCCAGCCCTTAAAATGACCCAACATGTTGCTTGGTTTTAGGGACAGGGCTGTTAGCTACAGCTTCTATTTTAGAAATTTCTGGCTTAATTTCTCCATTTCCCAACACATAGCCCAAATATCTGGTTTCCTGCATACCCAATGCACACTTGGTAGGATTAATAGTCAGACCTGCATTTTTGATGGCTTGGATAACTGCTCAAAAGTGTTCCAGGTGGCTTTTCCAGTCTGGACTGTACACCACAACATCATCCAAGTACGCAGCACAATACCCAGTGTGAGGTGATAAAATTACATCCATGTACAGCTGGAATGTAGCTGCCGAACCATGTAAACCAAATGGCATGGTGGTGAATGGATAGAATCCAACAGGAGTAGCAAATGCAGTTTTGTCTCTGGATTCTTTAGCTAAAGGGATTTGCCAGTAACCCTTGGTGAGATAAAGGGTACTGATATACTTTGCACTCCCCAGTCTGTCCAACAAATCATCTATTCTGGGCACAGGATAACTGTCAAATTCTGACACTTGATTAAGTTTCCTAAAATAAAGGCAAATTCTAACAACCCATTCTTTTTTGTTTACAATTACCTCTGGAGATGACCAAGCACTCAGTCTTCTATGATACCCAATTCTTTCATTTTTTGAATTTCCTTAACCACGTCAGCTCTTAACTGCTCTGGTAACCTGTATATCTTTTGCCTAATAGGGAGAGCATTCCTTGGCACTACAGACTAAAGCAGCTTAATATGTATACCCTTGAGGAAAGGAGGGAGAGAGGGGACATGATAGAAACTTTCAAGTATCTTAAGGGAATTAAAGTACAAGAGGGTAGCATCTTTCAGAAAAAGATGTGCAAGAACAAGGGGGCACAATTTGAAGATAGAGTGGGGATGGCTCAGAGGTAATGTTAGAAAGTATTTTTTCACAGATAGGGTTGTGGATGCATGAAAGCGCCTTCCTGAGGAGGTTGTGGAGTCAGGAACAGTGGGACAATTCAAGAATGCATGGGACAGACATGAGGCAATTCTAGTGGGGGGTAGGAGGAAGTAAGCTGTTGAGTAACTAGAATCTGCAGCTTATCCATCAGGTAGGGAAATGGACAGACTAGGTGGGCCAAGCAGTCCTTATCTGCTGTCAAATTCTATGTTTCTATGTTCCAGTCTATCATAAACTACATCAATAGCATAAGCTACATCAATATCTTCTTTATCAGAGTCTGGTAAAACTAGCGAAACAGCTTTTGGTGTTTTATCAATCCATTTCTTGTGGAGGTTAGCATGGTATATTTTATTTATTTTAGTCTTTGGTAACCGGGTACGGTCCACTAGGCACAAGTGCCTGTTTTCAGGGGCGACCTGGAAGCACTGGGCACTGGAGCACTCTGCAAGGAGGTCGTGAGGGCACTAAGGAAGCCCTCCCCCAAACCGTAGTACACCCCCCCTCGACACGCATGCAATCAGCTCCCCAGGGACTGCAAGGAGGTCATGAGGACACTAAGGAAGCCCTCCCCTGTACTGGAGTGTGCACCCCCGGCCCGACACACACAGCAATCAGCTCACCAGGGACTGCAAGGAGGTCGTGAGGGGACTAAGGAAGTACTCCCCGGAACCAGAGTGTGCCCCCATGACACATGCAGCAATCAGCTCCCGAGGGACAGCAAGGAGGTCATGAGGGCACTAAGGAAGCCCTCCTCCGAACGGGAGTGTGCCCCTCTGACACACGCAGCAATCAGGTACAGCTCTGTTCAGCGGCTCTGCCCCGATCCTAGGAAGCTCAGCTATGCAGCAAGAAAGCCCCACTGATGCTTTGCATCAGCTACCCCACCACCACCCTTAGCCAACTTCTAGTTATATAGGCTGGACCACATGTCTCAGAGCCAATCAGCTCACTTTCCCATTTGCAGGCTATACCGTGTATCCACTTGAGGCCACTATGCTAGGTACACAGCTTAAAGGAAAGAAAAAAAAAAATTATCCTAACTCTCGCACAGCTGCCTCTACATGATGTTACTACTGGTCCTAATATATCTTTCGTTATCACCCACTGGGTGTCTCTCCCGCCGTCTAGCTACCCTACCCTGCTGGACTGCCAGGTACCATGTGTTGGTCGCCCAATAAACTTAATTATCTCTGGTACCATAGTTAACTCACTCCCTGGCTGCTACCTCCACACACTATCAGTTGGCCCCAGTGTCCTCCCATCTACCTTCCAAACTAGCCACCTAGTCCTTCTGCCCCGTACTTGGGGGTCAACAACCCCCACAGCCAAGCCTCATAATACCTCCAGAAAGCCTCACTGGGTTGCACAAAATACCAAACTCCTGTTCACTCTACTACTACTACTTGCAGGTGATATTGAGCCTAACCCTGGACCTACCCACCACCACACCCTTAACCCTTCCATTTCACCCCAACTCCCCTCAGGCCTACGACTGATTCACCTAAATATATGTAGCCTTTTACGCAAAATAAACCTACTTCAACCTCTCGACTTGTCCCTTAGCCCAGATATCCTGATTATCTCAGAAACCTGGCTGAAGCCACACAACCCTGACAACAAATTCACTATACCCGGCTATACACTCATCCGGCATGACCGGAAGGGCCAAAAAAAAAAAAAAAAGAGGGGGTGACATTGCAATGTACATTGCCTCCTCCATCCAGTTTTCCCTGGTTGCCCTATCCTTGCCCTGGGAGTCCACTGACGCTCTAACAGTAAAACTCTCCATCCCCTATTCAATTCCAATTTACATAGCAAGTAACTACTGCGCTCCGGGCACCACCACACCTGCGATACTGGATCACCTGGGCACACTAAACTCCCTGGCAGCTGGAGGTGAACTCCACATACTTGGGATTTTACCCTGAACTGGATTGCTGTGGTTCATTTCAACCTTCAGGATAAGTTGACAGCCCTAAACCTAACAACTGATCTCCAAGCCCCCTCGATTAAACCACAAAACTCTGAATCACACTCCTAGATTGGTCCCTCACCTCACACCCCCATAGGATCCTAGCCTCAGGCATCATTCCAGATGCCCTTAGTGACCACCATGGAATCTACTCGGTACGCAAAATCTTCAGACCAAAAGCTCCCCCTCCCAGAATCATTATGACCAAATCCTTCAAATCTCTGGATCTCCCCTCATTACTAAATGATATGAGCAACTCTGACTGGTCACTTATTAGTCGATCCACCTCTATAGATGAGGCCCTGCTGTTCTTTAAATCAAAGTTCACCACCACCTGGGACCGTTACGACCCCCTCAGAAGAACCAGGGTCAGAGGTACTCACCTACCGTGGATCTCACCTGAAATCCTAGCCCTCCTTAGAATCAGAGACAAGGCCTGGAAAACCTTCAAGACT
The DNA here is from genome assembly GCA_016271365.2 of Neoceratodus forsteri. NCBI lineage: Eukaryota > Metazoa > Chordata > Ceratodontiformes > Ceratodontidae > Neoceratodus > Neoceratodus forsteri. The sequence continues at coordinate 352,287,267 of CM028129.1, read as the reverse complement.
TTCAGTTATCCAGCTGACCTCCAGCATTACCGTGAGCTTCGCAGTGCTAGTACTAAGAAAATCCACCAAGCAAAAGCCAACTATTTCAAAGGTGCATTCAACTCCACCTCCCATCTCCCAACCAAATTTTGGAATATAGTCAAATCGCTTCTCAGCCCCCATCGCAGCCCCCCACTCCTTCCCTGCAGGTAGGTGGACTCATCATTACCGACCCACCAGCAGTGGCCTCACTGTAACTCTCACTTCACAAACAGCCATACTACTCCCCTATTCACACCTCTCCCGGCTCAGCATCCCTCCACCCCCCACCCTGCTAGTGGCACCCCCCAGCGCACTCCTTTCTCCTTCCTGCAGGTAACCCCAGATGAGGTATATAAAGCTCTGGTTGCCCTTAATCCAAGTAAGGGCAAATGTCCCACTGGGTTGAACACCAAAATGCTCCACCTATCGGCCCCTGCCATAGCCAAACCCCTGGCCTCCCTTTTTAACCTCTCTTTCTCCCACGCTGAAGTCCCCTCTGAATGGAAACATGCCACCGTAATCCCGCTTCCCAAGGGTGGTGATGCCTCAAACCCAAACTACCACTGGCCCATCTCCCTCCTACCGATCCTGGCAAAACTACAGGAGTGCCTCGTACTCTCATGCCTATCTCCCTTTCTAGACGACGACTCCTTTTTCTCCGTCTACCAGTCCGACTTTAGGAAATCCCACTCCACCACTACCTTCCTTCTCAGGCTTACCGACTCCATCCTCACTGGGTGGATGCGGGCCACATCACAGCTGCCATTTTCATCAACCTGGTCAAGGCATTTGACTCAGTCTCTCACTCTCTACTCCTGGCCAAACTCGCCAACACCAGTTTATCCAGTTGGGGCACATCTTGGTTCCACTCGTACCTTGCTGGCAGGTCCCAATCCATCCATATCAGTTCTTCCACCTCGGCACCTCTCCCAGTCACCACAGGGGTACCGCAAGGTTCTGTCCTAGGCCCTCTCCTGTTCTCGATCTTTCTAAACAACCTGCCCTCTACCTGCACACACACCTCAATCCACATGTATGCGGATGACACTGTGTTATATACATCAGGCCCCATGACCTCAGAGGTCCCGACCAGACAGCAGCAGGACTTTATCACGTCCAGAAATGGCTTCGTTCAAATCATCTCCTCCTCAATGCCAAGAAAACAGTCTCTCTAACCTTTGGCACTAGGCAGAGACTTTCTAGGCTACCCTCTCCAATCACATTCCACACTCTGGAAGGGACACCCCTGGAGGCCTGTACCTCCTTCAGATACTTCGGAGTTTGGCTTGACCAGCACCTCAACTTTTCCACACACATTGACTCCATACTCAAGAAGCTGCACCCCAGGTGTGGTGCACTTTACCAGAATTGTGACTTCATCCCTGTACCTGCCCGGAGGGCCACTGTGGAGAAAATGATCCTCCCCGTCTTCAACTATGGGGATGTAGTCTACAGTGCCGGCCCCAAGTCCATCTTAGCCAGACTGGACCCTCTTTCCATTCTTTCTGTTGCTTTGTCCTGAACTGTCCTTACTCTACACACCACTGCGCCTTTTACCAATCTATGGACCTCCCCTCTCTAGATAATCGTAGACAGCCCCACTGCACCAAAATCTCAGCCAAGTTCTGGTCCCAGCAACTCCCCTCCTACCTCGCCGCTGCCATAGCCAACCCCTGCTCCCTAGCATACTCTCTCAAAAACTTAGACTCTCGGTTCCTAGCTGTCCCACACAGGTCCACTACTGCCAGTCAGACTGCATTCAGCAACCGCATACCAACGCTGTGGAACTCCTTTCCAGCAAACATCCATCACTTCTCCTCCCCCCAGCACCTTAACTCCTTGCTCCAAGCTCATCTTGCCCCACCTGCACATGTGTCTAGACAGTTTCCCAGCGGACCGAGCGAAATGACTGTTGTCAGCACTTAGTATTGCATTTAATCTGTACATGTAACTACTATTCTCTCAGTTCACTCTGTCTTTACCAAGTCCAATTGCTAGAGTTCACCACTATGTAAGTACATGTATTATGCTGCCAAACTGTGGTCTCTACTACTGTATCCCAACCCACTATGCCTAGTTACCAGAACTAAATGTTAGCGAATTCCCACAATGTATTTTACTTGTATCATGCTGTCCTCAATTGTTGTCTATGTTTCCCCTTCCCCAGAACACATCTGGAATTGAGCATTAGCCTGCTCAGTATGCCCTCCTGGTTAAACGCTTAAATAAATAAATAAGTGACTTGCTCAGAGTCACACAGTATGTGAGTGGAGGTTGTGAGAATCAAACTCGGGTCTGGTCTGCTGGATGTAGCAAGTTTGTTCACACCTCATTCCTCTAACCTCTGGGCTATACTGCCAGCCCAATTCTTAGTAGGATTTTTCCTGTCAGGGGTCTCAGTCTCACAGTTAATGGTGCCAGTACGTCTAAGCACTCAAGGCCCTTGCTACTTCATTAAGTGTTTGTTTTTTGTTGTGGGTAACAGTAGCAAAATGTTTTCACCTGGCTCAAAAACTTTTTCTTTTACCCCATGGTCATAATATACCTCCTGCTGGTTTGGGGCCTCTTCCTGATTACTACTGGACAATTGCAGCATATTTTGCCAGCTTCTTTCTTAGGGAAAACATACAAGACGTTATAGACCGCTTCTGAGTGAGGTTATCTTCCCAAGTTTCTTTTATCACATCCAGTGGCTCTCTTGGCTGCCTACCGTACAGCATTTCAACTGGTGAAAACCCTGTTGATGCCTGCGGCACTTCTCTGTAAGCAAATAGTAGGTAAGGCCAGTACTAGTCCCAGGCTTTCCCTTCCCCTTTTACAAACCTTTTTAACATGCATTTTAGGGTTTGGTTGAAATGCGCAAGACGACTTTTTTTTTTAATCTCCTCTCCAGCTGCCCCCTTCAGACCACCCGCCCTCACCCCCCAGCCCCAACATCCCAAAATTAGCAGGGCTTACCTTAAGCCCCACCTGGGAGCGGAGCATGCGGAGGCTCGGGCGTCATCCTGAAGCCAGGTCTGCTTTCCCTGTGGTCCTTCCATTTTTAAGCCTGTGCCCCAGGAGTAGAGATGTATGTGTGTGTGGAGACACGCATGCATACTACAGCCTTGGTGACAGCCCCATCTGCCCACCTGTCAGCCTAGCGCCTGGTGCTCCCTCTGGCATGCGCTGCTCCCAGCCTCCACTATGAGGTAGACAAGAGTTGAGGGATACCACCTTCCCTTCCTGGAGGGGAGGGCTGCCTCTCAGCAGCTCCATCCAGCTTCGCGCCCTCCCCCCGCCAACCTCCGACGGTCCATGCTCGTTCCCGAACATGGGTCATCGGCGTGGCGTGAAGCAAGGCATCCAGCGTCATAGCCCTCAGCGCCGCAGGGCAAGACTGTTTGAGAGTGATAATGGAGGTTCTTATGGCAGTGATACCTAGTAGTCTGTACAGCTCCTTAAGTAATGTAGCACCAAAATTACTACTCTGATCAGTAATAATTTCTTTAGGAATGCCCACTCTGCTGAAACTTTTTGCCAGCGCTGCTGCCACTTTTGAAGCTGTAACAGTATGCATTGGAACTGCTTCTGGGTATAGAGTAGCACAGTCACATACTACCAGGATAAATCTATTACCCTTTTTACTTTTGTCTAGAGGGCCAACCATATCCATTGCAATTCTCTCAAAAGGCACATCTATCACGGGGTAGGGGCATCATGGACACCTTGCCTTTTCTAATGACTGGGTCTACTTTGACACTCAGCACAGGAATTACAATAGGTAGCAACATCTTCATGAATTCCAGGCCAGTAAAAATCTATACAGCAATCTGATAAGGGTGTGATCCCTCCCTGAGTGACCAGCCATTGGACTATCATGTGCCATCTGTAACAACTCTGTTCTATACTTCTGTGGTATAACCAATTGTTCTGTCTGTTCCTGTGTCCGAGGTTTAACCCAAACTCTGTACAGTAACCCATAACATTTTTTTAAACATTGGTCCACCTTATTTTGGCTTCATCCCCAGCTGCTTAAAATAACCCTGGAGAGAAACATTGTTAGCTTGTTCTGAAAGAAAATCACAATCGGTAATCAGCTTAGTTTCAGCATTTTCATATGTTAACCCCTTCTATCCATCAGTCATTTGTTGCCACAGTTTCTTCAGGCATCATCTTTCTTTCCTGGATTTCTGGATCTTGGAGCTGTGCTCAAACAAGTCCAAATCAAAGTCACTGAAAGGAAAAGTATCCCCACCGCTTGAGATTTTCTTTGCCTGAACTCTTGTTACCACTGCTGCTGAAACTGCAGGGTTCAGTTCCTGAGATTAACTCAGTAAATCCTGGACAGTCATTTCCAATAATAATGGGTAAAGGTAACTTTAAATACTGAAGGGGCAGATTAGCAGGATTAAAACAGGGGAGGGATGAGCACAAGATCCGGGGGAGCAGGCTGAGGTAATAAATGAGTACTTCACCTCAGTTTTCACCAAGGAAAATGGGGGGCTGCATCATACATGGGAGGAGATGGTGAAACTGGAGAGGGGGGACCCTTGCCGATCGTCGGGTCTGGGGAGAGGATGGGCCATCATTGGCAGGAGGGGAGAAGGCAAGGCAGGGGGACGAGGTAGCGGAGGTGGAAATCACAGCAGAGAGTGTGAGGGAAGCCCTGAGGTCCCTTATGATGGAGAAAGCACCGGGGCCAGATAAATTACATCCCAGAGTGCTGAAGGAACTGGCAGATGTCCTGGCGAAATCCCTGGCGGAGCTTTTCAGCATCTCTCTGAGGACAGGGTGGGTGCTGCAGGACTGTAAGGTGGCGCATATAGTGCCTATCCACAAGGGGAGGATCAAGGGAGGTGGCAGGGAACTGCAGGCCAGTCAGCCTGATATCGGTGGTGGGCAAGGTGATGGAGGGCATTGTCAAGGAGAGGCTAGAGGGGGACCTGGAAAAGTTGGGGTGCCTGGACGATAGACAGCATGGATTCGTCCCAGGGAAATCATGTCAGACAAACCTTGTGGAGTTCTATGACTGGGTGACGAGAGCCCTGGACCTAGGTAGACCGGTGGACGTCCTCTATCTCGACTTCAGCAAGGCGTTTAACTCTGTTCCTCACGGGGCCTGTTGAATAAGCTGGAAGAAATGGGGGTGGGGAACCAGATGATCAGATGGATAGGCAATTGGCTCCAGGACCGGACCCAGAGGGTTATGGTTGGCGGGATAGTCTCATCCCCAAGGAGGGTCATTAGTGGGGTCCCTCAGGGATCAGTCCTTGGGCCCCTCCTGTTCAATGCCTATGTCTCTGACATAAGGAAGGGTATCAGGAGTGAGAGGAATCTCTTTGCGGATGGCTCAAAACTGGGGGTGGTGGTGGATGGGGAGGATGGGAGGTGGCCCTACAGGGGACCTGGAGGCTCTGGAAAGGTGGTCTAGAAAGTGGAAGCTGAGGTTTAATGCAGGAAATGCAAGGTACTGCATCTGGGACCCAGAAACCGGCCAAGAGTACACCTGGGGAATGCTACAAGTCTCAATGGCTGAGAGGGACCTGAGGGTGGTGGTGGTGGATGTCAAGATGAACAGCTCTGAGACTTGTAGGAAGGCAGCGTCCAAGGCCAACAGGATGCTGGGATGCATCGCTAGGGGGATCACCTCCAGAATCAGGGAAGTGATACTTCCCCTGTATAACTGCTTGGTGAGACCGCACCTTGAGTACTGTGTGCAGTTTTGGAGGCCACACTTAAAGAGGGACATTGAACTCCTGGAGAGGGTCCAGAGGAGGGCAACCAAAATGATCTGGGGCTTGGGGGATAGGACCTATGGCGAGAGGCTCGAAGAGCTAAATATGTACACATTGGAAGAGGGAAGGGACCAGGGGGACATGACAGAGGTCTTCAAATACATGAAGGGGTTAAATAGGGGAGAAGCAGTCAAGGTGCTCCGAAGGAAGGGGGGGTGCACCTAGAGGGCATGGGTGGAAGCTAGAGAGGGGGGAGATTCAGGACAGAAAGAGGAGGTGCTACTTCACTGAGAGGGTGGTGGAGCCATGGAATGCACTGCCAGGGGGCTGGTGGAGGCAGAGACGCTGAAGGGGTTCAAGAGAGGGTGGGACAGGTACAGGGGAAGGGTTCTGGATGCAGAGTCCTGTGCATTGGGACTATCCAGCACTGGGAAGGGAGAAGCCAGAGAGGATGAGGGGGGCAGCAAGGTCAGCTCCCAGGGTGGGGGCTGACCAAACGAGCAGACACGAAAGACCATTTGGCCTATTCTGCTGGCATTTTGGTATGTTAGTACTACCCCCACTTTCATTTGGTGCGACACACCCTTAATGGTCAGAATCACTTGGGTGGTGGGATGGAATTGAGTGTCCCCGTGGATGCAGATGACACCAGTACCTGGTCCTTTTGCACAGTGTTTTCCCAGCATCTCAACATGCATTAGGGTCTGTCTGCTTCCTGAATCAATGAGTCCCTTTACAGTCTTATCCCCCACCTTCACATCTGTTAAATACTTGCCCCAATTTGCCAAGGACAAATCTGCTCCAGTGTCACTCTTCTTACAGCAATTTCTTGCAATGTGACCTGGCTTGTTCAATTATAACAAATAAAGTCTTTGGGCACAGATTTGTTGCCACCACTAGAGTTCTTATCAGACTCCACATCCAGCAGGAGTGTAAGGAGGATCCCTCATATATAATCTTTTTCTTGGGTTTTCTCCTGTTTCCCCCAGAGCCCTGGCACACGGCCATACGTGCACGTGGAGGCGCGCACGCACACCAGAAGCCAGCTCAGCCCCTTCCACCCACCCATACTGCCATCCAGCCCGCCTAAGTTACCCCACCGGATCTCCATCCAGTGGGGACGGGACTATGGGAGGGTCGTCAACTCACCCCCACCACCCCCGGGAGAGGAAAGCAGCCTAATGGCATGCTCAATCCCACTCCTCCCACCCCCCCATGCTGGCACCCTGACGATCCGCGGTCATTCCCAAACCCGGATCGCTGACATAGCACGATGTGTGGCGTCCAGCGCCTTAACCCTCAGCGCCACTGGACCGGCTTGGATCCCCCCAGATTCTGAAGAATCGTGGAAGAGTGGTCCACCACCCGAGCCCCCACTAATCTTGCAAGGGTGGACTAGGATAACTATCACCAACAGCCAATGGGGTAAACCCTTGCCCAGACGAGCATCCTTGGTTGGAGTGCTGGTTGCTTCGGTGGTGGCTCCACCTGGATCAGTGGAAAGGCAAGAGGGGGCCATGCCGGGACTGTTTGAATCATCACCTGCTGAGGCAGGATCTGCTGCTGCTCCAGCAATGGCACCAAAGGAAGGGACGGGGTGGCCAGAACCGGCTTCACCCTAGTCAAACAAGGCTGCGGTCATACAAGCTCCTCGTAGTGCCAATGCAACTTGCACCGGTGCCTCTCCTATCCTGAAGAGGATGAGGAGGACAAGGAATAGCGGCGGCACTGCTTGCCTGAGCGTCAAGAGCACGAGCATCGAGATCACCGCAGGCTGCCAGAACTGGAGCTCCAAGAGCAGGACCTCAACCATCGGGGGACTGACAGCAGGTCTCAGAGGGGGCCGGTGAAAGCCGAGGCCTCTCTAGGTCCAGATGCTCTGGTTCAAGAGGAGGCAGACCAGTGACCTGCTTTGAACCGGAGTCCTGGAGATGGAGGTATTGATCTTCTCGGCAGACAATGGATTGACAGGTTCGAGAAAAATCTCAGGAGCGTCGACCTGCATCTCAACCAACTGGCGTGACAGGGAGACCGTGGGGTCAGCGGCCAGAGCCGAGGTACCGACCGTGGCCGGAAGCTCCGGTGAAGCATAGGAATCTGAGGCCTGGGAACACTCCTGATCCCACAACTGACAATGAGACTGTTTCTTGGTCTCTTTCTCCTGTTTTAGATTTTGTGCCTGAAGAAACCTGCCCATGGTTGGGAAGGGCCTGGCACAGTTCCTTAAACGCCCCAGTAAAGAAGGAGAGCAGCAGAAAGGCCGAAGCCAAGGAGATCTGCGCTGTGGCCATAATTGCAATCTCCTCGAATGCTGCAAGTTGTTCGGCAGATTCTGTGGCTGTGGAGACCACCCAATGGCCGTCCTTGGATTTTACAGGTGGGTCCCAATCATCCAGACATCCAAAGAGCATGCGAGATAAGCAACCCTCCAAAGTGGAAGAATGAAAACTGCGTCAAAGGCCGCAAGCCTGAGTATTATGCTCATGGCCCAGGTAGTATATGCACAAGGTGTGTGGCTCAGTTAGGGACATTTTCTGCTGGCAACCGCATTTCTGGAACCCTGGAACAGACTTCACATCTTCCGTGTCAGCGACAAGTAGTAATAAGCCTGAAGACAAGTTTTTTTATTAATAGTCTGAAGAAATATGCAAATGGCCTCTACAGCGCAACAGCAGTAAGGAGGGAACCTTCTTCTTCCAACGGAAAGAAAGATCTGATGTCACGGGGAGGAGCTGAGGGAGTTACCACCCAGGTGAGTGGGAGGAGCTAGCCTGAAGACATTCCGGCGAGTCTTGAAGGGGGAAGGACACTGCCAGATGTGTGGCCACAACACCATATCCACATCCTTAAAATAACAGGGGTTGAGATGTCAGTGGGGCACCCAAACACGAGGAACTGATGCCTGCCAAGGCGAGGCTGGTGACGAAAGCTGCCAACGGTAGCCCTGTAGGAGAGAGGGCGCAAGAGGCAGAAGGGGCCACCCCTGATGAGGAAGACGGCCCCACCACTGCCACAGCAAGAAGTGGTGACTGCGAGCAGGTCGGGGAGGACTGGACCTTGACGTGGTCCTCGTCCCCATGTTTATGCTTCCCTCCTGATTTGTCCCAGGCCTTGGTGGAGTGTGAACCTGAGGACAGGGCCAAGGAAGCAGAATAACTCGACTGCAGCTCCTTCTCCATGTGGGCGATCTTCTGCTAAAGCAGGAACATTTCCAGAGTCTTCTGACAGCACCATCTAGTAGCCTGGTTGAAGACGTGGCAGATCTCACAAGCCTGGGTGTCGCAGCCAGGGCCTAGACAGCAGATGTCAGCTTCATGGTGATCCTTCTCAAGGATCTTCTTCCTAGAGGCACGAATCGTTAACAGTTTATCAGAGACAGAACTTGGCATACAAAATAGAAGAAATCACTGTAAAGTGATGCTACACTAGGGAGAGAAAAAGAAAATAAAAACATAGGAAATGGCAGTCGACTGAAGTGGTCGGAACCTTTGTGAAGTCAGACAGCGATGGTTGCCAGTGGGAAAAGAACTGAGGAGGGCGCAAGGGCCACCCACTCTTATAGGATAGGGTGACGTCAGCGTGTCACATATGAGTAGGCAGCCTCTGGTATACTGCTAGCTAGAAAAAAGTGTGTGTGGTCCTGGCACCTGGCAACTATAGTTCTAATGGTGTGGCCTGCTGCAAGAGATATCCTCAAAGTAAGATCTTTACTTTTCTGAAGTGACAGTAGTGGAACAGCGGTCCCATGTCTTTCATCAGCAGACTAAATGTTTACTTTCATAAATAAAGGGACACTGTCCGCTATTTTAACAATCTACTTAATCTGTTTTAGCTGGCTGGTTTACATGATAATGCTTTCAAAAATCACGAGTGGTCTGTCTGTCATTAATGGTACTGCTAATAATGTTCATGCCCAGAGTCAGGGCTTCAATTTTCAAACAGTAAATAAACCTAGTTCAAGCACTCGTTTTTCAAAAAGGGTATCACGGATGACATAAATAAGGTATGTACTGCCACTGGGTATATTTAGTTGATTTTTTTTTACAATATCTCAAACTCACACATAGAGTTTCCCTACAGCTCGGTGCCATGGGCAAGTGGCAACACTGGTCGGCAGCATTCTGAGGCAGACCGCTCGTGATTTATTCTAAGTTGAAAAGAAAATATTACATTTTAAGTTTTTATTAAATACTGGGGCATTTCTGTATTGTTTGCATCTTTCAAGGCATTATCATGTAAACCAGCTAAAACAAATTAAGTAGATTGTTAAAAAAAAAATAACATTGTCCCTTAAAACAAAGAAACAGAAGGCTAACACTTGCGAAGTTTGATGGCATTCTCAATCAGTGGTGGACTAATGTGCGGTTAATAGTGGCAGAAAGAATTGAAGCATGATGGGGCCACTCACAATATACAGGACGTAACAATGCACGACCATGTGGGCAGCCCAGCTAGCAAGTTTCTGGGTGGTCCGGACAATGACAGCTTACATAGAAACGTAGAAACACAGATTTTGACGGCAGATAAGGACCACTTGGCCCACCCAATCTGCCCATTTCCCTACCTAATGGATAAGCTGCAGATCCTAGTTAACCAGCAGCCTATTTCTTCCTACCCCCAACCCCTAGAATTGTCTTATGACTGTCCCATGCATGCTTGAATTCCACCACTGTTTTTGACTCCACAGCCTCCTCTGGAAGGCTGTTCCATGCATTCACAACCCTCTGTGAAAAATACTTCCTTAAATTACCTCTGAGCCGCCCCTTCTATCTTCAAATTGTGCCCCCTTGTTCTTGCACACCTCTTTTTTTGAAAGATGCTACCCTCTTGGACTTTGTTGATTCCCTTGAGGTACTTGAAAGTTTCTATCATGTCCCCCCTCTCCCTCCTTTCCTCGAGGCTATACATATTCAGCTCCTTAAGTCTCTCTTCATATGTCTTCCGGTGCAGACCCTGCACCATTTTAGTTGCACTCCTCTGGACAGCCTCCATCCTGTCTATGTCTTTGCGGAGATTGGGCCTCTAGAACTGCATGCAGTACTCCAGATGGGGTCTCACCAACTGTCTTTACAGAGGGATAATAACTTCCTGTTTTCTACTGGTGATGCCTCTCCCTATGCATCCCAGTATCCCCCCAGCCCTCCTTGCTGCCCTCTCACATTGCTTGCCCACCTTTAGGTCATCTGATATGACTACCCCCAGGTCCCTTTCCATTTTTGTTGTTGTCAGTATCTCACCCCCCATTGTGTACTCTTCCCCTGGGTTTTTGTTTCCCAGGTGCATTACCTTGCACTTCTTAGCATTGAATCTAAGCTGCCATACATTTGACCATTCCTCTAACCTTGCCAAGTCCCTTCTCATCCTTTCCACTCCAACTTGTGCATCAACTGTGTTGCAGATCTTTGTGTCATCTGCAAAGAGACATACTTTTCCTTCCAGTCCCTCTGCAATGTCGCTTATAAAGACATTCAAGAGGACCGGTCCTAATACTGAACCCTGCGGTACCCCACTAGTAACCCCCATTTCTTCAGAGTGGACTCCATTTACTATTACTCTCTGTGTCCTATTTTCCAGCAATTCTTTACCCAGGCTGTCATCTTGGGACCCACCCCAGGCTGGCTAACTTGTATATTAATCTTTGTGTGGGACTGTGTCAAATGCCTTGCTAAAGTCTAGGTAGGCCATGTCCACAGCCCCTCCCTGATCTACTACTTTGGTCACCCAGTCAAAGAAATCTATCAGATTTGTCTGGCATGACCTTCCCGCTGTGAATCCATGCTGCCTTGGGTCCTGAGCCCCTCTGGCCTCTAGATACTCAACAATTCTTTCCTTCAGCAGTGATTCCATCATTTTCCCTACCACCGAGGTTAAACTAACAGGTCTGTAGTTTTCTGCTTCTGCCTTGCTCCCACTTCTGTGAAGGGGAATCACATCTGCCCTTCTCCAGTCCTCGGGTACCACCCCATCCTCCCATGATTTGTTAAAGAGGGTAGTCAGTGGTGTCACTAGTTCTTCCCTTAGTTCTTTTATAATTCTGAGATGAATCCCATCAGGCCCCATTGCTTTGTCCACCTTCAGTTTTAAGAGTTCTTTCAGAACCCTTCTTCTGTAAATGGGCTGGTATCAACTTCTGTATCCAGAGTGTTTCTACTGTTTGTTTTAGGTACTCTCCACTTTTGTAAGTACTGAGCAAAATATTTGTTTAGTATCTCTGCCTTTTCACAGTCACCCTCTGCCCACCCTCCTCTTTTATTAAGCCTCACTAACCTCCTTGGTCTTCCTTCGCTCCCTGATGTACCTATAAAAGGTTTTATCCCCCTTCTTAACTGAGTTGGCTATCTTTTCCTCGGTTTGGGTCTTTGCTGTTCTGACTGCCTTCCCAGCTTCCTTTTGCTTTAACTGATACAGTTCTCTGTCCTGCTCCTTCTGTGATTCCTTGTACTTCCTGAATGCTTTCTTTTTCTCTTGAACCTCACTGCCACTTCCTTTGAGAACCATAGTGGTTTCTTACATCGTTTTGTTTTGTTTATTTGCTTCACACAAAGGCTCGTTACCTCTGTGATGGCAGTTTTTATTATTCCCCATTGTTCTTCCACCCCTCCTTCCTGCCCATTTGCTAGTGCATTCCTTAGGCACTCACCCATTTTGGCAAAGTCAGCCCTCCGCTTATACTGTAGTTTCATGATTTGGCTCAATGGAGGACAATATCCTCGAAGATTATCAACATTTTAACTATTAAAAAGACTTCAGGGCACTAAACAGTATAACAGCTAAAGTACCCCTAGTTACCACAAAAGCCTTAAACCTACCAACTCCAGTTGCAACATTTTTAAACAAACATTCACCTGTGAATCTTGACAGACTTTCCAGTGCAGATATGCTGAACAGGCACAGTTTTCCATTTCTTGGCTTCAAGTACCATGGCTTCTGCATCTACCAAGCCAAATCCATAAAGGTGGCTGACTGCAAAGAAATAAGTTGAGAGTTAATTAAAATAAAACTTTGACAAAGTTGGCAACAGTAGCTAGCCTAGTAGCCTACAAAATGTGTTTTTGCATCACTGAGACCACAGGTCACATACAAAGCCTGAATCTCCAAGAGTGGACCAGCAGAGGCTGGTAAGATGTGCCAGCCTTAGCAATGGCAAGTGTCCCATCTTAGTGCATGGGTGCCACTGGTAGCTCGTTCATGGAATGGTTGGGGGGGGGGGGCGCGTGTAGAAGCATGAAGGTAGGGATGAAGGGCATAGCAGCCAAAGTCACCAATGCAGACTGCAGAGGCAATCGGCAGCATCCAACCCCACATAAATATAATCACATACATTTCCTAGTGTTCAGTATAGATAGGTTCTAACAGCAGTACTGGAATGCAATACAAGCTAGGCACTAATCCAAAGAGGAATCAAAACTGCAAAACTGCCCACTGCTGCTGTAGTACAGCACATAATTGGGCCTGTCCCAGCACCAGATGAGGCCTGGTGTGAGGAGTCCCAGTCTCAGAGATGTAGGCTTCCCTAGCGATAAGCACCCACTAGAGCTAAGCCAAAGTCAAGCTAAGGGTCTTGCCTCACTCACAACCAATGCAGGAGGCAAGCCAAGGGAACAGAGAGCAATGCACATGCATCTTTGTGCTGTTCACAGATACTGCAGTGTGACTCTTGAACTAAGCCAGAGTCCAAAGCTGGCATGAGAACTGCCCATCTCTACAAGTAATGGGTGCTTAAGTGTCTAAAAACATCTCTATGATGGCACCACTCCTTTTGTTTTGTTTTCCTTTCGACCCCCCCCCCCATTACTGTTCCTTGTACCAACTCCTGTTCTACAGGTTTCCATAGGTGACCAGAGATAAAACAGCAATACACAGAGGTAAGAATATATAAAAAAAAAAAAAAAAAAAGGTTAAAACTAATTCAGCTCAGGGTGTCCATTTTCAATAAGGTTAATCACAGAGGGAAGCCACCACACTTCGGTTTTGGCAGTGCGCCAAACCCCTTCGCCACAACTGCACCTAAATTTTACAATCTCAGAAACAGTTGCAACAGTTTTTAGGATTTGAGGCAGCTTGTGCCACAAGCTCCGTGAAGAAGTTCCTCAGGACTGACACAAGCTAGACCACAAAAAGTTGGTCTAGCTTGTAGCAATTGCCGCACGGGATAGAAGATCCTGACTGCTGATGGGTGAATGCCGCAAGCTTGTGGCATTCACGATCTTTGGAAAATCTGGCCCAGAATGTTTTGACTCATATACGCTATGGGAGTGAGTTCAGAAAAATGCATCAAAATTAAAAACAAATACAAATATTACTGAAAAGTGATAAAAATACAGCATTAAATGGACAGATGCTTTGCTTGGTCCTAAATGGAATATTGTTTCAACCAAGTAGAACTCTGTACGTAATCTGTTGCTGCCCATACTTTCTGTTTGAGGTGGCTGGGGTATCCACACCCAAAAGAAGTTTTGATTTCCATGCAAAATAGTCTATTCTGAGGTTTATATTTTAGTCCTACTTTATTTTTAGATCACCTGACTGGAAATGACCGTTTATGATCCTTTACTGATAGCACATAAAAAGACAATTATAAAAACAAATTTGGTTGGGGGAAGAGGGCATGATATAGTGTCTTTCATTTATTTATTTTTATTTATTTATTGAATAATCGGAATTACAACCTTTGTGCTAAAAGCTCATTTACAAGGATCCTCATCATAAAGGGAGAGGAAAATACATAAGTTTGGGAGTCAAAAGCAGCTAAACCGGCACTGTCAGACATTCACAATGCATCTCAAAGCACCATAAAAAACAGAGTTTGAAAGTGACAGTACTGTATAGGGCTATATGCAGTCATCTGCAGCAGCTGTAAGGTTGAAAGCCATAAGCAATTGACAATTACAATACAACCCATTTTATGGATGTCAGAAATGTTAGCCAAGACAGTGGAGACAAAACACATTTTTCTTTTCTGTGCCCCCCATGGCCCACAGTTTCAGACCTCCAACGGTCACCAGCTACCCGTCAGACTCACCTCCTGCATATGTGCATCTACCTCCAAGCTCCACAGCGTGGTCTGCTCATCCATCCCCTATATTTCTGACTTATTCCTGCCACGGGAACCCCTCCCAGAGTGTGTCTACAGCACCTGGGAGACAAAAGTGCCTTTTTTTCCTGGGGGGGGGGTGTAAGAGTCACATCAGAGCAAGGATGGGAACCGATAGTCTGTTGTGTAGGGTCATGTTTTTCCTATGTTCTCCCAGTCCCCCCCCACCACCACCCACCTCCCATCTGTGCTCATGCTGCGGTGTTGTGGGAAGGAGGCACACACGATGTGTGGTCATTCACATCTACTGTGCCTCCCCAAGCTGCCACGAGGAGAGTGATGCGGCACCAACCATTCTCCAGGAGGAAAAGTAATGCAAGGGAAGCAGGACAGCTATGGTTGTGTTGGACCAGAATGACGCTCAGAGCAAAAATAGTTATGTTGTCACCTGGGAATCCAGCTGCATTTACTTTCCAATCAGGTGCCTTCAGATGTGCAGGTCTAGAAGTCTTTATAATCAGGTGCTGAACATCTCTCCAAGTTAGTGAAGGGCTTTAAAATTCAAAGCAGAAAAAAAAGTTAAAACCAACCCTAAGGGAGAACAAAAAAAAAATGCAGTCTAGAGAATAATAGCTAAATTCATGCTACGATTTTCAGCCCCTGGGATGCAAACTAGTTTGGTTTTGTTCACTATGTAGTAGTTCACATCTCACAATAATCACTGTACACAACTTGGTCAAACAAGGACATGGATGTACAGACGGCTGTGGAGATTGCCTTCCTTCTCACCTTCGGATAACTACTCCCATCCAAGTTAGTGCAGGTGTAGCATCCATGGCACAAACTGACTTACCAGTAACCCATTGGCCTGAGGCCAATAATTACTGCCTTGGGTCATAGGATCTTACCTGCTGCTGGTCTAACTGGCCAGAATCCTGCCAAAAAGTTCAAAATCATGCACATAGGGCACAGGAACCCAGAAGCACAATATAGGATGGTGGGGGAAGGTACTGACAGTTATTAAGCAGGCAAAGGACCTTGGGGTTATATCTGATGACCTCAAAGTTACAGGGCAGTGTGACAAAGCAGTGGGTAGGACCAGTGGGATGCACAGTGACAGGCATCTCCAGCTGGAGGAAGGAGAATGTGTTGTCGCTCTATTGTTTGCTTGTGAGACCCCACCTGGAGTATTGTGTCCAGTTCTGGAGGCCACACCACAGAAAGGACACAGTGTGGAAGCAGTCCAGAAGTTGCACCAAAATCCCTATGAAGAGAGAGACCGTGGGATCTCAATATGTATACCCTGGAAGAGAGGAGAGCAAGAGGGGACATGATACAGACCTACTAGTACCTCATGGGGATGAACATGGTGCAGGAGGGGAGTCTCTTTTAAAGGAGAAAGAGCACCAGGACCAAAGGGCATGCAATGAAGCTGGAGGGGGGACGTTTAAGAAGGACACGAAGTACTACTTCACTGAGGGATGCAATGAAGTACTGCTTCACTGAAGGAGTGGTGCATGCCTGCAACAGACCATCAGCAGAAGAGGTGGAGGTGAAAACAGCAGGGGGCTTCAAGCACGCATGGGATAGACATGGGGTAATATTAGGGGAGGGTCATTTGAGACCAGTTAGGGTCTGCAGAGAAACTAGGCAGGGACCATCTCAGCAGACTTGGGGGGCAAGCTGTCCTTTTCTGCTGATAAATTCTAGATTTCTATACAAAGCCAGAGAATAGGTTCACATGTGAAAGCATCTGTAGCTACAGTCATGTAATACACACTGCCGTCGGTGCACACAATGAAGTGGACAGTGTGTGAATCACCAATGGAACAGCAACTGTATCCAAAGCCTTGATGGGATGACTCAAGGTGTCTCCGTACTGGCTGGTTAAGGAGCAGAGCTTGCAGGGGGAAGGTCAGGTTGAGACAGACATCTATTAACCATTAGGCTAGGGCAGTAAGTGATGGGGCAATTCTAGTGAACAGACTTTTATACAGAGTTAATGACTGGTTGGGGTGGGGGCAGATGAGGGGAGAGCTACTGTATGTGTGCTGATTCATAGCTAGTCGAGTGATGTAAGAGTGTACTCTATCACAAATACACTTCCCAGCAGTCCACCATAATTTTCTGTGGACCAGAATTGACTCAATTACTGGACCAAATGCCCAGTAGATTTAGTTTGTTCAAATTAACCCTTGTATGGGGTGCTGTAAAGCGGATAATATACTGTACCCACAGACCTGATTTTGTACCCTTGCACTGTGAAATTGGTCAACTTTAGCTTCTGTTCTACCATACTGCTGGGCTGCCTAGTACTACCATGCCAACTGTATCCTTCCAGTAAAATGATGCACTCTTTAAAATCGAGCAACGTGCCAGACCAGTGGCCTGCTACTAATTACCTTAAATGACTAGCTGTTTCTGTATGGGGGCTCACTATAGGAAACTTCCTAGCCCTCCCTTCCCAGTCAACAAAAAATGAATACGCATTTACATGAGGGGTGGCACATCTGCTTTCAGAGGGAGACGGTTTTAGTTTCAAACCCATCATGAGTTACATATGTAAAATTACTGTTAATCCTTTCCCTGCATACAGAAAATGAGGCTCATCTTGATTTCAGCAAAAGTCAATACGTAGTGCATTTCTTGTCACACTTCTCAAGTTTAGTTCGATACCTGAATTGCTCACTCTCTGTGACGGGACTGAATAAAACCCTGTCCCATTTGTTATGCAGAAAAGAGTTAAAAGCAAGGATCTTATGCAGTGTTTCTGTAGGAACTTAAGACTTCGGCTATAAACCTGCAGGTTTCTAATGCTGTTTCTTTAATATGTATTTTCTTTTTAAGTGGTCATGTTAATTTACGGACCAACAATGAATGGGGGGTGCTGTGTTTTTACTTCTACAAATGCCTACTTAAAATATAGCTTAGCAGCAGCAAGTTAAGATGTCCGCCTCCATGAACCCTCCTCGTGGTGGAGTAAGGGCACGTCCATTGGGATGGTGCATTTTTTTTGCTTGCATGGATGGTGTTTGAATGGTATGGTAGGAGGTGCTTTATTCTTTTTATGTCACTAGTTACTTGACTGATATGCAGCCCATAACTGCAGTGTATATGTACTATAACAACACTAGAGGAACACACAATAATTTTGATGACAATTCGCTCGTTTGGGGAAAGTTCAAGCTAGCTTATTTCCGATGTGTGTGTGGAGGGCAGAGGTTAATTTCTTGTTCAGTGATTACAGATCAGGTAGTCAGTGACTGTTGCTCTTGTATCTGCTTTACTGTACAACTTGCTATATCTGTATAGCTCTTAGGCTCTGGACTTTCATCCTATGAAGATGCGTCATTATCTCACATTTGCTTATTCTATTATTATATACAGGCTCTTCCTCTGTGAAATCGGTGGTCCCACCTGCACAGGTAAAGGATTTGGAGGGGACGTGCTTCATTAAGGTTATTTCATACTTTCTTCATAAGTCCCCATTCAGCCTGCATTATTGCACCAGCGCTCTGTCACTCAGATGATGTCATCATATACTGATGCAGTCACCATCTTAGGGAGCTACTACGGTGGAGGGGAAGCCGTGGTTTTGTTTACATGTTGACCACATGTTTCGGAATTGGCAACTACGGATTAACACGGTTCACAATAAAATGGAGCACAGTATTCTGTAGGTAAGACCCTGACCTACCAGGCTGTGGTTTTGGAGTGCTTTGCAGAAGATCCTATCTGTGTCCTTTAACCAGCTCAGGATGCAGAGATAATTGCCAAGCAAAGACTTCATATAAAAAGAGAGCAATCTTTTGTTATAGAGAGACTGAAATTTAGAATTTGAGAAACCCTCAGATGAAGGACTGTTTTGTTTGAACCGCCCATATACAAGCTATCCTGCACAATGTTATTTTCTGCCAGCCTGATGTCACGGAGGGCTGAGGTGCTAGATGCCTTACCTTGCACTGTGCCAGCGGCCAGGTTCAAGAACAGACTCTGGGTGCCAGCACGGGGGTTTGAAGCAGAATTGAGTAAGGTGAAAGGCAGCTCTCCTCTTCTGGGATGGCAATCAACCCCGCCCGCATGGAGGTCCGGTGGTTAGTGTAGGTGGTGGGGCAACACAAAGAAAAGGCACTTTGACAAAGGCATGCATGCCTCCACATGGACGCCTTCAAGGTAGGGGGCCGTGATTGGGGAGAAAAAGACAAAAAAAAGCCATAAAAATCTGTATAAAAAAGTAATTTCTTATTTTATTTTTTATCAATTATAATAAAATGACACTTGCAAACTTTATAACTGCTCCTGGTTCTCCTAGGCTTCCTGACCTGTGCTTCGATGACACTCTCCACTATGAATCATTTTGCCTACCTGCTCATACATTTACAAGCGTGACTCCAAGGTTCACTACCTTAATCTTTTCACTTGACTATTGCCTTTGTACTGTACAGGGCTCTACTGGGGTGGTTACACATTCCTCTTAGTATCACAAATTATTCAGAATGAAAGTCAGTAAATACAATGAAAATGTCTTCCAATAAAATTCCACATCTATACAATAATCCTTAAATGTTAAAATAGACAAAGACAGGTTAATAAAGTGTGATGTATAAAAAAAAATACACAGGGCTCGTGGCATAATGACCTTATTAGTCTCAGAGATGATTTCCTCATTGCACACTTGCATAATTAGATAATACATTAGGATGGTCTTTTTACCTTATGATGGCATTTGCGTTTGTTTGCCCTTTCTGTAGTACAGTGGTGTTTCTGTTTTGTTTTTTAATCATGGTGTTTGCCTCCTGGAGGTCTGCCCCCCCAAAGCCAGCACCCATCTCCTCTAGCACTTACTGGCCAGTAGTACCACCATGGATTGCCACACCTCCCCTAGCAGGGCCAGGCAAGGAGGGACCATCATTCCCCCATCACAGTGTCCTCATCTAGTCTGTGGCCTTCCCTGGACAATGGCATGGGTCCAGAGTGGGCTGGGCATCCTCTTGCCAGCACCGCTGTTTCTGCCTCCGTTTTCTCTCCTTGCAGGTGGCGGCATGCTTTGACTCAGGCCGCATGGGTGTAAAGGCATCAATCGTCCCCCATCTAGCCACAACTGTTACCCCACCACCATGTCTTCACGTACAGGAGCAGAGCAGCGGAAGGAGAGCCATCAAGTAGATACTCTATCCTCTCCCTTGCTGGCATAACAGGTGTGGCATTCAGTACCTCAACCATCCGCACACTAGGCAGGGTGTAGTGTCATTTTTGCTGGTTTAATTTTTGTGTAAGCTGTGAGTTTCCATAGTGTAGGTACGGAGGGGTTGTGAGATAACAGATGGACCAGACACTGAACTTCAAGTTCAACACACAATCTCTGTGTGATGTTTATTCAAAATACAAGAGATAACCTTAAGCAATGGCATATCCCCCTTCTTCAGTACATCAGTTTGCAGCAGCAAACTATGTCCTTTCTCTGCACTTAGCCAGCACCTACTGACACTGATCTCTGATCTAAGTTAGCAGTTGAGATTCAGCCATCCACCACTATGCAGGCCTTGTTTGCTTGGGTGGTGGGGGCGCTCATAAAAAAAAAAAAAACTAAAGACAAAGAACCTCAATGCAGAAGCACTGAAAAGTACAGTTATGCAAGAACTTAACGTAACAGCAGATCTTCAAGAGAGGCTCTTGCAGTAGGTAATTACATATAGGACTGACGCCAGCAGGCAGCAGGACCCCACGGAAAAACTTCTAGCTAGCAGTCCCTGGCGAGGGACCGCCCCGTCAGGTGACTGGTGTCAGGAGACGTCGGTATAAAGGGGCAGTCCCTGACGCCCGCCTTCCAGTTCTTTCCCGCCACAGGCCAAAGAAGGCGGACGAGAGAGGAGCAGATATTCTCCCAATGGAAAGGGCTGAAAAAGCCTAGGGGGATGGAGGTGGTGGCACGACTGCAAGAGCCTTGGAAGATCTACTGTTACGGGAAGTTCTTACGTAACTGTACTATCTTACTTCGCGAGGGCTCTTGTAGGTAATTACATACATGACTGAGTCCCAAGCAGTCTGGAACAAAGAGAGGCACCGGGAGGAGGAAAACTACTCCCAAAGGAAGTTCTGGTTGTGCAAGTCTCAAGAGAGGGGGCCTTGCAAAACAGCCAGCCTGAAGCCTGCTCTACAGCGAAAGGCCACATCCAAACTGTAATGTTTCATGAAGGTATGGATGGAAGTCCAGGTGGCAGCAGCGCAGATGTCTGCCGTAGACACATTCTTTAAACAAGCCGCAGAGGCAGCTACTCCTCTTGTGGAGTGACCTCTGACTTGACCCAGGAGGGTCTTGTATTTGTCATAACAGAAAGTGATGCAATGAGCCAACCACTTAGACAGGCATTGCTTGAAACAGCATTGCCTTCCTTTTGTGAGCAAAAGAGACAAACAACTGATCAGTCTTTCTGAGATACTTCGACCTGTTGGTGTAGTATCTCAGAATCCGGTGAACATCCATAGTATGGAGTAAATACTCCCCTCGATTAGAGTACTGCGTAAAAAAGGCAGGTAACTCAATGGACTGATTTAAGGTAGACTCTGCTACTACATTAGGTAGGAACTTAGGGTTCATGTGAAGAGCAACTCGTTCCTTGTGAAAAAAATCAAGTAGGGGATTTTACACATCAGGGCCTGGAGCTCGGAGATTCTTTGAGCTGAAGCAATGGTCACCAGGAAGAGTGTCTTCCACGAAAGGAACTTCAAATCTGCAGAAGCTGCAGGTTCGAAGGGAGGAAGAGTAAGTTTCTCGAGAACAAAGTTCAAGTCCCAAGGGGGAACAGGAGAACCCCTCTGAGAAAGGTCTTACAGGCCTCCAGTTGAGCAAAGGCCTTGTCTGAGAAGGGAACATGATAGGCCGAAATGGCTGCCATGTGAACCTTCAGAGAGGAATGGCTGAAACCCAGGTCGAACAGATGACGTAGCTACTCCAGCAGAAGCCCCGCTGAACAGGAGAAAGGTTCTACGTTCTTGGAAGCGGCCCAAATAGTGAATCTTTTCCACTTCATGGCATAAGTGGATCTGGTGGAGGGTTTTCTGGCCTCCACTAGAATCTCCACCACTTTGGGAGACACTCCAAAACGGGATTGGGCTAGGTCTGCAGGAGCCATGCATGCAGATGAAGGGATTTGAGGCCTGGATGGACCAGGGTCCCCTGATCCTGGGTCAACAAACCTCGAGATAGAGGAAGAGAAAGAGGAGGATCCTTTGAGTATTGTTGTAGAAGAGAGAACCAGACTTGCCTGGGTCAGAACGGAGTGATCAGAATCATTCGCACTCCTTCAGAAGCTAGTTTCTGCAAGACTCGTGGGATAAGTGGAATTGGGGAAAGGCACAGATGAATCTGTCCTTCCAGTCTAGAGACAGAGCGTCGCTCCAAAAAGCGCCTCGCTCTGGAACGAGCGAGCAGAAGACGGGAAGTTTTGTGTTTAGGGGGGATGCGAACAGGTTGACCTGTGGCATTCCTCAAAGTTGGAGATACTGTCTAGGACCCCTTGGTCCAGTTCCCACTCGTAAGTCAGAGCAGAAGAGCGACTTAGCTCGTCTGTCAGGGTGTTGTTGACTCCCAGAACATGAATCACCGTGAGGTGAAAGTCATGTTGTGTTGCCCAATCCCAAACCCTCATTGCCTACCTGCACAGAGGGTAGGACCAAGTCCCTCCCTGCTTGTTGATATACCACACCACGCACATGTTGTCCGTCTGGATGGCTAGGTGGCCGGGAAGGATGTATTGGTGAAGGGCTTGGAGAGCGTACAATACTGCCCAAAGCTCTAGCACATTGATGTGGACAGCTTGTACCAGGAGCCCTGGGTCCAATGAGGGCCTAGATGGGCTCCCCAACCTTCGCCGGAGGCATCTGTGGTCAGAGTCTGGGAGGGGGGAAGATGAAAGAAAGGAACTCTCCAAAAAAGGTTCTCTCGAACCATCCACCATTGCAAGTCTCGCATCATCGGCGAGGAGATCAGAACTGAGCAATCTAAGTCGTCCACTAACTGATCCCACTGAGAGCGTACAGTCCACGGAGAGATCCTCATGTGGAGTCGAGCGCGAGGTACCGTCGGGATAGCAGCCGCCATGAGCCCGAGAAGGTGAAGGACCAATCTCGCAGAGATCATCCTGCGGTCGGACAACAGACTTATTTGGGTCTGAAGGGTGGCCGCCCTGTCTGGAGGCAGGAAGGCCCTGCCCATGGTCATATCGAGGATCACCCCAATAAACTGTAGCCTCTGGGATGGGACCAGATGGGACTTGGAATGGTTGATGGTAATGCCCAGGCAGGCAAAAACCTGCTGGGTAAGGGAGAGGAAACGCAGGAGTTCCTCCCTGGATGAGATCGCCAGGAGCCAGTCGTCCAGATAAGGAAAACCTGCACTCCCTTGGTACGCAGGTGGGCCGCCACCACTGCCAGGCATTTGGTAAATACTGGGGGACAGAGGATAGACCAAACGGGAGTGCCTTGAACTGGTAGTGATCCCCCTGGAACGCAAAATGAAGGTATTTGCGATGAGAAGGGCGAATGGGAATGTGCAGATAAGCAACCTGCATATCCAGGGCACAAAGCCACTGACCCTGCTGGAGGAGGGGCAGGAGGCTCTGCAAGGAGAGCATCCTGAACCTTTTGTACTCTATGTAGAGATTCAGGGAACTGAGATCTAAAATTGTCTGTGATCACCTGTCTTCTCTGGGACCAAGAAGAAGTGGGAATAGTAACCCGGGGGCAGGCTCCATCGCTTGCTTCAGCAGACAAGCAGAGATTTCCTCCTGGACCAAAGGAAGATGCTCCCATGAATAAGACTACTTCAGAGGGGGGTGGCGGGGTGGTTTCTGAAGAAACTGTATAGAGTGTCCTACTGCTATGAGCTGTAACACCCAAGAATCTGTAGTTATCCTCTCCCATCCCGGAAGGTGGAGGGAAAACCTCCCTCCTACCGGTTCCTCCGGGGAGTCCGGAGGCAGTGGGAGAGGAAAGGAGTCCGGTGGTGTGGGGCAGCACCACAGCTGAAGCACCCGCTGTTTTTATGGGCAGGGGGGGCTTGGCAGCTGTGGGGGCCTGGCGTTTTGTGGCCCGCCTTCCCTGGGGTTTCGCCTTTGGCCGATTCCGTCTGCAAAAGGGACAGCGCTGCTGCTGATGGGGATGGTACATGGAATCGACTGACTTCTGTGCCGTCCCCTTCTCTTGCAAGTCTGTGATGATGTCCTAGACATCACCCCCGAAAAGCACCGACCCCCGGAAGGGTGCTTCCTGGATAGCAGATTGCACTTCCAGGACCAAGCCTGACACGCAGAGCCAAGCATGATACCATAGGCCTACAGCGAAAGCTGAGCTCCGCCCAGCAGTGTCCACTGCATTGTATGTCACACGAAGCATGTGTCGACTGGCCGAACGAGCAGAGTGGACGAGATCAGCCATCTCCTGCTTGACTTGGGAGTCAGGCAAGGAGTCCAGTTTGGCTTCCGCCTGAGTCAGGATGGCCTTCTGGTAGTCCCCCATGTGGCTGACATAGTTCAGGGTCCTGATTCCCAGTGTGGAGGAAGCGTAAATCTTTCTCCCATACTGGTCCAGAAGGCAAGATTCCTTATCAGGAGGTGACGAGCTAAGATGTTTAGGGTTCGCCGACCAGCCATGAGCGGCGCTAATCAACCGAGTCGGCACAAGGGGGAGAATCCAGGAAATCAACACCCTCTGGAGCCTGATATAGCCGTTTCGACTTCCTGGGAAGTGGGGCCAAGGCCGACGGTTGTTTCCATATTGTGGTAACAAGGTGGGCATGAGGCTTTATCCAGGGTGGCACCAAGGTAGGAGCTGTCATGGGCAGGTCCAGATGTTCAGCGAGTCTGACGCTAGGAGTCTGGCTCCAGGGAGCGCCACTGATGAACCTCCTGGATTTTCCTAAGCGACTCTGTAAAAGAAGGATCCTCCGGAGGAGACTTTGGAAGAGTCCTTGGCCTGGGCTTCGACAGAGAGCGAGGCTCGTCGTCTCTCTCGGAGCAGCCGTCAGAAGAGTCCGAGGAGTCAGAGTGAAGAGGAGGATGAAGAAGAGAAAGACTCCCTTTTCCGACTCAGGGGAGGAACAGACCCCTTGGGATGTCCCCAAGGAGTGTGTCTTGCCCCTCTCTGGATCCAGACGGAAGAACCCTGGAGACCGGAGGTGGTGAGGGAGTGTGCTGCCTCGGGCGTATGGGAACCTGGGATGGCACCATCGCCAGAAGGCGGCTCTCAACTTCTTTGGTGAGCTAAGTCTTGGCCTCAGCACACAAGGAGGCCAGAGTCTCCTGCAGATCCACCGGCGGCCGCGAGGGCAGTGGAGGAGGAGAAGGTGGGGGATAAGGATATGGGTTATAATCATATGGAGCGTATCCAAAACCTGACTGCGGGAAACCCGGCGTCATTGTATTGTGGTGTCGAGCATGGCGGCGTCGTGTACTGTGGCACCGGATACTGCATTCCCAGGTACACCGGCGTCGAATAAGACGGAGGATACCCGGGAGCCAGGGGGCTGCCGGAGCAGATGGCCCAGCCAGAGGCCTCATGGGCGGGTCCATAATGGAGAGCCCGGAGGGTGGAGGGCCCGATAGCAGAATACCTCGAGTCGAGGTACCAACGTCGGAGGGACTGGCGTCTGAGCCGGCGTCAGGTCCGGCGCTCCAGGTGGAGGAAGGACTGACGGAGGCAAAAAATCCCCAGCTTGAGATCGGTCATGTGATGTAGGTGCCAATTGCAAGCCTCTCTCGTTTCCTCCAGCCATCGGATCGCTATTTTCATTTAATTTCATGACTGAAGTCTAATAAATACTCGGCAAAGGGAAAGAAAAGGCTTTGAGAAGGCTTTTAATGCTGCAAGTTAAAGCGACAGCAAGAATGGAAATCGAGATGAAGAAAAATCTCCCCAAAAGAATGCCACCTACCACTCCTGAGAAAGGCCCTAAGAAGCCTAGGCCTGCGAGTGCAGCTGACTCGGGTCAAGTAACCCCTAACCCTGCTGAGCAAGAGCCATTAACCCTGTCTAGGTTTCTTGCTGAATTTCAGCCTTTTAAGGAGGAAATCATGTCCATGACGGCTGAAATCAAGATATTGTCCTCAGCTTTAGAGGAAGTAACACGGCGAACCTCAGATGCCGAAGTGGAAATTCATTCTTTGGAAAAGAGAGTTGGTAAAGCAGAGTCGGAGTTGATAACTACGAGGCAGAAGATTTCTAGGATGGAGTCTAAGTTGGAGGACCCTGAAGGTCGAAGCAGAAGAAATAATGCAGTCCTGATAGGGCTGCCCGAAGCTGAAGAGGGGCAAGATACGGTTGTCTTCATTCAGAAATTTGTGGAGCGTGTGGCTGGCCCCTTGCCTTATGGGGCCAAGTATGTTATAGAGAGGGCACTTCGGGCCCTTAGACTACCCCCCCCATCGGGATCACCGACCCTGATTTTCAGGTTCCTTAATTATCTCGAGCGCCAACATTTCCTGAAGAAAGTCAAGGAAGTGCAAGGCATCACCTGGGAGGGTAATAAAAAGTAAGAGTGGCCCAAGATCTCCCAGCTACAGTCCGGCAGCAGAGCTCTGCTTTTCATCCCTACGTATCGAAATTAATAGCAGCTGGAATCAGTTTTAAAATGCTGTATCCGGCACGGTTGTAAGTCTCCATTTTGGGTGTATGGCACAGCTTCAATGATTCGGAGTTGGCTCGTTCTGGTTTAAAGGAGTTACTTCCTGATCTCCTCCGGGAAGTCTGAACTGCATTTATGACTAATTTTTCAAACGAAAAGCATCCTCGGTATAATGGTTTGGAGATCGGCTTTGATCGTTCATCATTTATGAGTTAGGGGGAAGGGTTTCCTGCAGTTTGTTTAGTTGGTACCCTCTGCTCGATTGCTATTTCATCCGCAGAGCGAACGGGACAGAAGCATGCTAACTTCATCGGAGATCCAAAAGTTTTCACCGGAGTTTTAGTTAGTGTAAATCCCTTTAACAAAGGACACAGTTAGTGCTTGGATCCCAAGGAAGCAAGGAAATGTAGCTTGCTGTGTTTATGTTAAGGTTCAGAGGGGAATATTTGGCTACCTAATAATGATGTTTTTTTTTTTCCTTTTGTTTCTCTCTTCAATGTAATAAAACTGAATGCAGGGGGTGCCGAATAGACTCTTTTCCCGAAGTTTATTCGTTAAGGGACTATTACAGTCTCAAGCTATTTGGTGTTACAAATACCCTTAATCTTAATGTTGACTATTTTGATACCAGAGATTACACCGCAGTAGTCGGGGCACCAAAGTATTATTAGAGTGTTGCATATTTTTTCTTCGTAATAAAACGGAGGGCTGAAGAAATCTTAGTGAGCATACCTATGTGGCTCTCTGGTAAGCGAATAGTTTGTATCAAATCCGGAAGGATCATGCCATCAGAGCTTAAAAATGGTCTAGATGGAAAAAAAGTTAGGCCAAGCTTTGTACTTATGGAATCATTTTCTTTTCACTCCAGCGATAAGGGAATATATCTGGTGTTGCTTAAGACCGCTAGAGGGGGTTAGCGCTCTATTTCAGAGGGTTATTTAGTAGGCTGACACTGCTTGTACTGGATTTACAAATTTAATTCATAATTCAACCCCTAAGGGATTGTGGACGTGTTAAACTGGCAAGTATAAACTCAAGGGGGATCTGTAAATTATTTAGATTTCCAGCACTCAAATTCAGTGCATGGTTGATAGCTACCGGCATTGGGTTCAAATTGGCGTCTGAGCTATTAGTGGGTTTCCCCGCCCGAAGTTAATTTCCAAGGGAAGACACTTATAATAACCCACTTCGTAGCTCATTTAATCCTGCTTTCCATTTCCAAGGTTAATATACCAAAGCTGG
This sequence comes from Neoceratodus forsteri, assembly GCA_016271365.2. NCBI lineage: Eukaryota > Metazoa > Chordata > Ceratodontiformes > Ceratodontidae > Neoceratodus > Neoceratodus forsteri. Next base: position 352,259,633 of record CM028129.1, on the reverse strand, counting down.
CAGGATAACATCAACGGACGCAGAAACGGACAGGCATATAAAGTAAATCAGGTCAAGCTTCAAAACAAAACAGATTCCCATTTGCCCCTCGAGATAGGGGAACATATTGGGTTTTGTTCCACGGGATACCAATAAGAGCCAGTAGGCTAGACTAAGTTTCTAAGTAGTAACTGACATAAGGCATGGGGGCTATAGAGCGGACTTACCTAGGGATTTTATTTCCAGGGGGTTGCAGGCAGATCATTACAATATAGCTTATTTTCTTCTTAGATTGTAAAATGAACCGAAATATCTAAACTTAATTTTGAGAAAGATACAACCAATTGGGAAAGAGCTGGGACAAGTATATACGATTCCTCATTGGATTATATTGTTTTTGAAACGTGCTCTGAAGGACATTCAAAATGTGTACCCCTTGCCGATTAATTTTGTATTTAAGTTGAGGGTTCTCTCAGGGTGGCTGGCGGGAGGGGGCTAAGGTATTGGTATGCTGCAGAGCGAAACCTGTAACAGATGGGAGGGAGGGGATTTGTTTATGGTTGATTCTTCTGATTGGTTGGGGGGGACAAGTGTAGTTTGGGGGTGGGAATCAGCACAGCTCTTGTGGGTCTCTCAAGATGGTGCATTTTCGCGAGATTTATATCTGTATATTTCATACTATAAGGAGTGTGTAATAAGGGCTAATGTTATAAAAATTGCAACATGGAATGTTAAAGGATTAAGGCAGCGTGTGAAGCAATATAAAGTCCTTAAGCACCTTGCCTTATTGTCTATAGACACTGCAGTAATACAAGAATCACACCTACTAGATTCGGAAGCCAACTGCATGAGACGGCAGCAGATTAGTTATGCCTTTTCTGCTGGGATTGCTACTAATAGGGCCAGGGTATTGATCCTGATTAACAGGAAGATTCCATTTGTTCTTAAGAAGGTGCTTAAGGATCCGCAGGGTCGATTCTTGTTTATTCATTGCATTTTATATGCCACCGAAATCCTCCTGGGAACTCTTTACGGGCCCAATGTGGATTCCCCTGATTTTTTTGTGAAACTAACTCAACTGCTATATCCCTACATAACTTTACCAATTATTATTGGTGGGGATATGAACACTGTTATGGATCCACTAATGGACCGTTCTTCTCCTATGAGAAGAGGCCGCTCCTCTGCCCAAAGGGCCCTTCAAGAGCTCATGGAGCATTATGCTATGTGTGATGTCTGGAGAGTATTACATCCTTCGAAGAAAAAATTTACTTTTCTATCGCCAGTACACAAAATAGCCACGTGTATCGATTATATTTTTCTCTCCCAAACTCTTCTCTCCGGAGTGATAGAAGCTTCTATACAGCCAAGCCCACCTTCTGACCATGCGCTGGTAACGTGCCAGTTAACCCTCTCAACTCTTCCTAAGAAATCTCCTACGTGGAAGATTAATAACCAAATGTTAAAGGATGCCCACATTGTTAAAACTATCAGTAAGCACATAGAGCCTTTTGTTGAAACCAACATCCACTCTATTTCCAGACCAGACCTAATATGGAGTGCTTTTAAAGCCTTTATTAGGGGAGTGTAATCAGTATAGTTACACACAGAAAGAAAGAAAAGATAAGAAACTAGTTTCTCTACTTGGCCAAATTCATTTAAAGGAAACAATGTTATTCCAAAACTTTTCGGAATCAGTACAACAGAAGCTGGTTAAACTAAAAAAGGATTACTTGGAAATACTAAGGGATAAGGCCGAATTTGCGATTCACAAAGCTAAGGCAACTTATTCAGATCAGGGAGAGAGAGAGCGGGTAGGTTATTGGCACTCCAGATTAAGCAAATGAAAGCGGATAGGTACTGTATATTCCGTCAATCTGCTCCCAGATAGATGATGTCCTAAAAACATCTCCAGAGGATATAGTTCTGGAATTCCAGAGGTACTACACTAATTTATATAGCTCTAAAATGAAGTTAGTATCTGGAGACAGTTTAGATAATTACTTAGGGGCATCCGGCTTATCTTCACTTTCAGACTCTCAGCAGGAACGGTTAGACTTCCCAATAAGAGCCGATGAAACCTCTAGGATTATTAAAAATTTACCCTCAGATAAGTCAGCTGGCCCAGATGGTCTCTTGGCTAATTTTATGTACATTTCTAGACCAGTTATTGCCGCTACATACCTTTATTTCGACATCTTATCGGGCTCAGACGGATCCTACCCTATGGGAGGTTTAATAGTTTTATTTTGAAACTCGAAGAATCCAGAACTACCCGCGAGCTATCGCCCAATATCCCTGATGAATCAAAATATCAGCTAAAATTTTAGCGGATCGCATGACATTAGTGTTGCCCGATCTTATTGGTCCAGAGCAACTAGGATTCATCAAAGGGCGTTCCTCACTGACCACCTTCGAACTCTGTCGCACGTTCTTTCGGTTTGTAGACACGCCTCATTTCCAGCTGTTTTGGTCTCTCTCTCTCTCTCTCTGGATGCTGAAAAAGCATTCGACAGGTAGATTGGAATTTCTTTATTTAGGCCCTTAATGCTTATAAGTTTCTGAGCTCTTCAAAATCATGCTAAGCCCTTTATAATACCCTTCAGCTAGAGTAATGGCTAATGGGGTTATTTTGGGAAGAATCTCGCTGCATTCAGGAACTAGACAAGGCTGCCCATTATCACCTTTACTCTTCAATTTATATTTGGAGCCCCTTATTCGTCGCTTAAAATTCTCTCCGATGATTCAAGGAATCACTATTCAGGGATATGAGGTTAAAGTATCGGCATATGCAGATGACTTACTCTTACTGCTATCAGACCTGGCTAAGTCAATACCTGCTGTGTTAGCCATCACAGAAGAATTTGCCAATCTTTCCAATTACAAATTAAATATTGTTAAGTCTCTTATCTTCCCGCTTAACCATTAAGTGATTAAATCAAGTGTAAAATATTTAGGGATTCAAGTCATCAGGAAAGTACAGTTACGTAAGAACTCACCGTAACAGTAGATCTTCGAGAACAGCTGCTGCAGGTTACACCATTGGGACTGAAGCCGGCAGGCATCAGGGCTCCACGGAAAAATTCTAGCTATATCTTCAGCGGGGACCGCTCGACGTCGGTTCCTCCTGCCTACGCCAGACGAGTACATAGGGCGGGCGGTCCCACCGATTCCTGAGTTCTCCGCCGGAGACTTCCGCCGCAGGCTGACATCAAAATGGGAGACCGAGGATCCACCGTCAAGTCAAAGGAACAAATCCTGATAGTAAAGGCGAAGCCATGCCTCCTCAAGGGAAGGTGGGCGGGATGTTGCTGCAAGAGCTGCTCTCGAAGATCTACTGTTACGTAAGTTCTTACGTAACTGTACTATCTACTTCGAGACACAGCTCTGCAGCAGGTTACACCATTAGGACTGATCTCCCAAGCAGTAACGCCACAAAATCTGGGAGGAGGAAACTAGGAAATACATTCCAGGTCCTGAATCTAGGACAGGAGACCCTGTAGTACCCGGGCCAGGCCGGTTCTGTCTCACGAGGCGATGTCCAGGCTATAATGCCTGATAAATGTATGCAGAGCTCCAAGTAGCTGCAGCACATGTAGAAGTGGAGACGTCTTTGGCGTTGCAAAGGAGGTGGCCACACCCCAGTAGAATGACCCTGGACTGTACCCGGAGGGGCTTTTGTTTGATATTATAACAGAATGAAATACACTGGACAAGCCAGCGAGACAGGGACTGTTTGACATATAGGTTGGCCCATCATCCTTTCAGAAAAGGAAATGAAAAGTTGCTCAGAACTACTATGCAGTTTAGTTCTGTTGAGGTAATACCTCAAGCCATGTGAACATCCAGGGTATGGAGCAGAGCCTTCCTCTATTAGAGTAGTTCAGAAGTAGACCGCAGGTCATATCCTGATTGAGAGTAGTGTAGAGACCACCTTAGGCAAAAATTTTGGATTGCTCCTCAGGATACTCTGTCCGGTGGAAAACTAAATAAGGCTCTTTTGCACATGAGAGCTTGGAGCTCAGAAATTCTTCTCGCTGAAGTAACAGCAACCAAAATAGCATTTTTCCACGAAGAAAACGCAGCTCGCAACCACGGCAGGTTCAAAGGGGGGAAGCGTGAGTTGTTCCAGGACAAAGAGCAAATCCTATGGAGGCACTGGGTCCTTAATGGTGGCCTAAGGTGCAACACCTCAAAAATTCCCGAGAGGCATCTAATTGTGCCACTCAGCGATGGTCCCACTGGAAGGTGGTAGGCAGAGATGGCACAGAGGTGCACCTTGATAGAGGAGTAGGCTAGACCCGAACGGAAAAGGGAGAGCAGGTAGTCCAACACCACTCCCAACGGGCAACTTAAAGGGGAAAATTCGCGTGCTCGCGACCATAAACAGAAACAGCGCCATTTCATGGCGTACGTCGCATTCGTTGCAGGCTTTCTGGCTGCAGAAAGAACTTCCGCAACCTCTTGCGAGACCCCGTGTCGCAAGATGGCTATGTCTCTAGGAGCCATGCATGCAGGTTCAGTGAGCGTAAGTCCAGGTGGACCAGTGAACCTTCCTCCTGAGACAAGAGATGGGAACTGAACGGCAACGGGAGCGGAGGTTCCCAGGATAGCTGAATTAGCAAGGGGAACCAGATCTGTCTGGGCCAGAAAGGGGCCACCAGGATCATTATTGCATGCTCCCTGCGCAGTTTGAGAAGAACTCTCTAGATCAACGGGAAGGGAGGGAAAGCATAGAGGAATCTGTCTGCCCAGGAGAGGGACAACGCGTCTCGCCAGAAAACACCAGGCCCTGGATCTAGCGAGCAGAAATTGGGCAGTTTTGGCTGGATGGGGATGCATCAGTCCAACTCTGAGTTCCCCATCAAGAAACAGATCCTCTGCTACCTCTTGAAGAAGTTCCCACTGGGGACTCTGGCCTGGGAGCGACTCAGGCCGCCTGCAATCGTGTTGTCCACCCGGGAACATGTTCAGTGATCAGATTCGCGCCGTGTCGGATTGCCACCATCCCACACCCTCATGGCCTCCCTGCAAAGGGGGTAAGAGTGCGCCTCCTGTTTGTTGAGGTATTACATCACCTAAGGTGTCTGTCTGAAGCAGCAGAGTATTCATGGATTTCTGACTGAAAGGGCTGCAGGGCATAAAGGACCCGCCTCATCTCTAGGACATTGATATGGAGATGAGCCCCAGAGGGGTCCACATACCCTGGGACTTCACCCCGTCTAGGTGTGCCCCCACCCTAGACCTGAGGCGCCTGTGGTGGGATTACTCGGGACTGCGCTACAAACGGGACGCCCAGGAGAGCTAATTGGTCTAGCCACCACTGTCAGTCTCGAATCACGGTGTTCGTGATTCTGACCGGATGCTGCATGGTCTTGCCTTTGATCCCATTGCACCTTGAGCATCCACTGAGTTACCCGCGATGGGAGCTCATGTAAGGAACGTGTAGGAATGGCCGCAGCCATAAAGCTCGAAGTAAGCGGGCGACCGACCTGGCAGGGACGGTCTTGTTCGCCAAGATAACTCCTTGATGAGGGATTCTGATGCGCCCGCTCTGTCATCTGGAAGAAAAGTTCTTCCTGAACAGTGTCCAGTACTGCGCCTGTAAATTTGCGGCTTCTGCGGCGGTACCAGGAGAGACTTCGTGGTTGATTAAGATGCCCAGAGATCGAACAGAACCTGGGTGCTCTGGATCGCACGTATCAATGCCTCTCTGGAGGCGCTATGAGAAGCCAATCGTCCAGGTACGGAGCACATACTGCCTCTGTCTCTTAGAGACGCTGCCACGACTGCCATGCATTTGGTAAAGACCCTGGGCAGATGACAGTCCGAATGGAAGGCTCGGAATTGAAGGTGGTGGTCGAGAAACTCAAGCACAGGAACCTCTTTGTGTGGCTGAGCTATAGGGATGTGCAGGTATAGGCCCTGCATGTCTAGAGACGCCAAGAAGGCGCCTTGCTTCAGCATGGAATAAGACCCGAAGAGTCACCATGCGAATCTCTTGTAGGCCGATCGGTTACTTGAGGTCGCTGAGGTCCAGAATCGATGAGGTCCCCTGTTTTGTGGAACCAGAAGAAGTGGAATAGTATCCTCGTCCTCTCTGGGTTCCTCCAGACGACTTATCGCCTCCCTTGCAAGAGCGCGAGTACTTTGCCAGATTCAGACTTAAAGGACCCGATATCGGGAGAGCAAAGGAGGCCTCGAGGGTGGCTTCTCTGCTAATTCTATATAGTGGCCTCTTCCGACCAACTGAAGAACCCACCTGTCGGTGGTTATAGCCTCCATCCCAGCAGGAAGTTCTCAATCGCACCCCGACCATGATTTCCGTTGATCCTGAGGGGCGGGGCGGAAAGGAGTCAGGCTGTGGCGGGCTGAGGGTCCCGCTGGCTGGGCTGGTTGAAGCACGCTTGGCCTGCCTGCGGGCTGTTTCCCTGGGTTTCATGGAAGCCTGAGCCCTCTGTTGTGGAGGCGGGGTGGGACTGTTGCCTCGCGTCCGCCCACTAAATCGGCTTTGGTTCCTCAAGGAAGGAACTAAGCTTGCTAGTACATGCCTGGAACCGACCTTACCGCCTTTTCCCGCCTCTTGAAGTTTGGTAATAATCTTCTCTGAGGCTTGCCAAACAAGACTTCTCCCTCAATGGGGCGTCCATGATATTATTCTGGGCGTCCGAGGAGTGCTGAGCCGCAGCTTCAAGAGCCGCCTCCTCGATGCATATGCCTGAAGCTGCTGCTGGGGCCGAGGAGTCTCATGGAGTTTGTGACGCATGGGTCAGTAGCACTTGATTCCCACGCCCTCAACCCGCATGGAGTGAGCTGGAAGCATCTCCCTCCTTCTGCTCACCTTCTGGCAGTTTTTTCAGCCGCATCCAGACCTTGTTCCCAAGGCATTTTTGGAACTACACCATGGGTCAAGTAATTCAGGATCTGATGGCTAGGAAGTGAAGCTGATGCGCGCTACCCATAGCGCCCAACTGTTTAACCTGGGTCCGTGGCAGGGTGCTTCAGATGCTATGCGTCTCTGGGACCGGTCATGTGAGGCTGTTATAACCAGAGAGTCGCCTCGAGGCTGCTGTGAGTCAAGTACTGGTCTCTCTGGTGCCTTGCACACAAGCGATCAGCTTTCTTCCGTGCGGGGAGGCCAGTGTGGGCCTTCCACGCTGCCTTGGTGGCGTCCATGAAAGTGTCTACCAAGGTTGGCACCACCACAGGCTTGGGGTCCTTCTGCCGAAGATACTTGGCAAGGCGTAGCCTTTCGGGGGTCTAGCTCTTCTGCATCCCATCCGATGTTCTCTTGGATGTGTCTCATAATATCCGAGAACGAAGGGTCATCCGGAGGAGACTTCGGCATCTCGTGTGGATCTGGAGAAGGGATGGAGAGGGGAGATGGGGATCTGGATGTTGAGAACTCTGATCCCGCGTCCTCCGCCGGCGATCGTCGATCCTTCTGTGTCTCTTAGGGCTGGGTGACCTGAAGAGGATCTGGATGGAGGTCTCCATTTGTCTGGTCTCCCCTGGGAGGTGTTCTGTGCCCCGGGAGGTGGAATCGCCTGCCGATTCCCTATAGCGAGGGGGGTGCAGGAACCAGAGGAGTAATCGGTGTAGGAGGAAGAGGAGGGAAACTATGTCCTTCTTATGGTGTCCCACCAGTAAGTGAACAGCTCCTTCACATCTGCCTGTGGAAAGGCCCGACGACAGTCCGGCGCCGTGGATGGTCGCCGGGTCCCGGGCGGGCTCCACAGGGGCTCGGGTAACGCTAGGGTTCCTGGCGTCTTGACAGACCAGGTCGCCCGCCTGGTCTCGGGCCGAGCCAATTCTCCTCGGTTATTATGGTCTCCTGACCGACATCGGTCAGAGGCGCCGGGTTTTCTTCTCGATAGGAGCGGCGCCGTCCCTACTGGCGCCCGATGAGGTGCGTTAGCCTGGCCGGGCGATAGTCTTCTGGCCGAGACGGCGGCTCTGGGGATCTATGGCGCAGAGGACGCACGGACGCACCGCATCGGGTCCTGCAGTCTCTTCAGAGAGGTAAGCTCAAGGTCTTGCGAGGAGGCAAGGAAGCCGACCTGACGCCGGGTTCAGAAGGGCGGGAACCCGACTTATGATGATGGTGGCGATCCCCAGACTTGACCAAGGCCCTGGAGGACGAGGACGGCCTGGCAGTCTTGGCCTGAGAAGAGGAAGACTTCTTAACCGCAGCAGGGGGAGGCTGAGAGCTGGCCCTGGAGGGGGAGAGGTCGGACCTGGAACCAGAGCTGCGTGAGTCTGAGGCCCTGGAAGGGGACCTGGAAGGGGCCTTCTCCCTTTGTTTTTCAGCGTGCTTGTGGGTCTTTTTTGAAGAGTCCCCCTTGGAAGACATGGTCTTAGCTTTTCTTCCAGCAAAAGCCTGAAGAGGCCTTCTGGCGACGGATCCGGTTTTGCTATTAAACCCTGGCAGAAGGAGCAGGCCTGGTATCGCGTGGTCTGGGCCCTGGGCACTGGCGCGGGCGCGTGAGGGTCTTAGAAGGGGATCCGTTTGCCTAAGCACACTTGAGGAGTGACCTGAGGTCGGAGAGGACATCAGAGAAAAACTATTGAAGAAACTGAATTTCGTAGGAAAGAACTCAACCACGCTGGCCGCGCAGAGCTGAACCGGCGGTCGAGACATGCAAGTCGCACGGGCGGGAAAGAACTGGGGAATCGAGCGACCACTTTCTTATGGCGTACTACGCCTGACGCCGGAGGCGGACCCGATGTCGTGGTGGTCCCCGCTGAAGATAGCTAGCTAGAATTTTTCCGTGGGGTCCCGACGCCTGCCGGCTTCAGTCCCAATCGTGTAACCTGCTGCAAGAGCTGTGTCTTGAAGGAAGATCCCTACTTTGCTTCATAAGTTGAATTTGGATGACCTAGTAAAAATTTTAGGAGCTGATTTAGACAGATGGGCCAAATTATGTATTTCACTCTGGGGCCATGTGAATTTGATTAAAATGAATCTTTTTCTTAGGATTTTTTACCCGTTGCATTTGCTTAATAACTGGATACCCATCTCGTGGTTCCGCAAAGTTAATGGACTGATAAAATTTATTTGGGCTAATAGACAGCCTAGGATTGCATTTCACAAGTTTTCGGCCCCCAAAGATAAAGGGGGTATCCAGCTTCCACACTTGATTTTTTATTATTGGGCGAGTCACATGGCAAAATACATCAGATGGGTGGAACGCACGGGAGAATCAGACTCCACTAGCTGGCTACCTATCTGGCTTGAAATAGAGCTATCTCTAATTAAACAGAGTAGTCTATCACCAGCATCACTATTTCATGTCAGGCCGAGTGCCCTTCCCCCACCGTTGAAATCTACCCCCATTGCAACCTCGGTCAGAGTGCACTCCCAGATATGTTCATTTATGGAATATAGTCATACTCTAGACCTAGCTCAACCCATTGGGGGTAACCCTAATTTAAAAATAAGTAAAAAGCCAATCTCGCCAAGGTGGCTCCCTCAACTAAAAAATGTTAAGCTTTCTCAGGTTGTTGCCCTGGACAATTCTTGGTTCTTAATTACTGAATATTGAATAACTTTATTATTCCAGTAAGTTTATTTTTAAAGTTTTTCAGTTAAAACATTTAATAACGAAGGTGTTTGACCGCACCGCCCCAAGGAAGTATGAGTAATTTTAGGATATATTAGTTTATGTTCGGCAGACCACTCGCATCCAATATTTATAAAATTTTATATAATTGTAAATATTCGGCGGTGTTCGCACTGGAGAGATATTGGGCTTCATGTTTCCGTGATTCGGAGATAGATTGGACAGCATTGTGGACAAATTGTCATAAATACATTACTCAGGATAGGTTACGACTTGCACAGTTTCACATTTTACATAACATATATTATACTCCCCAAAAACTATATAAGTACGGTCTTACTGATTCGCCCACCTGCTCCCGATGTATGCAGGCAGAGGGTTCGCTTTATCATATATTCTGGACATGTCCCAAGGCCTCCACCCTCTGGGGGATATTCAACAGAGGATGGATCCCTTTACTGGGCCTCTCTGACCTTTTACTCCGGAGGTATGCCTATTAGGTGACTATACCCCTTATTCTGTGATATCGAGAAGGTATTATATGGCATTGATTTCCTTATCAGTTAAGAAGGTTATTCTCCGACACTGGAAAGATGATGTGGATATTCCTTATTCGGAATGTCTTAAGGAATTGCTGGCTGATCTCAGGATGGAAAAAATGGTGGCTAGTTTAAATAATAGGATGAATAGATATAAGAACATTTGGGATCCTTTGTATACGCTGCTTGTCATTTAGTATATCCTACTTTATTATCGAAGTTTGGGATGGATTATCATCTGATAAGTTTGAGCTGTGCTGATTGCGAAGGGGGTTTTACTATGGGTGGAGGATTGGGTATGGGGGGAGAGCAGCTCCAATGTATGTAGTGAATGCTTATTTCCGGCTATATGTACAATTCTGTCTATTAAGATTGGATCTGTTCTTATTTGTGTGTAAAATAATAAACTTTGATTTAAAAAAAAAAAAAAAAATCCCCAGCTTTGCCCGGGGACGGAGGGGAAAAGTCCCCGGGATCAGGTTGGGGAGACTCTAGGTCCCCAGACGGCAGCGAAGGATGCGGGGAAACCAGGAACGACGGACGTTGTGGGGTCCGTTGTCATTTTCTTCAACGGCCGGACATCGGACGAGCCGACGTGAGGCTTAGTGGCGAGCTCTTGGCAGGGCGCCAGAGGAGCCGGCGTCCGACTTACGAGAGCCATCACTGGAGGCAGACCGAGTAGAGTGATCGGCCTGGTCCGGTGGAAGGAAGGCCGCGCATCGGCCAAGAGGGTCGGATGTCTTACCGGGCCCCTCCGGGCGGATGTCAGAGAAGCCGACGCCCAACTTACCAGAGTCGCCCAAAATGGTAGGCCACGAGCTTGCGGCCAAATCAGGGGTTGAGGCCTCCAACTGCCTGGAGGCGCCCACAAGGCCTGAGCCAGACAGGCGGGCCAACGCCCCCTCAGAAACCTCCGAGCCAGCTGTCGAGGAGCGATCCCCCGGAGGGAATGTTACTTGTGTCCCGGCGACTCCCGAGGGAGACGCGGTGGAGTCCTCCTCCTCCTCCTCCTGGGAAGTGGACGCCTGCCTCAGTTTCTTGAGCTCCTTCTCCATAGAAGTCATCTTCATTTTTAGAATATGGGCTTCCAGGGATTGCTGTCGCCTTTTCCGGGTAGCCGCGTTGAAGCTGAGGCAGTGCTAGCACTTCTTGACCGGGTGATCGGGGCCTAGGCAGAACAGGCACAGGGAGTGGCTGTCCTCGTGCGCTGCATGAATTGCACTTATTCTTGTGCTCGGAGGGTGTAGGGGACAACATACACCGATGTTTAGTACTGACGTTAATCGAAAATAGAGTTTTTTCTGCAAAAAAAAATGAAGAAGGTAGGACTGGCGAAGCACTATGCTTTTCATGAGTGCTGCACGAGCCTTCTTGATTAGGAAAAGAACTGGGCGGGCATCAGGACCGCCTTCCTTTATACCGACGTTCTCCCGACACCGTCACCGGACGGGGTGGTCTCGCCAGGGACTGCTAGCTAGAAATTTTTCCGTGGGGTCCTGCCGCCTGCCGGCATCAGTCCTATATGTAATTACCTACTGCAAGAGCCCTCTCGAAGTAAGATCATAGGTTACCTCACAGGGCACTGACAATAAGCCAAGTTTCAAAGAAACACATCACACGTATTTCCATAATGCAAAGCATCATGGGATGTATACAAATCAACATGACATTTCAGATGGTCTCAGTTTACAGCAATTTACATGCATTTTAAATAGCACAACTAAATTTTTTATAATTCAGTCAACTAGTACTTTTTACCTTCATCAAAAACATCTAGCGCCATGGTATTTTCAATATTTACAGACTTCATAAACATAAGGTATATACATCAAGGTATTTTATGACACAGTAGTGCTATTACATACTAAATACAACAAGATAAACACAACCCGGTTTACATATGCTTGGAGGTCACCACAATAACCTCTCTGTACGAGGACCTGAGAGGGAAAAGGAAAATTAAAGAGGACACTACAGCACAGACAAGAAAGGGAAGGGGGTGCCCAGAAGTGGCCAACCTTATGGACTAGAAATTGTAAAGCATAGATTAGGCCAAGAAATAGAAGAACTGCTGAACCAGATTTAAGAAAAGGTTGGAGCTCCCTGCTACTGTAGGGTGCTCCCTATCAAAGAAAATGTTGCTATGACAGTCCTTCAGTTTGGCACTGCATCTGTGGTTGGGAGCGGCACGCGAGCAGTGTTTTGCGCTGTCAGGAACAGATCAAGTCTGTGGTTGGGAGTGATGTGTAAGCAGTGTGGTTTCTGCAGTCCAAGAGGGCTGGTGTCTGAGTCGAGACCTGGTGCTTCAAGGGACAACTGTTTGGCAAAAGACAGCAGGATTTTTTTTAAGGTACTATAAGGCTGTAGATTATGAGTTTTGTTTGGTTTGGTCTAAATAGGATTTTGTAGGTATGGGAATGTCTCAGATGCCCTGTGGCAAGTGTCTTAATGGTAACAAGTGTAATTAGTTTGGTAGGTATTGTCATTGGTTAATTGATTTGGTAATATTTGTATTCAGTGTGGCACCACAGGCCATCTACTGTGGGTATATACTTCTAACAGAGGTAGTAAATACTTTTAATTCTTCCCTCCTCCCTCACCGTGACGTACATGGGGAGACAGGAGAAAAAGGAAATGAATCCAATGAGAAAAGCCCAATCCACAATTATTTTTTATTTACTTTATTTAATGTAACGTATTGTCTCAGACCAGTTAGTCGAACTCCTACATAAGTATGAAGTTCAATGCCCAGAGCAGCATGGCTTCAGAAAGGGGCACAGCACCACCACGGTTCTGCTGGAATTTACAAGCTTCATCCATGCCACGCCTGACCAAGGGAACTGTGTGGGGGCAGCATTTATTGACCTAACAAAGGCATTTGACATGGTAAATCATCCATTCCTACTCAGGCAACTGTCTACTATTGGGCTCTCCAATGATGCACTGCAGTGGTTTGCTAGCTACCTCGGAGGTAGGGTCCAACGCTTTAGGATTGCCGGTGTCACCTCATATGAAAAGCCAGTCCTCTCTGGAGTCCCGCAAGGGTCAATACTCAGACCTCTACTCCTCTCTCTATTTCCGAACAACCTCCCTAGCATCTGCCAGCAAAAAATTCTACTCTACATGGATGATGCAGTCCTGTTCACAAGCCACCATGACAACAAACTCCTGGAAGACCAGCTGCAACTAGATTTTAAGCATGTTGAAGATTGCCTGAGTACACATTAGTTTTGCCATGGTTCAGGACAAGTTTAAGTCATGACATTCTGTCATGCAAGGAGCAAGTTTAAATCTCTGCCCCTTTCCATCAAGAACCACTTTGGGGCTTCACTCGAACATGTCTCTGGCATCACTCTGGACAGTACCCTTTCCTTTGCTTAACACACAGACAATGTTGCAAAGGCTGCCAACATACGAACTGGCATACTGCACAAGCACAAGCACTGTATGACTACAGATGCCCATAGAATGGCTATTCACAGGTCTGTCACTTCCATCAGAGACAACTGTCTTGCAATCTATGGGTCTGCCTCTACAACTGCCCTCTGCAGGATCTCAGTATCGTTCAACAAAGCCTGCAGACTATTAACAGGCGCTTCACGTCAAACACATACCTGTGACCTGTATGCCCAGGCAGGTTGGCTCCCCTTATACAGTCAAATTCAATACCAGACGTGCCTGTTACCCAAAAAGGTACTCCTCGGGCTCATGCCTTCAGAGGTTGAAAAGCTCCTTACCGCCCACAACAGTACTCAGCATACACATAGCACCCAAAAGTCAATATTCCAGGTTCACAGGTGCAGGACCACAATGGGCCAGCGGCATTTACGCACATGGTGCCACAGTGGTACGACACCCTCAACAAGGAAGCACTTTCTCCGGCATCTGCCTTGTTTGGACCCTTCAAAAAGGAATCTCTGACACTATCTCACCTCAACCTTGCAATGCAACTGCCTCTCCTAAATCTGGCTCTCCATCTCCCTGGTTGTCTCTGAACTGTGACCAGTAACCTTTAACAGATAAACGCCTCATGGCACCTGCCCTACCCTTGCCCCCACCCACCGCCTCACTCCAGCCCTTCCCCAGTCTTTCATGCTACCTCCCTCCACTACTGCACCCTATAGGCATCTGCCCCTTCTCCCATAATTCCGCTTACACCTCATCCTTCCACCCTTCACTCTGACAGAGGCACCTCCGCCTGCCTACCTCTTCCGGTTCTCCCACTACCCTGCACACACAATCTGTCCTTCCTATTGTTTCTTTCTTGGCTTTGCTACTCTGAAACCTATTTAAGCTGCCCTCTGAAATCAAGCAACAATTTATGACTAACTGTAATATGTGTTGACTGTAAACCACTGTCTACCTTTGTATGTATGTTACCCACCGCTCTGACGTGGAACCTTTGTAAATGAGCAGTCCTTGCTCAAAGGTACTTGTAATCCTAGAGTTTAATAAATAAATAAAAATGATTATACAGACGCTGTAGTGGCAGTAAGTTAGGGTGGAATAGGCAGATTAATGTTAAACCCCAATTTTTGCATATTGACAGCTCTACCATCATTTCACTGAGGGTGCATTTCCAAAATGACATTTCAGTGTTCATCAGGTGGTGTGGCCATATGGCCATTCTGAAATTTTGGGATCAAATGCCAAACATGGCCAAGTTATGAGCAAAAGTGAAAAAAGTGTGGAAACAAATTAAGTTTGTCAGCAAAAACGTTATGCTTTTATGATTGTTTTTAAATCTTTTTATATAACCAGTTCCATCAAAGAAACATCAGGAATTTCATGTCTTATGAGGCATGTCAAACTTCATAATGTCCCAAAGCATCTAGCATTTAGTACAGATATCTGTGTTGAATAGCTGGCACCTTTCTTGTCATTCAGCCACTGCATAAGAGTGCAGTGTTGCAGATTTGTAAAAGTATTTCAGGCCCATCAGGGAAAATCTTTACCATAAAGTGTGATCAGCCAGCTACAGTACTTTGAGATGGTCTGGGCTGCAATATTGACCATTTGCTACTGAAAATGGTAGTCGTGGTCTACTTGCATCTGCAATTTGTGACCCCCCATTTTCTTCATGCTACCTTCTCACAAGTGCACTACACCCTCTTCAACCCCCGTCACCTTCGAACCACAACCTGCCAAAGTGTTATGCCTCCCAGATCTACTTCTCATGGTGGGGCCTTTTGGGCACCCCAAACTCCCTCAAATGACCCAAATCTGGTGCTCCTCTTTGGGCAGCCATCTGTGTAGGCTCAGATAGTATGATCTTATTTCAGGGACTGCATGTTTACAGCTTTTTCATTTGGTCACAGGACGGCGGTGGCTTGGGCGCCAGTGAACATGCAGATGTATGCTGATGAGTGAAGCCAGGCATGATACTCCCTGCCAAGCCACTCTGCCCTGCATCACCAGCCGTGGTAACCCAGGTGGCAGGGATACAGTGGAGTCTACAGTCTCCCAGGGCATCTCTCCAGTGAAGCCATGGGTTCTCATGCCTCCACTGCCCGCCTGAACCCTTGCCCGATCGGAAATCTGGTATGCTGGGCCCTCTCCTCTCCTGGCCCATGAGAGAGGCAGAGGACCACGGAGAGCTGTATCGGGTTTGGGCCAGCATTGGGCATGTGGACACGGCCACAGGGCTTCCAACTATGCCTCCCCGGAGCCAGGGATTTCCGCTTTTTCTGTCCCGCCCATCGAGCTCGATGTACACAACGCCGCATCCGCCAAGCTCCACCCCATTGCCATATGGCAGCAACGCAGATTCTAGGCTACCCCAGTTGCCGCCAGAGGTCACTCAGGAGTGACGCGATGCCCTCCTCAGGAAGGGAGAGCTGTCCATTGAACGCTCAATCCCTCCCCGCCCCTGCCGACTCCCAGAGCTCGTTCCTGAACCCGGGTCATCAGCGTGGTGCAAGGTGAGGCATCTAGTGCCTTAACCCTCAGCGCCACTAGGCTGGCCAAGTTCACTTTTTATCTCTGATCACTAGCAAGGAAGTACTATTGCTATTGTTCTCTGCCACAGGGCCATCAAGCATCCCAAAAGATGATTTATTTCATCTATGTGCAACCACAGTAACCATACATCACTGGATGGCTCCCACAAGCTAAGCAATATAACTCTGTATTAAGTGCAGTCTGGCTTTATAATCTGAAATACATTCAGCTGCTATGGGGATACTGTGGTAACAATATCCAAAATGGTCAACTGGCTGCCATCTTTCATCTGGTCTATACAAAAACCTAACTCAGCAGACTTTCAAGAAAATGGATATCAAAATTAAACCCATCTCGCATTTATGTATTGTGGCAACAGTGTTTTGGGATCTACAAGAAGGGATGGTTGCACCTACATGGATCTGAACTTAATGTCAAATATGCAAAGAGGATTATCTGGTAGGGTTAAAGCACCACTGATGATCCATTAAAGCCATCTGGGGGAGGCTTAAATGGACAGTGATGTCATCTACCTACCTCAGTCATTCTTACTGTATGCCAGTTACACTGGAGACAGCAAGGTACACGCATCCACCCTTTACTATGCAGTGAGATGCTGGCAAGCAGCACCTTCACATAGATCAATATATCCAGTAGGGGGCTGGGGAGAGGCTTGCAGTAAAATAAGGCATCTGCAGGCATCCGCAGTCCACAGAAAACTGCAGGAAGATACCAGACCAAGGTAGGAGAAAAAAATAAACCAAACAAAAGAAAAATCTGTTACTCACCTGCAACCATAGTTCTAGGAATGGTATATGGCTCACATCCACGCTCTGGCAGTTCAACTGGAACAGTATGATTAGACAAATGTCTAAGTTAAGCTCCTCCCACCACCTGGTGGTATATCCCTCAACTCTGCCCCATGACGTCAGATCTTTGCAGGCTGGAAGCAGGGCTCTACGTACCACTTCCCAGGGGAGCTGGGTAGGTTGTGTGGAGTGATCCATATACCACTCGTAGAACTATGGTTACAAGTAAGTAACCTACTTTTCCAGAGGACTGGATATGGTTCACTGTTCACACACTGGCAGACTCCTAACAGTTCTCTGCGAAGAGATGGCAAGGCACGCACCCCACCATGGTGAACAGAGACTGGAGAACCGAGGTCCAAAACCCAGCATCTCGGCATGACTCAACATAGATGCAGTAGTGGGAAATAAAGGCACATGCGGACTTCCAGGTGGCAGCCCTGCAGATCTCCTGGAGCGGGACATCCCAGGAAACAGCCACTGAGGCAGCGGTATGGCTGGTGGAATTAGCCCTTACAGGAAACTCCTTACCTATAGCAAAGGTTGATGCAGGAGGTGATGCAATTGCCAATCGTCTGCTTTGCTGCCGGTCTGCAACGCACAGCTTCAGTGTAGGTGACAAACAGCTGGCAAGCCTGTCCCTGAACACCAGCTGTGCACTCTACACAATGAGTGTGCGCGAGTGCTCTCCCCAGATCCAAGGTATGGCGCCAGCAGCCTTCCTCCGAGGAAGGGTTGGTAAAGTATACTGGTAAGTTAATCACCTGGTTAAAGGTGAAATTCTGATATCACCTTAAGGAGGAACTTCGGCTTTGGGCAAAGGATAACTTTGTTCCTGTGGAAGAACAGGTAAGGAGACTCCACTGAGAGTGCCTGGAGCTCTCAGATCCTTCTGACTAACATGATGGTCACCAGGAAGGTAGTCTTCCATGACAGGTGCGACATCTCACACTTGCGCTTTGGCTCAAAGGCTTGCCCATGAACTAAGCCAATACCAGCAGTAGGTCCCACAGTGGAGGTGGTACATGCACCAGAGGGAATAGGTGGTCCAGGCCCTTGAAAAAGTGATCCGGGTGGACAGGCACTCTCCATGGAGATCTGCTGCTGAGGCTAAGGAGATCTGGGTACCAGAACTGCCTTGGCCAGTCTGGTGCTATCAGGATCATCTGTGCCTTGTCCTTCTGGGCCTTGACTATGACTTTGTGGATCAAGGGGAAGGGAGAGAAAGCATACACGAGGCCTGGGGTCCAGGGCCTTGCAAAGGTATCCCCTAGCAGTGTCCCAGATTGTGGGAGCTGGGCACAAAACAGCCTCAGTTTGGCGTTCTCCCATGAGGTAAACAGAACCACTAGAGGAGTGCACCATCAGGAGAACAAGTGGTTCACCACCTCCTGATGCAGGGACCACTCATGAAACATCTCTTCAACCCAGCTGAGAGCATCTGCCAGCTGATTTTCTCTCCAGCACCATGAATTACCAGGAGATCTTGACCTAGGCTGTGCACAAGGGTCCAAGTGCAGAGGACCTCCGGGCACAAGGGAAGGGAGTGAATACTGCTCTGCTTGTTCAGGTAGAACATGGTCATGGTGTTGTCAGTCTGGACCTGCATAACCTGACCCCTGACTAGAAGAGTGAATTTTGTCAGTGCCAGCTGCACTGCGTTAGAGTTCCTGCAGGCTTCTGTGGTGATGGGACTACCTGGGTTGACCAGAACCCGTGGACTCTGTGGTACCCCAGGTGCACTACCCATCCCACCAGAGACCTGTCCGTTGTGAGTGTGACAGTCAGTTCTTGGCAGACAAACAGGATTCCCTCCTTCAGACATTCTGGGATCAGCACCAGTGGATGGAATCACACTGGCTGGGTCACTGTGACCAGCTGGTCCAAGTACCTTAGGCGGCACATGCGCCATCCAGCCCAATGCAACACACTGGTACAGGATGCCATAAACCTCAGCACCCTCAGGAAATCCCAGGCAATGCACAAGAGCCCAACCTAAAATGACTGGGCAAAGGAAGCAAGATCCAGTGCCCGGTCTGCAGGGAGTGTAGTTCTTCCCTAATGAACTTGATCACCTGTTTTGGTACCAGTTCGGACTTGTCTCAGTTGACCAACATGCACAAGTCTCAAGAGCTAGATCTCTGGACCTCTCCACGACCTCCTTGAACAGACCGGCTTACAGCTATTCCAGACAGGGATATACCCTGGCCCCTAGGTTCACAGGTGGCTGCCACTGTGTTGATGCACGGCGGCAGCCCACCTGAACTCTAGGTGGCTGCTACTTCGTGCCATGCACTTGGTTAAGACCCTGGACACCAAGGAAAGCTTGAAGGGCATTACTTGGAACTGGTACAGAACCCCCTTCCACTCAGAACCAGAGGCACCAGTGGTGGGACTGATGGACAGGGTGTGGGAGGGGGGAAAAAACACCCTGGAGCTCTAGGGAGCAGAACCACATGTTCTGCTCCACCCTCTTCGGTCAGACTGGTTTTGCCCATCATGTCCCTAAACTCTGGAATTCCCTCCCCCCTGAAATACGACACTCCTCCTCCAACTACTCCCTAACCTCTGCCCTACACAATTACCACCCTGCTTTAACCCACCTTAATACCTATCCCCCGTTTCTGCCTTACTACCATGACCCCCCGGCAGGGTTCTCAACATCCTGAAGGGGGAAATCAGGAAATGGCTACCCCTTCTCCTCATTCAGTTCTTGCCTCTCCCCCTCTTTTCTCCACCTGCCTTTCTGGGTCACCAGTGTGCACAACCTAACTCCATCCTTTTTACTCCAACAGCACTTGCGTACTACCTCGAGCCTGCTCCTGGTACACTCGTGCACTAAAATGGTTCTACCGCATTATTACTGTTTTGTATATTTATAAATGTTCTTTTGTATGATTTTGGACATGTATTGTAATTTACCCAATGTTCCACTACTGTTTATTGTACAATACCTTGTGTTCTAACTGTTGCACAATCTTTCAATGTTGTATTGTTTGTACTACCCACATACTATTGTAAGTGATCATCCTTCACAACCCTATGTAACCGCTCCCCCCAGGTCGCACCGTGAGACGAGAAACTTGTTATTCAGTGTGCCCTCCTGGTGAAACATTTCAATAAATAAATAAATTAATTAAATGATTTGATTCAGAGTGACCATCCAGAACTTGTGTTTCAACATAAACTGGTTCAGATCTTATAGATCCAATATGGGGCACTAGTCCCCACCCCCCCATACCTTGACACATAACCCTGAATGGCTGAGGCAGCCAGGACACAGGCCATTGCCCTTTTTGTAAGGAGCAGAGTAATGTCCCCAAAAAAAAACAGCAGACAGCGTGTCCAGCAACACCCTGGATTCCTGAGGCACACGGCGGCATTAAAGTTGGAGAGCCTCAAAGTCCAGAGGCAACCGTTTGCCCACTATATCCAACACCCACTTGTCCATTGTGATAGCAGACCAATGTGGCAGGAAGTTACATAGCTGACCTCCAAAGGGGAGGGTAGACAGGGACAGGACTGGTGGAGGATAAACAGCCCCCACCCCAACTCATCACTGGGCAGTTTTTGTGCAGGCATTGGCAGCTGCGGCCAGAGGGGCACCACTACCCTGCCCCCTCCTTTCTTAGCAGCCTGGCTTCCGGACTTCTGCTTCTGGCACCAGGTCTGGTAGTACTCCAGTTTGGGCACTGCCGAGGAGGCTGTGGCTGAATGGATCGAAAAGCCTGCTTCTTAGGCTTTTTTTCAGGTTCTTCTGGGATGATGCCACAGACTCTACTGGACTTCTCAATCCTGGTGAGATGTCCCTCCACTCTAAGGCCAAAGAGGTCAGTTTCCAAAAAGGGACATCAGCCAGCTTATGTTTGGTGTCTGCCATGAAGGTGGACAGATGCAGACAGGCCCTTTGAAGCAGAGACACTGCCATTGCCAAGGCACAGGCACACAAGTCGCTCATGTCCAAGGCCGTCTGAAGCTGGTGTTTAGCCAGTGATGGACTCTGGTCTCTGATGATGGTCACCTCCATTTGCTGCTCACCACGGAGGTGTGGGAGGATTGCATCCAAGACTCCTATCAAGGTGTGACCAAAGTTGGCTATCATTAAGGCATAACTAGCCTGACAGAGACCCAGGGACACCACAGTGTGCACCTATTTAGTGGTATGGTCAATCTTGCAGGACTCCTTGTCCAAAGGCTAGTCTATATCCCATTGTGTCTGGACTTAGGAACACTGAATTTGTTACCAACCCCTCTGTGGAGGGGTAGGGTCAGAGAACCCAGAGAGGGATCCCGTATGGACTTTATACTTGCAGACCACATGGGCGGAGGGTGCCAGGCAGGATGCTGCCAAATCTCTGGGGTCACTCCCAAAATGGCCTCAGCCACAGGGACGGCAACCCCTGGTGATTCGTCTGCAAGTGGATACTTGGCCCGCTTTTGGGCTAGCTAAAGCAGGACAGACACGGACTCCAAGATAAGTCTGTCAAGTGCCCCAAAGGACATTGGGCCATCTTTGCTGGTCAGCTCTTCAACCAACCCTTGGTTGAGGAGGCGAGTCCCAGAGGAGGCAATGGTGTCATGATATGAATAGTCCAAGAACTCCTCAAAAATTTCCCTTGAGGGTTTTTCATCACAGACCTCCCGGGTATACTCTGCCAGGGTGATCCTCACTGACCACCAGCCTGGAAAACTGATGGCCAAACAGACCTTCTTGCTTGAAGAACGGACCTTCTTGCTTGGAGTACACACCATCCACCATGGTGGCACCGCCTGAAGAGGTGAAGAAGGTGGAGCTGGGGGGTGGGGAATCTGTGTGGTGTGGACTGACAGGGGTGCCACTGGTGTTGGCCAGGTGATCAGAGGTCCAGATGGTAGAGCCCTACCCTGCCCTGCAAAGGCCCACTTTTGCCACAGCAGCTCCTCCGCTGCAGTGCCTCTCTTCACCCGAGGATGAGGAAGTCAAGGAGCATAGAAACCTCGCGGTTGAGAAGGACTGAGAGCAGGAATGCCACGATCAAGATCTCGACCTATCAGCTGGTCGATGGTGAGGAAAGCCTCCTAGCTGACTGCGGTAAACCATACGCCAGCTCACGTTATGCAGCATAGACATGGAAGGCTCATCCTCTGGTAGAGGCAGCTCCCGAAGACCAGATGGGAACACTGACCAGACCATGTCCTCCTGGGTGTGGCCCACGAGCACCAGAGTCTGAGATCAAATCCTTGACATCGTTCAATAATGGGTCGACAGGTTCAAGAAATATCTTGGCAGCCAGCTTGACTGGAGTCAAAGTCAACTGTCTTGACAGGGGGCCCAAAGAGCCCTTGATCAGCCCCTTGGCCAAGAGATGCTCAACAACCACCAAGCAGCCAGGTGAGTCGAGGGACTAGGAGGACTACGATCTCTCCCAGTCCCACAACCTGTGCCGGTGATCCTTGTGCTTACCACCGTAGTGGACGGGGCTCTCTCTGGGTCTGGAAGGAGAAACATACTGGAATCTTCTGGTGATTGACCCTCTGATGCTGGTCGTAGCTGGGAACAGTGCCACGACAGAGGAGGTGCCCACCACAGCTATTGTCACTTCCATTTCAAGGGCTGCAAATTGCTGGGCTGTCCTGGCCACAGCCAAGGCCTTCTTGCGCCCCTTAGGGTGAGCCTTTGGATCCCATTCTGAAGGCCAACTTAGCGAGAGCCGAAGCTTCCTATCCTCAAGGGACTCTGAAAGCATGCTGTTGCAAAGGCTGCATGCAGCCATGCAGTGTTGCCCACCCAGGCAGTGCACGCATGTCTCCTGAGGGTTAGTGACAGATATCTTCTGCCAACACCAAATGCAGAATTTGAACCTGGGTTTCCATTGCTCCTTCGTAGATGACAAGGGGAGATTATGGTACTTAGAGAATAAGGCAAATACATTAAAAAAACTTTGAAGACAAAGTTTGCCTAAGCTGCACTAAACCTAAGCAGAAGCTGCAAAGGAGGTGACCAGTTCTTCCAGCGGAATGAAACATCCGACATCATGGATGGGGTATGAGGATATACCGAGTGCCATGCGATAAGCGCAAAGATTTAATCATGACTTATACATGAGCTATGGCAAATCACTGAATGCAATATCTGTGATCAACACTACAGCGCCACAACATACAGCGACATCACACCACCAAATTTGCAAACGGGAAAGGCCCCCGCATCCGCCATCTATAAACTCGGGGGGGGGGGGGACACTAGGGAAAGAGGTAACAGGATGGGGGCTACGCCAAGCACTGGTAGTGTGCAGGGGGAGACATTGTCAGGGACAAATACTTAAAAACTTAAATTTACAGGAACAAAAAATAAAACATGAACCCTATGCCACTCCCAAACCCCGGTCCACCACCATGCTAGACTGCGTCCCTAACCACCACACTAGATGTAAAGCTGGGTCAGCCCTCAGAAACAAACTATCACCTGCTCTCACTCCTCTCTCCCTAGCCATCCCTTGCTATTCATATCTTCGCCGTCTTTCCAACTCGCTACACTTCCCCTTCGTTATTTTCTCCAACTCGCTGTCTGTACAGGTGCTCAAACTGAGTCGCCCATATCACGGGTTACCAATATACCATCCAGGTGGTAGGAGCAGCTTAGCTTAAAGGTGTCTGGCCAATCAGATTGTTCCACTGGAACAGCCAGCGTGTGGCTGCTAAATCATATCTTCACCCCTAGAACATAGTGCTGTGTACAGACATACCAAAATAGACAGCATAAGGTTAAGTAACTACAGATAGTGGGGAAACAACTAAGGGGATAAGAGACAGTAGACATCAGTGAAAGGAAAGTCACTGGGAGAAGGGAAAGTAGGAAACACCCATCTAAGGAGGCGTAACAAACATTTCAGGAAAGGGAAAGGAAGATCCGTTGGCTCAGCAGCAGTGCAACTGCTCGTGATGCCGCTGACCTGGGTTGGGAAATGAGCCCGCGTCACGGGGAGCTGGCCAGGGGAAGGACAATCGATCCTCCCAGAAGATGCTCTCCTCCTCCGGGGAGGGAGGTCTGTGTGCTCCGCTGCAGTGCAGCCGCCTGGGTGGCCACAACTGGGAGTGCAAATAGAGACACGATGGATGGGTGAGCACCTCCTGGTTGGGGATGTCGGCACGCTTGCATGCCAATGTCTGCTGCAGTCCTTACCCACAAGGTGCCTGGGGGGTGGGGAACAAGGAAAATCCACACCCTGCAGAATGAAGATGCCTTTCCTCAGAGGCCACGCGCCCACTCACTGGACTACTGACCAGCACCAAAACTAAACTCCTCCCAGGCTTGGGGAACCTGGGGGACTCTGCCACAAGGTGTAAACTATAGAGCACTGCAGGGTCAGAAGGTAAGCTGAACAAACAGCAGGGTGAGGAGGCTGACCGGGCAAGCCAGGTGTCAAAAGGGCACAAAGTACTGAAAACTTAACAAAAAAAGAAAAAAAAACAGGGAAGGAAGAGGTAAAGAGTAAGCTGGCTTGAAGGCTCTAAAACGTGGAAGTCATGAAAATGCTAGATAGAAGAGTTTGATTGTTCTTTTACAAACACAGTGTAATATTACATACCATTAATTTTCTTATATAGTAGGCGTTAACTCACAATTGGATTCAATGCATATTTTATTTATTTATTTTTAATATGTAATGCATGTTGAACTTTCAATAAAGTCAAGTTTTAAAAAATCAGGCATAGAGAAGAGGGAGTAAGGTATAGGGAAGGCTAATCAGACAAAAGGTTAAGAAATTAAAGCATATGGGAGTGGTATAGTGTAACGGGTGTGGAACTGCAGTCTTTCTGAACACCTTCTGGAGACTGAACTGCTGCCCCATTTGCACTCACCTTTCTGGGTTGAGACCAGAGGTGGCCAACTCCAGGCTGAACTTGAAAGAAAGCAGACAACCTTTTGCCCCACCATTAGAATCACAAAATTTGACAGCAGATAAGAGCTGCTTGGCCCACCTAGTCTGCCCATTTTCCCTACCTACTGTAATACCGCAGACCCCGCTTGGTTTCCGGCTTAACCCACCCTTACCTAACCCCTAAGGTTCCCTTATGTCTATCCTATATGTTCTTGAATCCCATTAACACTTTTTGCCCCAACCACCTCCACTGGGAGGCTATTCCAGGCATCCACCACTCTTTCTGTGAAGAAGTACTTCCTGAACTTTCCCCTGAATCTATCCCCCCCCCACCAGCTTCACTGCATGACCCCTTGTTATTGAGCCTCTTTTTCTGAAAAATGCTTCCCTCTTGCACCAAATTTATACCTGTGAGGTAGCTGAAAATCTGTCATATCTCCCCTCTGCCTTTTTTATTCCAGAATGACCACCTCTACTTTGCTCATGTCCTTCCAAAGATGTGGTCTCCAGAACAGGACACAGTACTCTACGTGAGGTCACATCAATGATTTATTCAGTAGCATCACCACCTCCCTCTTTCTGCTAGATGCACCCCTCACTATGCACCCTAGCATCACACTAGACTCCCCCACTGCCAAGTCACGCTGGTTGGTCACCTTTAGGTTATATGATAAACACCACGGCTCTTTCCTGCTTAGGGGTCCGAGAGAATGGGGGTGGGGCTCCAAGTAGGGAGGAAGAGGCTCCCAGCCAAGAAGGAAGCTGCTGCTGGTGGGGGACTCTATCGTTATGGAGATGGACTTGAGAGCAGGAGGTGAAGTGCCTCCTGGTGCCTCAGTTTGGAGTGAGGAGAAGCAGATAATGAGGATCTCTAAGGCAGCAGAAGATGGGAGGGAGCTAGAGGTCAGTGTATACCTGGGGACAAATGACCTGGCAAGGGTAGGAGTAAGGGCAGTACAGGGTTATTTCAGAGAGCTGGAGTGGGGTCTTAAAGCAGGTTGCACGCACAGTGGTGTTTGCAGAGGGGTTACCCGTGTACTGCCGGGAAGAGGAACCGGTATTCTGCACTTGGGCTTTTAACAATTGTTTGAAGGCATGGTGTATGGAGGAGGGCTTTGGCTACATTGGGGATTGGGGCCAGCCTGGGAGAATGTGAGCCTTAAGTTGTATAGGGGAGACTGCCTGCATCCTTCCAGGAGGGGGACCACAGTCCTTAGTTTGAGGTTTAAATGTTACTTCAATGAGCATTTAAACTTGCCAGTTTGGAAGGGGGGTGGGGGCGCTGTAATACCAAGAGAGGCATAAATTGATGAAGCAACAAGGAGGGACTCGGGAGGGCCCAAGGGGAGGAAGCTCCCCCAGGGCAGGGGCCCAAGAGGACAGGGGCTGGGACAAAGGGGGGGAATAAAACATCAAAGCAGGAAGAAAGGAGTAAAGGAGACAGGTAACGGAGAAGGTAACAAAGGTGGGGGTGTGTCTCAGGGTGAGGTTCAGAGAACAGCACAAATGGGGGTCAGGCAGGGAAGAAGCAAGGTATGGCGAGCCATGTGTGTCAATGCAAGGAGTCTTGGAAATAAAATTCCTGACCCGAAGGCCATCATGTTAAAGGCTAGCCTGGATTTGGTGACCATAAAGGAGTTATGGTGCACAGACAGCCACGACTTAGACATTACCTACCTCTTTCTGTTCAGGGAGAGACAGGGAAGGGCAGAGAGGAGGAAGGGTTGTACTATACTGTGAGAGAAGGAATCTATACCACAGAAGTACAGGGGCACCTGAAGGAAAGAGAAGAGCTGGAGGTGATGGGGGTCATCCTAGAGACAGGTACAGAGGACACCATCAGTACAGGGCTGATATCTATATATCATCCCAACCTTCACAAGAAGAGGAGTTTGATAAGACACTTGGGGTAGCCATCACCAGAACGGCAAGTAAAACAGAGATGCTTCTAGTTGGGGTCTTCAACCTGCCAGATGTGAACTTCAGCCCTTCCACCGACAGCGTCAGCAAGCAACAGGACCATCCCCAACTCCCCAAAAGGGCCTTTCTCTGGCAGCTAGTCAGTAACCCATTAGGGACAGGGCAGTGCTGAACCTGGTGCTTATGAACTGGGACGGCATTGCAGATGTCACAGTGGACAGTCCCCTGGGTACCAGTGATCTCTGTACAGTGTGAGGTAACATTAAGACTGGAACAGAGGCAAGCTGCAGAAGGACAAGGGTCCTGGACTTTAGGAGGGTGGATTTAAAGAAATGGGAGACTGCCTCAGATGGTCTCATGGGGGTAGTGGCACAGTGGGAAAAATAAGGAAGGGCATAATTAGGGCAGTCAACCTCTGTGTGAGGAAGTGGGTAGAAGGAAACACTGTTATGATTCTCTAGGGAACTGACCAAAGTTGTGAGGGGGAAAAAGGTGCATTCTTTTGAAAGAACTTAAAGAACCCGTGGGACCCCTAGTATGTCTATTTAACACCTCAATTACAGAAGGAACGACCACACCGGAATGGTGAGAAATGCTGGTGACCCCAATACTTAAAAGTGGCTCCAAGGCAGATACCAACTATAAAGAAATACAAAATCACACATTTCCCCAAAATGCAAAGCATCATGGGCTACTAACTATAGACTAATAAGCCTGACATTCAGTTATCGGGGGAAATTATAGGAAGACTGCTTCAGAGGCACAAAATAGATCACATCGAAAGCTTGGGAGTAGTAGATATACCTCAACATGGTTTTACTTCAGGTAGATCTTGCCTCACAAACCTAATAAAATTTTTTGAACCAGTCAGTGCCACTCTAGATAAAGGCACCCCTGTGGATATCATCTTTCTCGATTGTGCTAAAACGTTCGATAAGGTGTCACATCAAATACTACTGGAACAACTAAGTAATATCCAACTACACCCAAATATAATTAACTGGATAAACTCCTGGCTAGATCATCGTCAAAGGGTAACCATTAAAGGTCATCTCTCCGAATGGGAAAAGGTTACAAGTGGAGTACCACAGGGGTTGGTGTTGGGTCCCACCCTGTTTAATATCATGGTACTCACCCTTCAAACAAAAGGCAATGCCTGGCTCTGCAAATATGCAGATGACTGCAAGCTTGGAGGACATGTTCAGACAATATCAGATGGTAAGCAATAGTAGGATAATTTAGATCAGCTGGCAGAATGAACCAAAAACAATAAAATGAAGTTTACTGAGAAGACATGCAAGGTAATGCATCTAGGTTCAAGAAATCTCCACATTCAATACAAACTACACAACATATTAGAAACAACAACAGAAGACGATGACTTGGGAGTTTTGATCGCTGACTACCTATCCTTTAACAAGAATACCATGGCAACAGTTAAAAAATGTCAGTGAATAGTAGGTTGTATTCTGAGTAACATCAAAAGTAGAGTGTGTGTGATATGATTATGCCATTGTAAACCAGCCTGGTGTGCCCCCAACCTTGAGTATTGTGCACAGTTTGGGGCACCACATGCTCAAAGAAGTAAGAAACTGATGGAGGGAATCCAGAGAAGGGTTACCAAAACAAGCATTTGTCAATGCCGAATGTTTGCTTGCTGGCATTGGCAGTGTAGGAGTTACAGAGCTGCATAGTAGGAATGGCAGTGAAGTATTGAACTGAAGCCAACCCCACCACCACCCTGCAGAGAGTGACAGGCATTGGGGTGTGCCTTTGGGTCATCCGGCATAACGGCCATGCCATTTCACCACACCCTACCCTGCAGACACAGACAAGCGTCACGGTGTGCCTTGGGGTCTTTGGCTCTTATGCTCACCTCATTCCATCAGGAAATACGGTGAGATGGGTGCAGTATAGGAGAATGGGGTGAACTTTGGTGCCGAAGAGTCCAAGGCACACATCGATGCCTCTCACTGGCT
This sequence comes from Neoceratodus forsteri, assembly GCA_016271365.2. Classification (NCBI taxonomy): domain Eukaryota; kingdom Metazoa; phylum Chordata; order Ceratodontiformes; family Ceratodontidae; genus Neoceratodus; species Neoceratodus forsteri. Next base: position 352,231,042 of record CM028129.1, on the reverse strand, counting down.
GCAGAGTAGGGGTGGAATGGTATGAGCATTACAGGCAACAATCCCAAGTCACACCCCAGATGCCTGTCAGTCTCTACAGGGTGGGGCGGTATTGTCAGAAACCCTAACGCCTCAGGTGTTCGTTGGTATTTTCACTCCAAATTTTCAACATGGGCTTTTTGTGACCCCCACCTTTTGAACAGTGGCAATATCAGTTTGTTAGCCGAAAGCTGATTTCGTACAGCGACTATGCCATTTGGCACCACAAGTGTGAAAACACATTTCGAACAGGATGTGAAAAATGACAGCTGTATTGTTCATGGAGAGGTATAAAAAAAATGGCAATGTTGAAAATCTGCAGTGAAAATATTAAAAAAAAAAAACTGGTGAAGTCACGAGCGTGTGTAGAAACTGCGCAACACACACCCGTAATGTAATTAGTTTGGGATTTTTTACAGCAGATTGTCAACACAGGCATTTTGGGACCTCCACTCATGAACTGCGTCACTGTGATTTTCTTAACTCATTGTCTCCTAGCAGACGCCTGGAGGCATCAGTAAAATACACTGGTGTGTTCTGAGGACACCTACAGAAGTCAGCTACTGACTTCCTGTGTGCCCTGGCAACGTCTGGAGAAGTCACTTATATATTTTAATATATAATGTAACAGAATATAATATATATTTGACTGCATAGCACCATTGGAAAGGTAATTTTGTGCTGAACAACTTTGCCACTGATATTCTGTGTATATCATGTATACTTTAGGAGTTATTCGTATTTGTTTATGGCATGGTGTGTATGGCTTATGGTGCCTGTTTTAATGAATTTTTTTTTTTTTCTGTTTCAACCAGCACAGAAAAAAAAAAATACATATTATTCTTTGTATACCACCACTGGAAAGGTAATTTTGTGCTGAATAACTTTGCCACTCATACTTTGTGTCTAGCACTTATTGGTTCTTGAGCTATTAGGATTTGTTTGTGGCATGCTGACTATAGCCTGATTTTGCTTAGAAAGGCCCATGATTTACTATTAACAGTATACAGGAGACAAGTGGTGCAACTTCAGAGAGCTCCTGTGGCGGCAATGAGTTAATCTGTCCTGAACAGTGATTTCCCACAGCGACCACGCATTTCTGCACTGGAAGTGTGAAAACACATTTCGGCCATGGTGTGAAAAACGACAGCTGTACTGTTCATAAGGAAGTGTGGAAAAATGCCAGTGGTGAAAATCTGGACTGAAAATATTACAAATTCATGAACTTATGAGAGTGCGTGGAAAGCAAATTTGCCCCCTAGTCCTGGCCACACAGGTTCAATCCACAGTCACTTATTTCCAAACCTTATTTCTGGGGAACCTTATTTCTGCAAACTCACCACATTTTCAGTTTGTTTAGTAAGACAAGTAAATTAGACACAAGCTCTGGTCAGAATGTCAGTGTGGCAGTGTTATTTTTTTTATTGGTCAAACATGAATTTGGTCACTGACTGACAGTGCAATGTTAGTATGTATGTATCTAATATAAAAATCAGAGCTATTATAAAATAACACTGACACTGCCATTCTGACCGGAGCTTGCGTCTAACTTGCTTTGGCTTACTGAACACAACGAAAATGTGTGAAGCTTGCATTTTGCCACTGGGTTCAATTTACTTAGGCTTACTAAACACTGAAGATGTGGAGAACTTGTGCTTTGCATTTTGCTGCTGGGATCTAACACACTGCAACTGTGTATGGAGAGGAGCACTGTGCACATGGACATTATATATCAAACCAATCTGCCCTTTTCTCCCATCTTAGACTCTGTTGCTAAGGGAAGGGGAGCAGGACAGAGTGGATTTGCTACTGCGGAGAAGGAGAACAAAGTGTCACTAAGTGAGCTATGTTTTGGGGGCGATTTTAAAATGATATTAGGTGCAACAGGCAATGCAGAAAACAACTGCCGGAAACTAAGCTGTACAGGGAGACATGAGCACGCCAGCGGGCTCCAGCATGCACCTATGTGTTTGTGGGGGACTGTTTATGACAGACAGTTCAGATGCAGTGCTGACATAGGTAATTTGCATATTGCCAGCAAATTGTCTGCGGTGTTTTCCTTTCAACTGTACACCACTGCATCTGAACGGCTGTCAGACAGCTTGGATATTCATTGGCGCGGTGCAGCCATGCCTGCAGAAGGGAGTAGGGCATTGGAAGTGGGGGAGGCACACCTACGAAAACTCGTATGGTGGCACTATGTTTCTTGCACATGCATGCAAGCAAACATAACAATGGGTAATATTCAAAATGATTCTTATACCCAGAGATTAAAGAAACTGGGCCTGTATTCAGCTAAATACAGACAACTGAGGTGACTTTTGTCTAGCCTTTAAAGCAATCAAAGATCAACTTATGGGGGGCGTGGCTTGGCAGCTGAACACAGCGGTTGCACTTATACAGAGCCCCATGAGCGGTATAATTAAAAGTGTTTAAATTTTTGGTTTGGGCTGTACTTTCGATTTAGTTTTGCTGCATTTAGTTTATTTTGGTGACTTACAAGTTCTGATGGGGAAATCCAAGAATTCAGTGGCTCCCACAGACTTTTTCAAACCCAAGTCGTCTCAGCCACGAGGCGGTCAGCCTGTGTAACAAGTGGAAGCCTTGGGTGGCAGTGGCAAGGGCACAAAGTAGGTCTCCCTAACTATAGTTCATGTGACCCTTATGCAGCTTGCCAAAACAGTGCAAGACATGGACAAAAAACTAGATACCTTGACTCCCCGGGTCAGTTCCCTCAAGACGCAGGTTGATGTCCTTGAACAGAATATGCAGTGGACGAACGGAGCCACTAGTAAATCACATGAGGCAGCACTTAAGCTCATAAGAGAGAACTCTGTTACAGATGTGGCTGGAACAAGTAGAGAATCAGGCCAGGGAATGCAATGTTTGAATTATCGGGCTCCCGGAACAAGCAAAGGGCAATGATCCCTTGAATTTCGCTCAAACTTTTCTGCCGCAGCTCTTGGGACTATCAGAGGAGGATCGTATTCTAACTATGGAGAAAGCTTATCGCATTACGCCACAAAGGGCTGCTGGCGATAATGTGGAACCTCAGACTTTTCTGGCGGTGTGGAGTGGAGTGAGAGTCCATGATCGCATTTTGCAAATGGCTAGATGGAGGAGACACTTGAGATATGGAGAAGCAGAACTCTCGGTGTTCCCGGACCTGTTCTTCTCTACGAGGCAGAGACGGAAGGCCTTTGATCGGGTGCGCTCTACTCTCCAGGGGCTGAAAATACAAAAACCATCAGCTTCTCTTTCCTGCAAAACTTAAAATTGCATGGAATGGGCGCAATTACATATTAACAATCTGAATGACGCTTCTAAATTAGTTGCCAGGATTGAAGTGGACATGGAGGAGACAGCAGGTGATTCCTCAGAAGAAGAGGAGGGGAGAGATGAGTAAATCCTGCAGGTCCCTGCCGCGTGTTGGTCTGTGAGTACAGACAGAACTGCCTAAGACTGTTGTCTTAATCCGGATTACTGTATTTTTTTTTTCTTTGCTCGGGTTACTACTGATGGTAGGCTCCCACGTATTTCAGTCAACTGCGACTACATTTAAAGAATGCCTGGAACTTGCCAGCCAGTTTGGTGAACTTTAATTTTTCTTTACGTGGAATCCTAGTAGACTCGCTAGTGGGCTATGGTACTATCAATGTATTGTACTGGGGTCTGTGGGTATACACCGAGTGGCAGGGTAATTGCGCCTTTTTGGCCTGGTGAGGTTAAATGTTCAAAGGTATATTTTCATTCTGTTACAGGACTTTTAATGGACTTCACAGTTCAGCAATTTCTTTAGCTATACTGAATGTGGAGAGGGTTTACTCTCTGGGATTATCTTGCAATGCACTGTTTAGTGATATAACTTGTTTAGATGCAGCTTGCATGACATGTTGATAGTTTTGACTGTTAAACATTGTACTATTTGTAGAATGGGTTCCAGGGTAATATCTTGCTATAGTGTTTTACTATAAAAGTGTCAATGGGATACATATAGGCATTTAGCCACGATGATTAATATGGTTACTGACTAATTATTCTATGCATTTCTATCCCAGAAGAGCTCTGAGCTGTTAGAAGCCTTGGAATAATTTTTGTGCAATATGGGTACTTCCGCTCTTTGATGTAACACTGGGGAGGGTATCACTTCTGTCTCCTGTATGTATGATGTTATTTCATTCTGTATGAGTATACCTCTCCGTGCTTACTATTGTAAGATTTTGCTTTTTATGAAACTTATAAATACAAAAAAAAAGATCAACTTATGATGGAAACATTAGGACTTGTAGCGTATAATACCAATAAATTTACCAGATCCCATGAATATAAAATAAAGGGAGAAAGAAATATAACCAAAATAAAAGGAGCAAATGTTATACACAAAGAATAATAACTACCTGGAACATACTGCCCCAACATACAGTAGACAGTAATAACAATCGCTTTCAAGCAAAGGCTAGGCTTATATATGGGAGATAGAAAATAGGATTTCCACCTATGATTACATAGGTGGCAAGTTCACCAAAAGGCTTCATTGTCTACTGAACCTGTACACCACTATGAAACTATTCAGGAGCTATATGGAAACACAGCAGGAAGACAGTTATACAAAGTAAAACAGAAGCAGGAAAGAAACCTAGACATTGACGGCTGATAGGACAGTAAAGCCCATCCAGTCTGCCCATTTTTTTCTACTTTATGAATGTGCCATAGGCCTTTACTCAGTAGATGGCCTATTTATTCATACTCATCTGTATTGCTCCCTTATGCCTATCCCAAGCCTGTCTGAAGCCCTGCACTGCATTCATATCCACCACTTCCTGAGGTAGGCCATTCCATGCATCCACCATTTCTGTGAAAAAGAACCTCCTCACATTACCCCTTAATTGGCCTCCCTCTAAACTCATGCTATGTCCTCTTGTCCTACTATTTTTCTTATATTGAAACATGTTAGACTCTTTCACCTTGTTAATGTCCATTTGAATGCTCCGATCATATCACCCCTCTTCCTCCTTTGCTCTAGGGTACACGTATTGAGCTCCATTAATCTGTCCTCATATGTTTTCTGATGCAGATCCTGCACCATTTTGGTTGTGCTTCTCTGGACTGCCTCCATTTTGTTAATGTCCTTTTGTAGATAAAGCCTCATGTACTGCACGCAGTACTCCAAATGGGGCCTAACCAGTGTCTGGTAAAGAGGGATTATTACCTCCCTCTTAAGACTTGTGATACCCCCACTAATATACCCCAACATCTCTCTAGCCTTACCTACTGCCTTAGTGGTCTGCTTGGATGATTTCAGGTCATCTGTGATGATGATGCCCAAGTCTCTCTCTTCCCTTGTGATTGCCAGCAACTCCCCTCCCAGCCTATAGGTAACTTCAGGGTTTCTCTTCCCTATGTGTGTGATCTTCCACTTCTTTGCGTTAAACCCCAATGGAAAGGCAGTGAGGGAAGCAAAGGTCCAGACAGAAAAAAGGATAGCCAATGGGGTAGCTAAAGAGGATAAGGCTTTGTTCAGATAGGTAAGGGAGAAGAGGAAAGCAAGGGGAGGGACAGTAAGGATAAGGAGAGCTGCAGGGGGAGACTATGCAGAAGAGGATCAGGACAACGCAGACATCCTCACCAGGTACTTCTGCTCAGTCTTCACAGGGTGTGGGTGGGTGGTGTGGAGAGTGACAGCACGGAGAAAAAGAGATTGGGGGGAGAAGACAAGTTCTTTTTCAGAGGAGAGAGTCTTGAAGGGATCTGCAGCTCTGAAAGCTGACAAGGCTATGGCACAGACAGAATACATGTAAGGGTACTAAAGGAACTCAGAGGCTTGCTAGCTGCCCCATGGGCAGCCTTGTTCAAAAGCTCTCTGGAAACGGGCATAGTTCCAGAGGACTGGAGAACAGATGTGGTCAATTTCCATAACAGTAGTAGAGGGGAGGAGGCTAGCAATTATAGGCCGGTCAGTCTTATATCAGTGGTGGGGAAATCAATGGAAACCCTGATAAAGGAAAGGTTGGCAGAGTATCTTGAATCTGGGGTGGGGGTGTGTGTGTTATGACAGATAGATCAGATTGATTTCTTTCACTGGGTGATCGGGGAGGGCAATGCATTTGCCCTGTCTGAACTTTAGCAAGCCCTTCAACACTGTGCGGCACACGAGACTGATAAGAAAACTAAGCAGCACAGGGGTGGGATCCAAAGTGGTGAAATGGGTAAGGAACTGGGTAATGGTTAGGCAACAGAGGGTGGTGGTTAATGGCGCACATTCTAATTAGGGGAGAGTAACCAGCAGGGTGCCACAGGCTCAGTACTGGGACCAATCCTCTAATGTCTTCATAAGTGACATTGCAGAAGAATGTGAAGGGAAGCATTTTTACAACACCATAGAAATCTGAAATAGGGTGGATATGGGGAGGGGGATGTGTATACACCTTGGGGAAATAAGGCAGATTAGATGGGCCCACAGGTCCTTTTCTGCCGACACATTCTGTGTTTCTATTAAGAACCTTGAGGGAAGGTCAAGAGCATGTAGTTGGGGTTCAGTGCCAAGAAGTGCAAAATCATGCTTCTAGAGCATAGGAACCCAGGAACTGAGTATAGGATTGGGGGGCCCACTGGCAGTCACTAATCAGGAAGGGGACAGTACAGTTATGTAATAATCCACTGTGAATAGTAGATCTTCTAGAGAAGCTCTTTGCGCAGGTATCACAGTTAGACTGATGCTACCTGGCGGCGTTCTCTGTACTTTTTCCATCCAGCAGTACCAACGTGAACGCGCCCCCAAACATCGGCTCCACCCCCGCGCCACCCTATATAAGGGAGGAATTCCCCATGTGCTCCAGTTCATGCATGACCCCCGCCAGGCAGAGAGATAGTAACAGGCAAGAGTCAGAAGTATGAGACGATTCCCTCACAAGGAGGAAAGACCAACCTGAAAGGATCTGATCCCTGGGGGAAGGAGGGCAGGAAAAATACCTGCTGCAAAAGCTTCTCTCGAATATCTACTGTTAACGGTAAGTTCTTACGTAACTGTACCATCTTACCTTGAGAAGAAGCTCTTGCAGCAGGTACCACAATTAGGACTGATTCTCAAGCAGTATAAACCTATAACAACCCCTTGGAGGGGGAACAATAAGGAAAGGAACAGCAGGAAAGGGAAGGGTCGCTCAGGAAACCAGGCCTTGCAGAACGGCGAGGTCAAACCCTGCTCTGCGTCTGGAAATGTCAAGGCTGTAACGCCTGACAAAGGTATGAACAGAACTCCAGGTAGCGGCAGCACAAATATCGACTGCTGGTACCCACTTCAGAGCCGCGAATGAAGCAGCGACAGCTCTGGTAGTGTGAGCTCTAACCAGTCCCAGAGTAGACCTTTTGTGCATCTCATAGCAAAAGGTAATGCAATGAACCAACTGAAGCGAAAGCGTCCATTTGGTGACCGGGCGACCTAAGGACCATTGAGCAAAGAATACAAAAAGTTGATCAGATTTCCTGTCCCCTTTTGTCCTGGCTAGATAACATCGAAGAGCCCTGTGGATGTCCAAGAAGTGAAGCAGGGCCTCCTCCCTGTTAGAATGCTCCGGATAATATACCGGGAGCAGAGTGAACTCGGAAACTACTTTCGGGAAAAAGTCCCAGTTAGTGCGAAGATCAACCCTATCCTTGTGATAAATAAGGTAAGGTTCTTTGCACATGAGGGCTTGAAGTTCTGAAATGTGCCTTGCCGAAGTAATAGCTACCAAAAACAAAGTCTTCCAGGATAGAAGACGGAGCTCAGTTTCCATGGCCGGTTCAAAGGGAGGAAGAGTGAGCTTCTCCAGGACGAAAAGGAAATCCCGGGGGGAAGGGAACAGGTTCCATGATGGGAGGTCTGATATGAAGAATACCATGCAAAAAGGCCTTGGAAACCTATCTGAGCCACCATCTCATCCGATACAGGCAAGTGATAAGTGGAGATGGCGGCCAGGTGCACTCTGATGGAGGAATAGCTGAGACCTGTCTCTGAAAGAGAAAGCAGGTATTCCTGAACTGAATTAACTGGACAGACCAGTGGGTCCATCCTCTTGGCTGTGGCCCATAAACAGAAACATCTCTTCATAGCACAAGTGGCCCTGGTGGCAGGCTTGCACGCCTTGACCAGAACTTCTGCTACCTGATCAGACACACCAAATCTGACTTTAGCTAGGTCCTGAGGAACCAGGCATATAGGTGAAGAGAACACAGATTCGGGTGCATCAGGAACTCACTGTCCTGTGACAGGAGGGGAGAGGATAGTGGAAGAGGCAGCGGAGGCTCGGCTGCTGAACGCTGAAATAAAGGAAACCAAATCTGACGAGGCCATAGCAGAGCAATCAGAATGAGGATGAGGGTTCTGACTGCACTTTGAGGAGAACCTGTAACAGCGGGAAAGGAGGAAATGCATAGAGAAACCTCCCTTTCCAGCAGAGGGACGTGTCTTGCCAAAAAGCTCTAGGCTCTGGACCTAGAGAGCAGAAAACTGGGCAGTTTTCCATTGAACCATGATGCGAAGAGATCCAAGTCTGGTGCCCTCACTGACAGAAGATGTGATCTGCGACCTCTTGAAGCAGCTCCCATTCGTGAGCTAGCAACTTTGTCCTGCTGAGCATATCGGCCAGTACATTTTGCTCCCCCGGAACATGTACCGCCATCAACAAGAGCTGGTGCTCCAGAGCCCAATCCCACACTAGCATGACTTCCCTGCCAAGGGGGTAAGAGTGTGTGCCACCCTGCTTGTTGATGTAGAACATCACCAAAGTATTGTCCGTCTGTACCAAGAGGTGACCCAGCACTAGGACCGAGACCAGGGCTTGTAGGGCATAAAGGACCTCTCAGTTCCAGGACATTGATATGCAGATCTTCCTCTACTGGGGACCAAGAACCTTGAGTGCGATGTGTCCCTAGATGAGTGCCCCGTCCCGTAGACGACACGTCCATGGTCAGAATCTGGGACAGTGCCCCCAAGTGGAAGGAGATGCCCGCCAGCAAATTTTTGGATGACATCCACCAGCGTAACGCCCGGCAGACTGGCTCAGAGATCCGGATCAAGGCGTCCACGCTGTCTACTGTTTGAATCCACTGGACCCTTAAGGACCATTGGATGGTTCTCATGTGTAGGCACGCTAGAGGGACCAAAACTATGGCAGCGGCCATATGCCCTAACAGCCTGAGGAGGAGTCTTGCAGGGACTCTTGAGGCTGAAGAGATCTGAGACGCCAAGACCTGAATGCAACCCGCTCTGTCGGTGGGAAGGAACACCTTCCTGAGAGTGGTATCCAGAAGAGCTCCGATGAATTTGAGGTTCTTGGCTGGGAGCAGGTGAGACTTGTCCCTGTTGATGGAGATTCTCAGGTGCTGAAAAAGCGAGATGGAATCCCTGATAGTTTCCAACAGGCGAGACCTGGAAGGAGCCAGGAGGAGCCAATCATCCAGACAAGGGAACATAAAGTGGCCCAGTCTCCGTAGTGTCGTGGCGAATACTGTTAGGCATTTGGTGAAGACTCTGGGGGCTGAAGAGAGGCTGAAGGGAAGGACTCGAAACTGATGGTCCTTGTGTTCGAACCTGAACCTGAGAAATCTTCGATGGTTCCTAGCAATAGCGATATGCAGGTAAGTGTCCTGCATGTCCAGGGATGCCAACCAGTCCCCCGCCGAAATGAGCGGCAGGAGAGTGGGGAAGGAGACCATCCTGAATCTCCTGTAGGAGACCCATTGGTTCAGATTGCTGAGGTCCAGAATGGGTCTGAGTTCTCCCGACTTTTTCAGAACTAGGAAGAAGTGAGAGAAGAACCCTCCCTCTCTCTCTCTCTCTCTCTGCCGGGAAAACTGGCTCGATGGCCTTTTTGTCCAGAAGGGATAAAATCTCCCTTCTGACCAGCGCTCCGTGTTCCCTTGGATAATGGGAGGGGGGCAGTGGTCTGTCCGGTGGAATAGAGTCAATCTCTATGGAGTGCCTGAACTCCACGAGATCGAGTACCCACTGGACGTAGGTCACTTGACCCCATGTATCTGCTCCCCTGACTGGATGTCTAGGGAAGGAGGATAGCCTGGATAGTCAGGCAGTGGGAGGGGAAGGAAGGGTGGCAGTGGCTGCCTTGGCCTCCCTAGAGGAGGAGGAGGCAGAAGATCCTCTGGCTCCGCCCCTACAACTGAAGCCACCTTGCTGCGAGTGTTGTTGGAAGCGAGGCTGCTGCGGCTGATGTCCCCCACGGCCATGAAAATGAGGCTTATGAGCTCGCCCCTGTTTCGGGAGGTACACGGACTGCACAGTTCGAATTGCCTTGCCGGAGTCCTGCAGCCTGGTGATTATCCTCTCCGTGTCTTCGCCAAAGAGCACGGAGCTCTTGAAGGGAGCATCCAGTATGTTAGTCTGTACATCTGGATCGAACCCAGAAACCCGAAGCCAAGCATGGCGCGGAGGCAAATGCCAGTGGCAGTCGCCCTTGAAGAGGTGTCCGCAGAGTCATAGGCCGACCTCAGAACATGGGTACCCACGTCTGAGCCTGTCTGAAATAATTTGGCAAGCTCTGCCCACTGAGGGCAATCGGGCATTATCTGCACTATGTCCAACCCCTGTTCCCAAAGGGCATTCTGGAATTGGACCATGTGTGCCAGGAAGTTCAGACTCCTGATACTGCAAGTGGCAGCAGAGTACACCTTGTAGCCCATAGAATCCAGCTGCTTTGATTCTCTGTCAGGTGGCTGGGTGCCCAGGTGTTTGGGCCTCTGCGAACGGTCATGAGCTGCTGAAATCACCACTGAGTCCGCTGAGGGTAGTTCAGCCAGAAAAGGATGGTCCGTAGGTGCCCGGCAGAACCGATGAGCTTTTTTGGGTATGTCAGAGGAGTGAGGGCGCTTCCAGGTCATGCAGGTGACATCCTCAAATGTGTCGACCATGGGAGGGATGACCACTGGCTTAGGGTCTTTTTGGCAGAGATATTTAGCCAACCGCAGTCGCTCGGGGTCCAGGGCCTCAGTGTCCCAGCCCATGTTGGATTGGATGTGCCTCATCACCTCCATGAAGCTAGGGTCACCTGGAGGGGATCTGGGATGTCCCTCCGTGTCCCCAGGTCTGGTTCTACGTCATAGTCTGCATGGGCGATGTCAGAGTCCACGTAAGAATCTGGCGTGGAAGAAGAAGGGGATCTGTGCCGCTTCCTCTTTTGCCTCCCATCTGGTGTAGAAGAGCGGGAGGAAGTACTGGATCTGGTCCTCCTTGTTTTCTTCTTTTGCTTTGGGTGCAGATCCTCCTCCGCCCAACGCTCAACGGATCCGGAGTGTTAGGTACTGGAACCGGAACAGGTGTGGGAGGAGGTGTCCCCGCTGGTAGGTCCCTCTTCATGGTGTCCCACCAGTGGGGGAAAAGCTGCTTGACCGGCGATAAGTTCAGTTTGGGTGAACCAGGCGCAAGGGGTGGAGGTGCACCAGAGCCTGAGCCGGCATCTGTCCTTTCAGGGGGAAACCGGCGTCAGATCCACACCCTTATTCACAAGCGTAGGCCTAGGGGGTGGCGGAGAGGTGTCAGCACCACCGTCACCAGGCTCCGACGTCAGACAGGCCGGTGACCGAGGTGAAGGGGTGCCAGATCGGACATCAGGAGGTGCCAGGGTAGCCGACATTGGCAGAGCCGTGACCGGCGGTGGTATGACCTTCGTTAGTTCGGTGGCTGGTGGGGCCGTGGGCGGACGTCAGTCCGACGTCCGCTTATCTTTGGAGGCTGACATGCATCCTTCAGAGGCATGAACCTTAGGATGGTCAGCCTTATGAGAGGCGGACTTCTCGACCAAGCACCAGTCAGTTGCCAGAGGTGGGCGTCAGTCAGAGTCGCACGATTTCGGCGGCAAGGAAGAAGTCCTGCTGCCAGAAGACCCGGAGGCCTTGCTCGACTTACGGGGGTCGGCCTTCCAAGAAGAGGCCGAGCGGGAGGAGGCCTTACCTGCACCTGGCGAGAAAGCTTTCTCAGCAGGCGGATGTACCCTCAAGGGCTGAAGGGTAGCTCCAGGAGACTTGGTTGTAGAAGACCCAGAAGATGGTTTAAGGACCATGAGGCGGGAGTCATGCCCCAACGACCTGGACTTCGAGCCCAAAGACCTGGGCCTAGAGTGAGACCTTCCTCTGTCCTTGTGATCCCGGTGTTTGTGTGACTTGTGGGCAGGAGGGTGGTCGGATTCCCGAGGAAGAGGCCCGTTCCATGGCAGCCAATTTGGACTCTGCTAGGTAGGCAGAAAGGGACTTCTAACACCTGATCCTAGTGCGGGAGTTGAAGGCCTGACAATGGGGGAAGGCATTGTGGTCGGGCCCTGAGACAGAAGAGGCACGCCGAATGACCATCTTTGGCGGGTACCTGTCACCCACAAGTGCACTTGTTAACGTGAGAAGTCGATGACATAGATGCAAACAAACTCATTGATCGGTGGAGAAGGAAGAGATCTGTACTACGAAACGGTAGCCAAGGCGAACTATCCCTGACCGTGCAGCAGGAAAGAACTGGAGCATGTGGGGAACTCCTCCCTTATATAGGGTGACGCCGGGGGTGGAGCCGACATCAGCGGGGGCATTCCCACGTCGGTGCTGCTGGATGGAAAAAAGTGCAGAGAACCGCCGCCAGGTGGTGTCAGTCCTAATTGTGGTACCTGCTGCAAGAGTTTCTACTTGAAGTAAGATCTTGAGGTTATCACTGATGACCCCAAAGAGGCAGGACAGTGTGACAAAGCAGTGGGTAGGGCCAATGGGATGCTGAGGTGTATAGGGAGGGTCCCCAGCAGGATGAAGGTGGTGTTCCACAGTATCGCTCTCTTGTGAGACTCCACTTGAGTAGTGTCCAGTTCTGGAGGCCACACCTCAGAAAGGACAGACAGAGTGGAGGCAGTGCAGAGAAGCGCATCTAAAATGGTGCAGGAGTTGCACCAGAAGCACTACGAATTGAGACTGAACATGTACACTGTGGAAGAAAAGGGAAGAGACAAAGTGTGGGGACATGACAGAGTCCTGCAGGTACCTCATGGGGGCGAACAGAGTGCAGGAGGGGGACCTTGTGACAGTGTTGAGGAAGGCCCTTTCCCATTGGTTACTCAGAAAGAGTTAAACGCAAGGATCTGTTCTATCCTCTCCTTTTCTGTCTTTGGTTGTGCAACCAAATGCTCTTGAGATCTAGGAACTGATCACTGACTCTCTCACGATTCCCCACCTCTCGCCATCTCTCTGCCTTCATTTGCTGTTTCTGTCTTTTCTTCCCCCTTGCATATCTGCAGTTATAAAAATATATGTGAATCTTTGTGTGAAACTAAGTGATATTGGGATCCCTGTATTTGAAACTGTATATAGTTACTGTTCAAATGACTGCAACTTGGCACTCAAGGGGTTAACCTTGAGATGCATCACAAACTTTTGCAGAGCTGTCAACAGGAGGTCAGTTCTGGGACACCATGTTCTATTTTGTTGCTCCTGTAAGGAAACAGACATAGTTCTAATGCATTTTATGAGAAAAAGGATGTCCGTTGACGAGCTGAGGTTGCAGAAGTTAATTACCAGGCAAAGACTTATTATAAAAAGAGCAGCAATCTTTGCTGGGGAGGGACTGAAACTTGCAATTAGAGATACCCTCAGATGAAGGAGTTTGTTTTCTCTGTTTGTACTGCCTTTGTAAATAGTTGTACTGAACAAGTTTTTTATTTTACTGTTATTGATAATAAAACGTTACTTGCGAATTTTAAAACTGCTCCCGGTCTTCCTATGCTTCCTGACCTGTGCCTCGACAACAGACCTCTATCAAATGAGAAAGAGCACCAGGACCAGAGGGCATGCGATGAAGCTCGGGGGGAGGGGAAGTTAGGAGAAATATGAGGAAATACTACTTCACTGAAAGAGTGGTTGAAGCCTGGAGCAGACTGCCAGTGGAAGTGGTGGAGGTGAAAACAGGAGGGGGCTTTAAGCATGTGTGGGATAGACAGAGGAATATTAAACAGGCAGGGAGTAGAGAAGGTTGTGTCACTGAAGAGCAGTTAGGGTCTGCAGGGACAAACTAGGAAGGGACAATCTGGGTGGGCCAGGCAGTCCGTTTCTGCCGACAAATTCAATGTTTCTATGGAGCAGTCTCCAAACCTTGTTCTGTCATCATGTAACTGTGCTCAAGACAGGTTTATTTAATTTGCCATATATACTGTCTACTGACAGCCCCAAGGCTGCCTACTACATTCCATCTCATCCCCTTCTCTTGCTGCCCCCTTCTCTCACTATTTCTTCTTCCCCTTTCTGTCCAAACTGTGTCAGACACTTTAGCTACTCCTACCTCTCCTTCCCTACTTCAACCATCTCTCACTCCACCAACACTCTATGCTTAGACTCACTCCCTCCCCTTTTTCATCTACCAACTCAAATTTTTAAGCCTTGTGCCACTATCTCCCTTCATTCACTGTCACTGCCTCCCCCCGTCCCCCCGCCATCATCACCATCTTCTCTCGCAAAGTCATCATTACCCTCCTCCTCCTCCTTTCAGGTAATGTTGAATATAACTGTAGTTCCTCCTCTACCTCATCTGCCCCCACCAAGCAGTTTTCCATATCAGTGGGAGGTGCCTTCTCCCCCAAGCTTTAGCAGCTTAGGCTCTAGGTCCTGCAAACTAACCCAGATGCCGCGAGTCATTACTGAACAGATACACAGAATCCGACAGTAGATGAGAACCACTTGGCCCACCCAGTCTGCCCCTTTCCCTACCGACTGCATAAACTAAAGAGCCTAGATTGAATAAGCTTGTTTGTACTGTTTTGTCCTCTCTGTGATGAGGTACCTTTGTAAATGAGCCCCTGGCTCAAAGGTTGTAAACTGATGTTTAATAAATAAATAAATGATCTGCAGCTTATCTTCTCTTTCCTACCACTAGGGTTCCCATCTGTCTATCCCATTGATTCTTGAATTCACCTATTGTTTTAGCCCCTTCGCCCTCCGGAGGGAGGCTGTTCCATGCATCCACCACCTTTTCCGTGAAAAAATATTTCCTCATGTTACCAGAGTCTTCCCCCCTCCAGTCTCATATTGTGCCCCCTTGTTCTTGCACATCTTTTTTTTTGAAAGATGCTGCCCTCTTGAACTCTGTTTATCCCCCTTGAGGTACTTAAATGTCTCTATGATATCCCCCCGGCTCTCTCCTTTCCTCCAGGGTATTCATATGGAGGTATTTCAGTCTTTCCTCATATGGCTTCTGTTGCAGTCCCTGCACCATTCTCACTGCCCTTCTCTGGGCTGCCTCCACTCTATGTCCTTTCAGAGATGTGGTCTCCAGAACTGAACACACTGCTTTTGTAATCTCAACTGCTATTTATTGATTACTGCTTTGAAATCGCAGCTGCTTGTATTATGTATCTGGTTTGTAAGCTTTACTGCTTGTAAACTGCATCTCGTTTCTCCTCCCCTGGATCGCACTTGGAAATGAACTTTGCCTCAGTGTGCCTTTCCCAATCACCAATTCTCAAATAAAATAAACAAACGGCACGGCTTCCAGGTACGTGTTGTCGCATGCCACTACCAAGGTTCACTCTACGCTATCACTGCCTCCAGCTTAACTTTTCCCTCTATGCGATCCCCTTCTCCAACTTGATCTGGCATGGACTGCTCTCAGGAGGAATGTGGGCAATGGATGGCACTTATAACAACAGAGCTGCTAGTATGTGCGTTTGGGTCTGGTGTGTGTGCACATGTGTGTGAGCGCACATGTGTGCAAGGTTAGTGTAGCTGTTCTGTGGAGTAGACGATTGAAAATATGTAGGCAAAAGAAATGCTTAAAACAGCCACAGAAGCTGTGCAAGTCAAACTCTCAGATAAGTTGACCTCGCATGTAAGTCAAGTCCCCTTTCTCAAGTACCTATGTTGGTACTATGACTTATACAGGAGTACATACAGTATTTATCTGCAACTATTTCAGATTTAATACACCAAAAACATAAAACAATATAATCCTGAAGAGTGCTTATGGTTTTGTTATTGTTTAACATACGTAATGGTCTCTAATAGAATTCTAAGTGAATCTTCTGTTCTTCATTAAGGATAAATTACACAATGTTACCATAGAAACAAAGCATTTGACGGCAGATAAATTACTTGGCCTACCCAGTCTGCCCATTTCCCTACCTAGTGGATAAGCTGCAGATCCTAGCTAATCAACTTCCTCCTACCCTCCCCTTATGTTTGTCCCATGCATTCTTTAATTCCCCCACTGTTTCTGACCCCACAACCTCCTCAGGGAGGCCATTCCATGCATCCACCACCCTCTGTGAAAAATACTTCCTCACGTTGACCGAGCCGGCCGTCTCTCCCCCCCCCCCCGCCATCTTCAAGCTGTGCCCCCTTGTTCGTGCACATCTCTTTTTCTGAAAGATGCTACCCTCTTGGACTTTGTTGATTCCCTCGAGGAACTTGAACGTTTCTATTATGTCCCCCTTCTCCCTCCTTTCCTAGAGGATATACATATTAGGCTTCTTTAGTCTCTCTTCGTATGCTTTCTGGTGCAGATCCTGCACCATTTTAGTTGCCCTCCTCTGGACTGCCTCCATCCTATGTCCTTGTGGAGATGGGGTCTCCAGAACTGCACACAGTACTCCAGTCTCACCAACTGTCTGTACAGAGGGATGACAACTCCCTGTTTTGTACTGCTGATGCCTCTCCCTATGCATCTCAGTATTCCCCCAGCCCTCCTTACTGCCTTCTTACATTGCCTGTCTACCTTTAGGTCATCTGATACGACTACCCCCAGGACCCTCTCCATTTTTGTTATTAATACCTCCCCCCAATTGTGTACACTTCCCCTGGGTTTTTGTTTCCCAAGTGCATTTCTTTGCACTTCTTTGCATTGAATCCAAGCTGCCATACTTCTGACCATTCCTCCAACCTTGCCAAGTCTCTTCTCATCCTTTCGACTCCCCCCTTGTGTATCAACCCTGTTGCAGATCTTTGTGTCATCTGCAGAGAGGCATGCAGTCTGCTCATTTCTCCCTACCTACCCTATGACTGTAGACCGTACCCAATCAAGAGCCGTCTCCCTCCCCGCTTCCTTTTACACTACGATTCTCCTGTGCTTATCCCAAGCATTCCTGACCCACACCACCGTTTTTGCCCCCCACCACCTCCGCTGCAATAAATACAATTCTATAGAGCTGCTGAGCTGGATGAATTAGCAAAACAAAAATATATTAAAAAGATAGGTTGCAGGTTATTAAATGCTGAAGCTAAAACATTAAAACAGGATTAAATGTTTTCTGCATGTTAAGAGGCAGAAACAGAAATAAATTTATGACCTTCTGCTGACCTAAGGTAGTAATCAGCAGTATTGTACGTGCTTCTGCCAACAAGTACACAAACAACATGCTGGGCAGTGTCTAAAACGTAAAGATGCAAAAACAAAGGAAAAGCCAAAACAAAGGTAAATTAACAAAAAAAAGCAACAAAAAACTTGGTTTTATAAAGAACCTTTCACATATGTGATACCTCAAAGCAGATTTATTTATTAGATCATCGGTTTACAGACCTCTGAGTCAAAGACTCATTTAAAAAGGCACCTCGTCAAGAGAGCAATACATCACAGAAAACAAAACAGTACAGTGCAGGTTACTTACAAGGAGTTAGGTAGTGGTAGTGTAGTGACAGAATGTAAGCAGAGATAAAACTACTAATTGTAGAATCCCCAACCACACCTACAACTTTTTCCTAGCTGTTCCCATTGCATATACCTGTTCCCAGGGATACTCTGTTCTTTCCCGCTGACCCTGATCCCCCTGCACTCCAGATCCCACTACCCCCAACATCTCCTACTGGTTTCCCCTCTGTGGTAGGAGCTCCAGGGGTGAGGGCATCCTCCCCTTAAGACAATCCATTGTGCGGACTGTGAGCCATAGTTGATGGGCACCACGACCCAGGGGAAGCCCAGGCAGTCATACAGACTAAGCCAACCCCCCACCCACCTCTTCACCCCAGTTTCAGCTACTTCCCATGGCATGGGTGTAGCCCATCATGCGGCTTTGGCTGTACACAGCGATGTCCTGCAGAAGAAGGAAGCTACCTTGGCACACCACAAGGTCCCTGCGGCATCAGAGCACAATGTCATCCCTCCCAGACCGCAGCACACAGCTAAGTGGCAGCTGCTGCATTCTGGCCTGCCTCCCACTGCAGTGTTCCAAGTTTGGTCCTGAACACAAGTCGGTGGCACAGCAGCAAAGCTCACTGCCATTAAGCCACTGGGGCAGTCCCAACTTAGCAATAATTTCTGAAGGTTTATTTCCCACATGGGTATAACAAGAGTGAGCTACTCCAAAACCAAGTAAGTAGGACTACTACACTGCCTAACAGGTGGGGGTAAAAGCAGTAGAACAAGTGTGCAAAGGGAGGGTGCAGTCCCAATAACTTTTGGCTTTTGGATTGCTCACTCTGTGTATACACATGCTAGGAACAGACCCACAGAAATTCTGCTAAGTTGTTTTTTTTATTCAGTATACTTTATTGAACTTTTAAAGGCAGCATACAAAATTGGAGTCAACATACGCTTGTCATAAGGCTGCTTGAAAACAAGACAATAAGAAAAACACATAACTACACAAAATACAGCAAATACACATTCCCCAGTCTGTGCATCGATAGGGCTGGCTAAAGGTACTACAAAGAAATAAAAGGGGCATCAAAATATTCTTATGGTTTCCATAGGGAGAGCAAAGCCACAAGGGGTTCCCAGAGGTGTTGACAAGTATGAGGTCTGTTTTGCATATGTGCTATATGCTTCTCTAGCTGAATGGCAAGAAGGGCCTTCCGGTACCATTCTAGAACCGAGGGAAGGGAGTCCTTCGTCCAGTGTCGAAGCATGACCAGCTTGGCCGTGGAGGCCACTAGAGCTAGATGGGCTCTCCGTATCCTGGGTGTCCCCGGGGGGGGTATATAGCCAAAAGACAACACTCTGGGGTAAATAAAGATTCTGATGAGAGGATCCAAGACTTGCTGTATGGATCCTCACAATGCCCAGGTGCGGGAGCAATCCCAAAGAAGGTGATGCAATGAACCCGGGGCTTGCTTACAACGGGAACAGTCTGGGGAAGGGAGCTGACCTGTTCTGTGCAATTTTATCGTGGTGTAGTATAGGTCGTGCATAACACTGAACTGGGCCACACGTAATCTATCTTGCTTGATATATTTGTAGTCTGTGCTCCACACATTTTTCCAAAATTCCATTTCCACTGGGAGGGATAGCTCCTACACCCAGTAGTAAATTCCAGAAGGAAGGTGTGGATCAGATGTCTGCAGTTGTTTATATACCCTGGATACTGCATGGGGCTGCTCTGCCATTTGGAAAGCCGAAGTCAGTCCGACCGAGGGTTGTTCGTTCCAGCGTTTCAAACCTAAGAAGGAAAGTGCCACATTTTTTAGCTGTAAATATTTAAAAATATTCTTGGGGTTGAGATGGAACTGAGTCTGGAGGGCAGGGAAGGGGACTAGCTCATTTCCTTGAAGGAAATCCGCTAGAGTAATATTTTTTAGATTAGGCAAGAACGATTGAGGAATAGGATGATGTCCAATCCGAAAATGAGGATTATTGAACAGGGGTTGGGCAGGAGAGCAGTGCCAATTTTCTGACAGATGTGTCTGTATCTGTTGTAAGGCTCTTAGAGACCAACCAACTGGAGAAGCCTTGAGCGAGCATGGGAGGGGGGAGGGAGACAAGTAGGCTAAAGCTGTGAGTGAGCAGGCAAGCCTATGTGCCAAATCATGTTCTATAGCCAACCAAATAGGAAGGTAGGTGTCACCAGAAATTCTACTAAGTTGTTTGTTTAGTCTCTATCGGTTGCCCACCAAAGCCTACACAGTAGCCAAAGTTTTTAACTAATGCACCCTCCCCTTTGTGTTTTTATATTTTATCATATGCAAGCAACTAGATCAGCTTCTCAAGTACTCGACAACATCCCACCACAACTGATTAGAACAGGGTTTTTTTGTTTTGTTTTTTGTTTTACAGAGAGAGAGAGAGAGAGAGGGAGGGAACATGGCCCAAAATACTGGGGTAATCTTCAAATTCTCCTTAAAAAAACGAGCCATGGTATCTTTCAGTTTTCACCCCCCAAAAAACTGAACTGGGCAGAAGAGAACTGGCCCAACATCTCATCCCTAGCTCAGCACTCCTTAATACTATACTTCACTACAATGTTCACTGCAAGTACAAGTCCCGTATGAGAAATTTGAACCCGTTAACCTTCCAACTCACACAAGGAATGTGCTATTGGAGCCTTGCCATTATCCATCTTATGAACTAGGTCGTTGAAAATCAGATCAACATCACATACTTTTTGCTGCTTCACAAAATATTACTTCAAGGTTTCTTGCATCCCTTGACAACAGGATAATTAAAGATGGTCTTGCCCCATAAAAATGGGTCAGTTTCCTCATAGGACTCTACTCTAACCATGCATATTCACAGTAAAGGCGATTATGTTTAATGTGTACTTTAGATACACTGACATAAGCTACCAGTCTTCATGGACCATGCCAAAATGCACTGTTGGCTTGTCAAACTCACAGAATTCTGTTGAAAAGAAAATGCAACAGTAAGTCCAGGACTGAATTATAAGGCTCCTTATTTCAGTCAGCTCTTGGTACAGAAGATAAGCTGTCACCTTCCTACAAGGTGCAAATCACTTACATGGAGCTGTAATCTGAAGACCTATTTAGAAGATTAAAGAACTCTTCCACAGTCCGTACTAATTTTACTATTGATGGCTTCGGCAATACTTGGCAAGACGCAACTGAAATGAACCAGATGGGTCTGCCTACATGGGTTGTATGAAACTCCTCATGAAAACATATTTTCCGCACTATAAATCATTTACGTAATTGCAGCCATTCAGTTCGCATAGCCACAGTATCTCTTATCCTGAATACAGTGGTCTCATGCATAAAGATTAGAAGAAGCCCATTCCACGTCAGAGCTGGGAAGGATGGGCTTCATTTAAATGTTTTTTTTTTTGGGGGGGGTGACGAAGAAGCTTGACACTTAACTTACTCTTGCTAACTCGAGTGGCTTATAATAAGTTAATAGGGCCTCTGTTGGGACTCTTATGGTACAAGACTCCTCTTGGGATGTTTGGACAGCCAGAACCGCTTTGCAGTCCTCTCACCCAAGCCTTAAAAACAGGTTACTCACCTGTAACAGTAGTTCTAGGAGTGGTATATGTTGTTCATCCACACTTATTGGCATGTCCCTTTCCCCTTTAAGAGTCGCCAGAAGGACTTCAAGCTTGCTCCTCCCACCCACCTGGGTGGTATAGCCCTTGGCTCTGCCTCATGATGCCAATCTTAGCCCGCTGGAAGCCAGGTTTGTGCATCACAGCGGGGAGGTTGGGTGGATCCATGTGTATGAACATATACCACTCCTAGAGCTACTGTTACAGTTGAGTAACCTGTTTTTCTAGGATCGTGGATATGTTGTTCATCCACACTTATTGGCAGACTCCTAGCAGTTCTCTGGGAGGAGGGAGGCAAGGCGCACATCCCCTACTTTGGGAACAGAGACTGGAGAACAGAGGCCCCAAAACCAGCATCCCAGCGTGACTCAAGGTCTATGTGGTAAAGGGTGATGAAGGTGTTTGCTGTCTTCCAGGTGGCAGCCTGACAGATTTCCTGGATAGGGATTTCCCTTGAAGCAGCCACCGACGCAGCAGTACGGCGGGTAGAATGAGCTCTTATCCCTCTGGGAGGCTCCTTGCCTGTCAACCTATAGCAGAGATCAATACAAGATGTAATCCATCTTGCGATCATCTGCTTTGCTGCAGGTCTGACAGAGGCGGCTTCAGCGTAGGTGACAAACAGCTGGTATACTTCACCCCGAATTTCCATCGTCCTCTCCTTGTAATAGGAGAGAGCTCATCTCAGGTCCAGAGTATGGAGCCTGTACTCAGCATCCGAGGTGTAGTTTGTGTAGAACACAGGCAGAGTTAACACCTAGTTAAGGTGAAACTGACACCATCTTCAGGAGGAATTTCAGGTGGCAGCGCAGGACAACCTTGCCCCTGTGGAAGACCAGATCAGGAGAGTTCACCAAGAGCGCCTGGAGCTCCCCTGTCCTTCTGGCAGACATGATAGCCACCAGGAAGGCTGTCTTCCATGACATGTGACATCTCACACTTGTGCATCGGTTTGAATGGTTTGCCCATAAGCTTTGCCAAGACCAGCAGTAAATCCCACGGAGGTGGTGGTTCACGCACCGGAGGAGATATGTGATCAAGGCCTTTGAAAAAGCGCTAGACCACCTTCGCCTGGTAAGCAGAGAAGGCTGCCAGTGCACCTTAAGGGTCAAAGACCGAAGACCCCCTTTGGACAGAGACCAAAGTTCAGTCTAAAAATGCTAGCCATGGTATAGGACAGAGGGTCCAGGCCCTTGCCCTGACATCAAATGGAAGGCACAGCACTTCCTGGTCAACTTCTTTCTGGATGCTTCCACTACTGTGAGTACATCCTCAGAGAGACCCAAAGCCTGGAACTCCAGTCGCTCAGGTATCAGGTGCAGGGATTGAAGGTCTGGATGGAGGACCTTCCCCCGGTTGACAGAGATCAGGTCCGGGAGTGCTGGAAGATGCCTCGGGAGCCTGTTGCTGAGGCGATCTGGATACCAGAACTAGCATGGCCAGTCTGCGGCTACCAGGATCACCTGCGCATTGTCCCTCCTCACCGTAAGGAGCACCCTGTGAATCAAGGGAAATGGAGAGAAGGCATAGAAGAGGCCTGGGGTCCACGGCCTCGAGAAGGCATCCCACTGAAGCGATCCCCACGGGGGGGGGGGCCAGGCATGAAATCACCTCAGCTTGGTGTTTTCCCTGGAGCAAAAAGATCCACCATTGGTTTGCCCCAGTGGGAGAACAGGCTGCAAGCTACCTCTGGATGGACAGACCACTCGTGGGATGTCTCACCTATGCGGCTGAGGGCATCTGCCAGTTGATTTGAGGCTCCTGCCACAAGGATGGCTAGGAGATCTGCCTCTAGTTGGCTCATGAGTACCCAGATGCGGAGCGCTTCCCTGCACAGCAGCCGGGACTGTGTGCCGCCCTGCTTATTGAGGTAGTACATGATCAGGGTATTGTCTGTCTGGACTTGAAGCACTTGATCCCAAAGCTGCTGAGCGAATGCTGTCAGTGCCTGTCTGACCGCTTTGAGTTCCAACAGGTGGATGTGGTAACGGGACTCCTCAGGGTCCAGAACCCATGGGCCCTGCTGTCCCCATGTGGGCTCCCCAGCCCATGGGAGAGGCATTGGTCATGAGGATGACTGCCGGCTCGGGGCAGACAAATGGGATCCCTTCCTGCAACCAGTCTAGGATGGTTCACTACTGGAGGGCGTCCCACATCTTCTGGGTTGAGTGATCAGCTGGTCGAAATGACCTAGGCGCAGAGTCCACTGGGTGGCCAGCTCCCATCGAAGGGGGTGCATATGCCACCTGGCCCAATAGACCATGGTGGTGCACGCTGCCATGTAACCCAGAAGGTGAAGAAAGTCCCGGGCAGGGCACAATTGCCCAACCAGAAATGACTGGGCAAAGGAGGAGAGAACCTCCGTCCTGTCCGCTAGGAGCCGAGCTCTGGCTCGGCTAGAGTCGAGAGCAAAGAGGAGGCAACCTGAATCTTCCAGCGGAAAGGAAGATCTGGTATCATGGCGTGGAGCAGAGGGCTATACCACCCAGGTGGGTTGGAGGAGCCAGCTTGAAGACCTTCTGGTGATTCTTAAAGTGGAAAGGGATATGCCAATAAATGTGGATGAACAACATATCCACGATCCTAGAAAGGAGTAGTACACACACTTATCTTCTTGTAAATGTTAGTTATTTCCTTGTCAACAGACAACTATTTTTGTGTAGTTGTTGGGGGTATATGTGCTTGCCTTAGTTTGTTTTCACTGTTCATACCAGTCCCTGTAACTATCCTGGGGGGCTCCATTTTATGGCTGTTGAAATCACATTGTGCCTGAGAGCTGCATCAGCATATGAGAAAAATGATGTGTCAGCACCCTTTAGACTCCACAGTATGCCTGTCTGCTTAATTACAGTTCAATAAAACAAGTTGCAAGAAGGTGAGAAATACCACAGTTATCTTCACAAACCATCTTAGATGTAATGCAGGGTTTTTCCTTTAAACTGTATTCAATCTGTGCGTTCGAGAGTTTTTTCATGTCATGCGTACTTTCAGCATAGTGTAAATGGATGCTGTGGCACTGTGTTCCCATACACTAATGCAGCTCTCAGGGACAGCAAGATTTCAAGAAAATGGAGACCCCCAGGCTAGTTACAGAGGCCAATATGAACAGTGAAACCAAAGTAAATGCATACATCTCCAACAGCGACACGAAAAGTGTTATCTATTGACAAGGAAACAAGCAACATTTACAAGACATGAGGAGGGTGTACTACTCCTTTAAGTAAGGAGTCTATTGTACCATAAGAAACAGATCAGTGGCCCCATCAATGTATAACAATGAAAAAGAGGAAGGATCCCAAGTCAGGCCTGGAAATTAAAATTGCGTACCTGCCGTAATTCCTGATATTTCTGTGTATCTTCACATTCATCACCTTTGGTAATGTGGCCGGAGGTCACGACCCCATGGGAGTTTTTTTTTTTTGGATGGCCAGAGTCGACACACCATCTGAGCTGCCCTCGAGGCCGACGCACTGCATGGCGCTCGCGGGTTGGCCATTAGGTGTCATCGACCCCACCCTCCTGCCAGTTCTGAGTCGCCATAGAGTAAGAAAGGGTTGGGAGGAGGGACAAGGGAGTCCAAGGACAGATAAAGGAAAGATATACAAACAAAAAGGAGAAATAAACGACAGAGGACAGAAAGAGAGTTAGAAATCTAAGGATTGGGAAGGGCCCCAATCTCTGGAAGTAGAAGAGAGGGAGGGAGGGAGGGAAGAATTAGAAATAAGGATGTGGGGTGGGGGTACATACCCTGAACCCTTGACCTGTCTTCAGATTGTATAGGAACTGCGACGGAGTAGCCAGAAGACTCCACTGCCAGAATTCAAGGCACAGAATCACTGGCAATAAACTCCAACGTAAGCAGAAGCGGCTGTTCTGGAAAAAAGACAGGATACAGGGCTGTACCTGCCCCCCCCCAAACCAAATTTGGGGGCAAGAAACAAGTTTCTTAAATTCATTTGAGGGTTGAGTCCCTAAGGACAAGAATGAGGGAGAATAGCGGAAAGAGAGGAAGAGAGAGAGAGAGAGAGAAAAGAAGAGAGGGCAACCACCAACCCCCACCCCACAGGGGTGGAGCCAAGGCACTGAGGAAAGAAGTGCCCTCTCCCCGATCCCTCCCCGACAGAATGTAAAAATCCCTGTGTGCCCAAAGTCACCCTACTCCTGACCAGCGGAAAGGAAGGAGGCACACAGAGGGGGAAGGACCGAGAGACTGAGACCCCAGGGGGATGGATTGTGATGAATGGTGAAGATACACAGAAAGATCAGGAATTACGGTAGGTACATAATTTTCATATCTCATCTGTGTCAATCTTCACCATTCATCACCTTTGGGTGAGTACCGGGTCCCCCCTCCCCCACAAAGGGGGCCCTGTACCCTAAAGGACCAAGTCCCTTAGCTCTCAATGGGTGGCACACTGGGAGAGAACCTTCACGGGTCTGGAGAGGCCCGAGACTAGGGAGAGTGAGATAAGGACCGCCCCGGAGGGGTCAGGAGGTTGCCCTGACAGCCGCCGCCTCACCCTACGGGAGAAAAGATGGGTTCTCTGGTATGTGGAGGAAATCATCCTACACCAGGCCAAGGGTGACAACTGGGAGAGATGTAGCCATGCCATCCACCTAGTGCAGATCGCTGTCCCTATGACCCTGGAAGCTACCTCATTGCCGCCGTAAGATGCCCTCGCTTGGTGCCTTGCTAGCTCCAGGCCATGTGCAGAGAGTGCAATGGCTTGTCTGGTTACCTCCAAATCAGGCATAGAGGCTAGGAGTCGACCTAGCCTGGACCACAGAAACCTATCATAGGCAGCACCGTGGGCCTGATGTGTAGAAATTGAAAGAAGCAACCGTACAGAGTAGAAAGTCCTCCTCTCCCAGAAGTCAAAATCCATGGAATCTGCATCTGGGGGCCGGTCACAGTGGAAGGCGCGAATCCCATCGGGAGTGTCCAGCTGCATCAGTCCTGTCTGAGGATGAGGCAAACTACTTGGAGACTCCGGGGGGAAGGGGCACCATAATACCTCTGGTGCAGATCCCCTTGGGCTGGGACTCCAAAAACGGATCTTTGCCAGAAATGCAACGACGCCTCCCGGAAGGAAGCAGGCCGAGGGGGGGCACCGCAAGGGTATCCGCACTGAAATCGCCTAGGAACGTGCGTGTCAACTGCTCCGGATTGTGCTGAATGGGTGGGGTGACATGCAGGTCCTCCAACATCCTCACGAGGAAATGCTGATACTCCGCGAGATCAGCAGCAGGGGAAATGTGGACAGAGGGCTCCTCTCCTCCCAAAGAGGAGGATGAGGAAGCGGAGGACCTCGTAGATTCAGGGCTGGTTGCTCGGGGAGGTTGGAACACCTGCCTGTCCATGGCTCTGACATATGAAGGGAAATGAGCAGCCAAAGCCCTGAACTGCTCCCAGGACAGAGGTCTGCTAGGGCCAAGAATGCCTGGGAGAGCAGGAGAAGGTGACAGAGGAGTGGGTTCAGAGCCAACAAGAGGAATTGACTGTCCTCTGTCTGGGCAAAAGAGCACACTTGAAGCTCCAAGGGAAGAGGGAGCTCCAGAAAACTCAGTCAACAGCTGGTCAGCCGTACTGGAACTGCCTAGGCTGCGTCCTGAAGATTCCCCCGTGAGGTGACCGGGGAACTCCAAAAGGACGGCCCCCTACCTCCAAAGAACAGGACCCTCTCGAGAAGACCGAGAAGGAAGGAAGGAAGGAAGAGCGGAGGTCCACACTACAATTCCTTCCCAAACCTGGGTGGGTCCCAGAAAAGGGTCGGAGCATCGAACCCGACCCCTCAGAGTCCATAAGAGCACTCTGCCTCGCAAACGCCAGCCTAGGAAGCCGACAACTTTGGTCAGTCCCCGAAGGGACTACCCAGGGAGTAGCACCCTCCCCTCCTGTAGGTGCTCCGATTGGCCCTAAAGTTGGGCGATCCAGGCACACCACCTGAGGAGGTACCACCACTGAGGGGGCAGAAAACCCTTGGAGGCCAGGCTGCAGAGCAGCAGTGGCCTGTACCACTGCCTGCTGGTCAGCGCCCTTGATTCTGCACATGGGGGCAACTGCCTGCTCCCCAGAGGGGGAGCTGGTTCCAGTCAGTCGAGGAAACTACCAGGGTGTCCATGTGAGCTGCCAACTCCAACGAGTCAGACAGCTTGTCAGAATCAGAGTCCGACTCATAGACTTTGACGGCAGATAAGGACCACTTGGCCCACCCAGTCTGCCCATTTCCCTACCTATTGGATAAGCTGCAGATTCTAGTTAACCAACAGCCTACTTCCTGCAACCCTCCCACTATAATTGCCTCATGTCTGTCCCATGCATGTTTGAATTCCCCCACTGCAAGGAGGTGGACACCGAAGTCAGATGCCGGACTCCCGCTGCTATCCCGACCGAAGAGGGTACCAGTCCAGGTGACTGCACCAGAGCTGGCACCGACCCCCAACCGCTTCTTCACGATGGTGCGTGAAACTCACGGCACTAAGGGTGGCAGCAGCATCGGAGCCGGTGCCCGCCACAGAGCCGCCCCAACCCACAGTGCTGGGCCAAGCGCGCCGAGAAGTCAGGACGGTGCCAACAATGGCACCAACAGCCCCCTCGGTGCCGCTTAACGGCGCTGGAGGAAACCCCCATGACGCTGTGTCTCGCCGGGCGCAAGTGGCACCAGAGCTAGACATGGCACCATGCTCAGCTTCAGTGCCACGAATGGTACCAAGGCGAGAAACAGTCAACTACGCCGTAGAACCTTGCACAGTGCCATTAGCACCATCAGCACCGCAAACTGCATCGACAGCGGACGGTGCCGAGGCCCAAGATGGCACCAACGGATGGCATTGAGAACAGTGCCCACTCAGGCTTCCCAGCCTGAGGAGACTATACCAGGGGAGCCTTCACCCCCGAAGGGGTGATTGCCAATGCTGTGTCTCCCGCCCCCCGGGGGAATGGACTGGGCCTCCTTCACCACAGAAGGGGCTTCTGCAATGGCGAGGCTACTAGGAGCAGAAGCCCCCTCCTCCACAGTCCATACAGAACCGGGAAGGGACCTGGAGGAAAGGCCGAGAGACTGTGGCTTCGCCCGAGTGCACGCCCGTCCCCCGAAAGTCTGCGGAGCTCGTCCAACTTTCCATGCGCGTTGCTCGATGACACGATGGTCCATGGAGAAGCAGGCATTGCACGAATCCATGCCATGAAGTGGGCCAAGACACGTGAGGCAATGGTCATGTTGGTCAGAGACGGAGTACTTGTGCCCACACAGGCACCGTCGCATATGGGGCTGCCCCGTCTAACGATTTCTTGCTCCCCGACCGAGACATGACCCACGGCAAAACAAGCCAAACAAAAGACATGATGTCACTAACAAATAAAGAAAAGGAATAGTCTTATCAGCGGCGTAGAGTGGTGGCGAGAACGGAACCAGCAGGATACAAGAATGGCGTTGAAGGGTTTTCAGACGAACTAGGCCTCTAGCGCAGCAGTTCCACACGAAGTGCAACCTCTATGGCGGGTGACAAAGCTAGCGGGAGGGCAGGGTCAACGATACCCAACGGCCAACCCGTGAGCACCATGCAGTGTGTCAGCCTCAAGGGCGGCACCGATGGTGCGTCAACTCCACCCATCAAAAAAGCTCTCGCGGGGTCATGACCTCCGGCCACATTACCCAAGGGTGATGAATGGTGAAGACTGACACAGATAAGATATGGGATAGTTGCTTCTGTACCTTAACTAGTTAACAATAAATGAACAAATTACATTTAAAAAATAATGAGGCTATGATATCAAAACATGCTTGAAGAGTTTCATGAAAGTCCACTTACTTTGCTTCTAAAGCCAATGCAATTATGCCAGCTACCATGGGAGCAGAGACAGAGGTTCCTGTGTGGCCATCTGTACAGCGCAGCCGCATATCTGTGGTCACCTGTATTTATCACAGAAGTGCAAGAGCATCAGCAAAACAGTGCATAGTATTACATTTTTATTTTGTCTTAAGCCAAATTGTGCATTTTGTAATAAGCAGCGGTTCACAGAAGAAAAATAAATAGAAACACATAAGCACAGAATTCGTCATCAAGATAAGGACCGCTTGGGCCCACCTAGTCTGCCCATTTTTCCTTGCCTATGCCATCTCCATAGACCTTAACTGATCTCCAGTTCTTTCTCCCTCCCCCACAATCCTTTCCACCAAGACACCCTTATGCTTATTCCATGCATTTTTCACCCCACCACATCAGCTGGTATGCTATTCCAGGAATCTACCACTCTTTCTGTGAAGAGCTGCTTCCTTAAATCTCCCATGAATCTATCCCACCAACTTCATAGTATGACCCCTTGCTTTTGGGCACATTTTTTTCTGCAGAATGCTTTCTTCCTGTACCTTATTTGCCCATTTAAGTATTTAAAAAGGTCTCTCTTCATATCCATTCTCCTTCCTCTCTTCCAGGGAGTGGACATTAGAATTTATTTAGTCTTTCTTTCATAGAGCTTTTGATGCAGATCTCGCATCGTTTTATTTGCCCTCTGGTGAACATTTTCCACTCTGTATATGTCCTTTCACAGATGTGGCCTCCAGACGTGTACACAGTATTCTAGGAAGTATTACCAGCGAACTATAGAGAGACAGCACCACCTCTCCCCTCCTCCTTCTGTTGGTGGTACCTCTCCCTATACACCCCACTACCCCACTAGCCATCCCAACTGTTTTGTCACATTGTCTGGCTACCATTAGGTCATCAGAGATTACCTCCCGGTCTCTCTCGTCCTGCCTGTTGGCCTTCAGTAACACTCCCCCCATTTGGTACTGTGCCCCAAGTATATTATTTTCCATTTTTTCACACAAACCCAGCTGCTATACACTTGACCACTCCTCAACTTTTCACTCTCTGCTCATCCTTTCCACCCCTACCCTCTGGGTTGTCTACCCAACTGCAGATTCTGGTGTCATCCGCAAAGAGGCAGACCTTCCCCTCCAGCTCTTCTGTAATGTCACCTGTAAAGACATTAAAGAGGACTGCTCCCAGCACTGATCCCGGAGGCATCCCACTTGTCACCCTCCCTTCCTCTGAGTGAACTCCGTTTAAACACCACCCTCCGTCACCTATCCCCTGACCAATTTCTAATCTAGTTTACCACCTTTGGACCAGCTCCTAAGCTACCAAGCTTGCTTAATAGGCTCCTATGTCAAACAGTGTAGAATGTCTTACTGAAATCTAGGTAGGACATATCCACTGCTCCACCCTGATCTAATCACCACTTTAAACCACATTCCTACTCAACAACAGAAGGGAAGAAGCATAGGAAGACATAGCTATGCTGTGTCACAAGCAAGGCTGGTACCCACAGCATACCCCAAAGTCATCCTGAGGCCCACTGGCCTGGGGGCTTTAACACAGGGAGGAAAGGGGAGGGTGGCAGGGCCAGTCACAAGAAAGTTGTCCAAATTCACCAAATCCCAAATGCAAATCATTTAGCACCACTGGAAAGTCACAGGTACCAGACTCCTACAAGGGGAAATTTGAGCTAGCCGGGAAGGGTGAACAGGATGGCTTGGTGGCACCAGGGGAGACAGCAGGAAAAAGGCAGGAAGGAGTATCCTAGCAGTAGGGGACTCTACGATTAGAAGGGTGGAGAAGGTGAAAAGGGAAGGGAATGGGGATGGTCAGATGCCTTCTGAGAGCATCAGCCATCAGAGATGAGGCCAGGATAGGGAAGACAGCAGACGAGGGGAAGGGGGAGATTGGGGTGCTGGTACATTCAGGTACCAACAATCTGGTGAACCAGCTAACAGATGCAATGTTGCATAACCTGCAAAGGGTAGGGAACATACTGAAGGCACACTCTGCTTCCCCGGCCTTTTCTGAGGATCTCCCTGTGTGGGGTTGGGGGTATGCGGAGGATAGGTTATGGAAGGAGGAGACTGAGGAATTAAATAGATTTAATAGGTGGTTGAAGGGATGGTGTCAGGAGGAAGGGTACCATTTTGTGGGATACTGGGGAGACTTCCGGGACAAGAAGCTCTTCAAGAGTGATGGCCTTCCCCCAATAAGAGAGGGGACCAGTGCACTTCAACAGCAGTTCATTTACGCAGGTGGACGTTTAAACTGAGGGGGAATGAGGCTGGGAGAACCACAGATGGCAGACAGAAATAGGTGAACTTAGCTAGGCCTCCCCCAGAAATGGGGTCTGGGAGCAGTGGGGAAGAAAGCAGCAAAGCAGGGGTCCACAGTAAGTTAAGGTGCCAGGGCAGTAGTGCTCATAAAACCAGCAGGAAAATGGAGCGCGGGAGGACAAAGGCAAAGAAGCCCACAAGAAGGGGTCATGGCATAGGCAAAAGCTGGAAGTAAGTCAGCCTAGAAGCTAGGAGCCTGGGAAACCTGGTGAGCTCCAGACAATGGTGGCAGATAGAAACATACAATCTGTCCAGAGAAAAGGATAGCCTGGCCCACCAAGTCTGCCCAGATGGTTCCTGCCTAGTCCAAGTCCACAAACCGTAACTGGTCTACAGCGACCATCCCTCCTCCCTGCCAGTTTACCAATACTGCCCAGTGTCTACCGCAACAGTGTGTGAAGCTCCCTACTGATTTTGCCTCCACCACTTCTGCCAGTCTATTCCAGGCATCTATCAGTCTAAGTGGAGTTGTACTTGCTCATATCCCTGTTAAAAACTTCCTCCCTCCAGTTTCACCGCATGCCTTCTGGTCCTGGTGCTACACCCCATTCAAACGAGACTCCCCTCCTGTACCTTGTTCACCCATGAAGTACCTGAAGGTCTCCATTATGTTCCCTCTTGCTCTTGCTCTCCTCTCCTCCAGGGTGTACATGTTGAGATTCCTCAGTCTCTTTGTAGGGCTTTTAGTGCAACCCCTACACCATTTTAGTTGTCCTCCTCTGGACTGCTTGACCCTATCTATGTCCTTTCTGAAGTGTGGCTTGCAGAACTGAACACAATTCTCCAGGTGGAGTCTCACCAGTGAGCAACACAACTTTCCTCCAGCTGTTAAATAAGGACCCCATGATGGAGACTCATTCCAGAGTCGAAGAGCAGTGGTCCAGTGTGGGTGTTCTCTACCTGGCACTGCAATAAACTGCACTTTGAATCACTTTTCTGGCTTTGTAATTCATTTATTCAACTTTGACCAGCACATGATTTTGTCTCCCAGGAGCAGCTAGTTAGTGCTTTGGGGTTACATAAGGTCATCAGCAGGGCAGCTAGCACCTCCCAAAATTCTTTTAGTAGCCTTGGGTGTATCCCCTCCGGTCCCACAGCTTTGTTCTCTTTCAAAGTTTCAAGTCCCTTCAGGATGCTTTCCTCCGAAAAAGGATTCGAGTCCACCCCCCCTCCACCTCCGTTTCTGCTGCTCCCTAGTGGGCTCTCTCCCCTCCCTCCACTGTAAAGACTGAGTAGAAGTACCTCTTCAGGATGTCTGCTTTTTCTTTCTCACCTTCTGCAGTCTCCCTCTGCCAACATCTTTATCCTCACATTATCCCTCCCCTTGCTTTCCTCTCCTCACTTACAGTATGCTCCTAAACAAAGTCTTAACCCCATTTGCTATCCTTTTGGCCATCATTTCCTGTGTCTGTGCCCCCCCCCCAATGCCTTACCTGCTTCCCTCCATTTTACCGTCTTCCTCCCTCTGCATTTCCTTATAACTCGTGAATTCCACCCTTTTTTCCTTCACCACCATGACCACTTCCCCTACAGTACCATAACAATTTATTTTTCCTTCTACTCACGCCTGATGCAGAGGCTGGCTGCCTTAATTATGCCCTCCTCCTCCTTTTCCTCTACCACTACCTGGCAAACCCCCCCTCCCCCAAACAACAGTTTCTGAGGCAGTCTCCATTTCTTTAAAACCTGTCCTCCTAAAGTCCAGGACCCTCATTCTCACGTGGCTGGTCTCTGTGCCCATCTTAACGTTAAAACACACAGTAGAGTAATCACTGGTACCTAGGAGACTGCCCACTGCAACATCTGCAGTGCTGTCACAGTTTGTAAGTACCAGGACCAGCACTGCCCTGTCCCTAGAGTTAGTCGACTTCCTGCCTGAGAAAAGCCCACCCTTAGGTAGCCACCCCTAAATCTTGCCAATGCTGCAGCTTAAACGGCTTCAATCCACATCTGGCAGACTGAAGTCACCACTTAGCAGCACCTTCCACTTACTTGCCCATACTGCTGTCTTCCATAACTGCCTTATCCAACTCCCGTCCCTGTGCTGGAGGTCAGTATGCCACCCCTGTACAGACAGTGGCCCCAGCTTCTGTCTCCAGGATAACCCACAGCACCTCCATTCTCTCCATTTCCTCCAGGTACCCCTGTACATCAGTAGCCTTGATTCCCTCCCTCACATATAGTAAAACTCATCCCTTTCCTGTCTCTCCTGAACAGGGTGTAGCCTGTTATGGCCATAACCCAGTGATAGCTATCTGCAGATATCGCATTACACCTCATAGCAATTAGACAAACATGGGTCACCAAGAATAACTACTGCATCTTGGCAATACTGGGGTATACCACATATAGGAGAGATGGGGTAAGGGAAAAGGAGGCTGGATAGCCCTCTGCGTCTAAGTAGTCAGAGGCCGTACAGGATGGTCCATCACGGAAGGAAAATGGGGAGACAATCACTGTAGGTACAGCTCATGACAGCATCTGGAAAGAAGTTGTGCCTGCAGGTGGTCTACAGACCACAGAGACAGGGAGACTGGGGGACAGGGAACTAGGGGAGGATCCTGAAAGGGGGTGCCACAAAGGGGAAGGTAGTGGTATGGGGGGGGGGGGATATTCAGTCTTCCAGATATAAACTGATACATTCTAGCAGCTAAGAGCACCAGAACTCTGCTCATGCTAGATATGTTGCAGGACTGCCTGCTGGCACAGCTGGTCAGGGAAAAAAAAAATCCAAAAGGCACATCAGTGGTACTAGAAGGTGTCCTCTCTATGGTGAGCTGCAGCCTGTTACTTTAAAACAGCAAAATTAGCAAGAGTACCGTACTCCTTGGAAGGTGTAGAAAAGCATTACTATAAATATTAGAAGAGCTGCCAAGCAGCAACAGAGAACCAGCTACTCACAAGAAACCCAGACCGGTTTCGTGCTCTAGCACGTCATCAGGGGGATGGATACCAGTCTCAAGTGGTTCAGTTATAAAGAGTTCCATTTAAAGCAACAGTATATTTAGAAACCATAACTGATTAAAGTGTAACGGTGCTCACACTCACAGTGCAATTCTTTTTTTTTTTTAGTCCGTTACTTTGGAAGTTTAACTCCTTGCTTTTCAAATAAGCATGTTATGTGTGCCTTAAAGTGAACCTTTGGACTGTTCGCAGCTGGTCAGGGAACCTACAAGACGGGCTGCCATTCTCAACATGGTACTCACCAACTCGGAAATCATAAGTGGAGTGCAGGTTGAGGAACCCATAGGGATCAATGACCATAACACCATATGGTTTGAACTGGCCATGGGCATAAAGTACATCCTTGTTAAAAGCTGCAGTTCTGGATTTCAAACAAGCAGACTTTGATCAGAAATTCATCAAGGGCTAGTTAGCTGGAGTGGACAAAATCAGTGGCGTGGATGAAAGATGGGGAGAAAGTAAAGGGACCATTCACGAAGCAACCAAACAGTGCTTGAGAACAGTTACTAAGGGTAGTATGCACAAGAGATTAATAATTTTCTAAGAAGATCAAAGAGGCTGAGAGGAGAAAAAAAAAAACTGGGGGCATTCACCGGCTACAGGAGGATGCAGAACAGAGCGAATACCAGGTAAAGATGGAGGTCAAGAAGGTAGTCAGGGATGCAAAAGCAGACACAGATGTAACCCCCCTGCAAATGGGGGTTCCCAAAAGACTTCCAGGAGCTTGCTTGAATGCTCCAAGCCTGAACGGTGTTTGGCGTTTAAGCCATTTATCAGTGAGTGTTTTTAGAGCTTCTGGTACTGTCTCTTTAAGAGCTGTCTGCTTGCAGACATAATTAGTTTGTATGGGGGGACTGTGTGCTTCTCTGTTTGAGTACCACTCGAGCTGCTGCCAATTCACTCCATTTTTGCAGTCACTAGGAGTGCAAAGGGAACCTATCTGAAAGATGTAACTGTTTGCCAGAAATCATTTAGAGTAATAATGAAATTACAGTTTGTCTAACCTGCTTTCTTTGCAGTCAGAACTGTGTCTGCCTAGTTCCCATTCTGATTTTGAACTGCTGAACTGGACCAATCAGTGTGGGATAAGCTAGCTCTAAAATGGTGCCTTGGACGAATCAGAACTTGGACTCATAATCTGAGCCAGCCACAAGAGGATTGTATGGGCAGTGACTCTGGGAGATGTAGTTTAGACTTGCGCCTTTTGGACCAACAGCAGCAGTCTATTGTGAGTGACAGCCAATCCAGTCAAGAACTGGGAGGAACTCAAAGGAAGTGCCGGTTTTGTCTGTTGGAGTTTCAGTTTAGATCTGGCAGTGAAGGGGAAAGAAACCCTGTGCTCCTTCAGTGCACAGTTTCAGTCAAAAATGTGTGTAAGGCCCAGAGTTCCGTCTGCAGCTTGTGTAACTGCTTGTTAGGACTGAATCTGTCCCAGTAAAAGAATCAAAGGATCTCTGAAGAGTAGAAACCAGGCTCACCCTGTAGAAGACTGGAGAAATTGTTGAATTGCACTCGGTCTGTCAGGAACTGAATCTGCTGTGTGTTCTCCCGGTATTGTGCAGTAATTGCGATCGGGATAGAGAAGCAGCCTGCCTGGTATAGTACTTTCTTTTACCATATAAATGTGTGAAGAGTCTCGTGGAGCTCAAGAGTAGCCCCATGATGTTGAAGGACCCTATCTTGTTTGGAGGTCGTGAGTACTAATTCAGGGTCGCTACCTGTTGAATTGCCACATTAAATCCAAATGGAATCACTGTACTGCTGACTGTTTAAACTAATTTTTCTTTTCACTGTGTGAAAGGGCCCCTACCAGCTGCCACGGTTTGGACTAGCCACTAGGGCTTGGGTACCCAGGGACAGTAACTGGTAGGGATAGGCCTGTGCACAGAGCCATAGGTAGATAGTAAAGTGATAAGCTAATTAACCTGATTTCCCCCTGTCCTTGTTATATCACCCTAAATAAATCAGAGCTGCTTGTTTCAGCAAAGTTATACTTCCTGAGGTATTTGTCTATGTTAAAGTACTGTACTGTATCTTATTTCACAGGAGGTCCCAGTGCCGGAACTAGTCCTGGGGGTAAGTGTATACTGTGAAGGTAATTCTGATATATTGTGTGGGCCACTAGTGGGAAGAAAGGGGGGTTGCAGTGTCCCAGAGGGCTGTGACCAAGTAAGTTTAACTATTGCAAACCCTGACCTCTGGGTGGAGGCACCCGCCATTGGATCCAGGCCCTCAACCTGTTAGTGGCAAATCAGGCAGGGGTAGTAGCCCTGGGATAGTGCCATCTAGGGTTACATCTTGAGGCTCACCGCTGGGATTGTGTGTCCTCTAGTGGCCATATTTACGAACCACTGTTAAGAAAAAATGGGTACCCCGACAGAAGTGGCTGTGCACGGCTGGTGGAGTGGTGTACTGGGGAGGAGATTGACCCCCAAAATGCTATGCTTATCCTGGACATCCCCCTGGGTATCAATACGGACACTGTACAGGGAGTACTTTCCAAGGTGGAAGGTTTACAAAACCCTGTGGTGGTGGGTCGGCATGCTAATCTGCTCACCCACACTTTCCTGGCCCTAGTAGAGTTTAAGGATCCCATAGATAGCTCCAAAGTGCCACAGACCATTACCCCAGAGGGAGCCCTCACTGCCTGGAGAGTGATAACTAAGTACAGTAAAGACCCGGGGGGAATGAGCCCCCACCACTGTCTGAAACTTTTGAGGAGAAATTTGCTAAATGGTTGCTGGGGGAAGGGAAAACTGTGGAGGACTTGAAGAAACTATTCTTGCCACCTGGGGTGTTCCTCCCCAACACCCTCTCCCGCCTCCAGTACCCGTAATGGTGGCTGAACCAATGCAGACTCCTATTTCTGCACCTGCCATTAGTCAAGACTCTTACCAAGGTTGAGGATCTTCTCTGGCACCTCCCACCCCCAAGGGAGGATGACTGGGAGACCTGGATAGACTATGTTGCCCCCAAGTGCTAGA
The DNA here is from genome assembly GCA_016271365.2 of Neoceratodus forsteri. Classification (NCBI taxonomy): domain Eukaryota; kingdom Metazoa; phylum Chordata; order Ceratodontiformes; family Ceratodontidae; genus Neoceratodus; species Neoceratodus forsteri. The sequence continues at coordinate 352,193,701 of CM028129.1, read as the reverse complement.
ATGGCAATGCTCGGAAGCCAAAAGTGAAAGAGGGTTAGTGAGAGCCCGAGGTCCTGCCCTGGCTACCATCCGCTAAACGGGCCAGTAACCCTGAAGTGACTGCACAGGCCTATCTTGAGGCTTTGGAGAATGTGTATGGGAGCCCAGATTCTGATGAGGATCTATGGTGGAGAGTAAGAAATGCACAACAGTACCAAGGGGAGTTGTTGTCTGTGTATGTATCTCGGCTGGAAAAATTGTTGCAAGAATGCCTCAGAAAGGGTAGTTTGCCAGCGACTGAACTGGACCGAACCAGGCTGGACAGGATCCTTAAGTCTGCCCCCTTCTCAGAACTGCTGTTGCTTCAGTTACGCCTGACAAATCGACTGGAATCCCCACCCTCCTATGATGAGTTAATGAGAGAAATTCGAGGAGTTGAGAAAAGGCGACCTCGGGAGGGACCTGCACCAATAGCTGCGGCTACGACCCGAGTGACTGAGGGTGGCCCATCAAGTGAAGTTCTAGGGCAGAGGTTGGCAGTCAATGAGTGCCTGACAAGGAAAAGATACTCCACAATGGGGCTAACTGTTGAGAGATCCGGGAATTCAAAAACAGTCCTTTATGAAGGCCACGCCTGCAAGTACGGGCCCTGACCTATATCCGACTCATACCAAGGGTGGGGGGGGTACCCACCCATGTATCTCCTGCTGATAACAGCTCCAAACTCAATTCCTTGACCATGGAAGTGGGAGAACTGACGAGATGTCTCCAAATGCTTATCACACCGCAGACAGAGATGGCACCATGGTTTCCAGTTAGTAATACCCTCCTGGCTCCCAGTGTGGCGCCAGCCACTCAAACTCCAGAAAGTATGTTTTGCTATAATTGTGGGAAGGATGGGCACATGAAAGGGAATGCCAGTCCTCAAAAGACACTGACAAAGTTGCATATAGGCTACAAGGAGAGCTTCGAGAACAAATCAGTGGTTAAGAGGTGCCGAAATGATCCCAGTGAGGGCACCAAAATGCTAACTCACGTCCTTTGTGGCAAGGTCAGTTGCCCAGGCCCCACTATCGCTCTCCAGACTGGTCCAGAATAGTGGGTCCCTCCATGGAGACCACTGTAAAGGTGAATGGAGTGTCTACAAGAGCTGTATTAGACAGTGGCTCCTAAGTGACAATTATGTTCCAGGATTGGTATCAGAAGCATTTGTCAGACGTACCCTTACAACCATTAGAAGGACTGCATGTATGGGGGTTAAGTGAGAAGGCCTACCCCTATTCCGGTATATCCGAATTTGGCTGTCTTCCCCACCTCCGTGGCTGGAGTGGCCGAACAAGTAGAGACTCTAGCCTTAGTGTGTCCCCCACTGGACTGTATGATGGTGTCCCTTTGTTGATTGGAACAAATGCTCATATGTTCGGAAGGCTGGCACAGTTGTGTTATGAAAACAGGGGTCAAAACTAGTAGAGCTTTAAGAGTTCCAGCTTTAATTAAGAAGGCCTATGAGGCACAGAGAGATGCTGAAAAAATAGAACCAGAGGAACCGGTCGGAATTGTATGGAAGAAGCATCCTGAGTCTCTGATCCTGGCGCCAAATGCCCAGTGTACCTTACAGGGAGAGGTCCGTATCAGAAAGGATGTTAAGAATAAAATATTAATGTTGGATGCACCAGGCGATGGAAAATTGCCAGAGGGACTGCTGGTCAAGCCTAGTATTTTGACCGCTAGAGCCCATGCTTATGCCGGAAGGGTAATGGTCCAAGTTCATAATGTGTCTGAAAGAGACATTCGAGTAAATAGAGGTTGCATCCTGGCTAATGTGCATTGTGCAGACACTGCAGTACTACCCAGCAGCAAGAGTTCGAGGAAGAATGACAGAGTAACGCCTGACTTGTTTGATTTTGGCGACTCCCCGTTGCCAGCTGAATGGAAAGTGAGGATCAGTGAGAAGTTTGCCCAGAGAGACCAGGTGTTTTCTTTAAAGGAATGGGACGTAGGATGCATGCAAGGAGCTGAGCACAATATCCGCTGCATGACGAAAGACCATTTCGTGAGAGGTCTCGACGCCTGGCACCTGCTGACATAGATGATGTGAGACAGCATCTGCAAGAGATGTTAGCTGCTGGTGTAATACAAGAATCAGAAGCCCTTATGCTTCCCCCATTGTGGTAGTGAGGAAAAGAATGGGACAGTAAGGATGTGTGTGGATTATCGCACCTTAAACCGCGGACTATCCCTGATCAGTACACAATGCCCCGATTCAGGATGCTTTGGACTGCCTAAACGGGAGCAAGTGGTTCTCTGTGTTGGATCTCCGCAGTGGGTACTACCAGATCCCGATGGCCCCAGAGGACCGTGAGAAGACAGCCTTTATCTGTCCGCTAGTTTCTATGAATTCATGAGGATGCCTCAAGGATTTCAGGTGCCCCAGCCACTTTTCAACGATTGATGGAGCGTGCAGTGGGGACATGAACTTACTAGAGTACCTGGTATACCTAGATGATGTTATTGTGTTTGGCAGCTCACTGAGGAACATGAGAGCAGATTATTTAAGGTATTGGACCGACTGGAGGACTTTGGCCTTAAATTGTCCATTGATAAGTGTCAATTCTTTCAAACATCAGTAAAGTATGTGGGACACATAGTATCCACCGAGGAATAGAGACCGACCCAAGTAAAGTTGAGGCCTTGACCACCTGGCCACAGCCCAAAAATCTAAAAGAACTGCAAAGATTCCTGGGATTCTGTGGTTATTATCGGCGCTTCATCAAGGACTATTCAAGAGTGATCTGCCTTTACTTAACCTTACTCAAGGGTATCCCCCAACCCACAAAAATACAAAAGTCAGCGTCCTCAAGACTGAAAGAGTGTATTTTCATCCGAGTGAAGTATTTGGGGCCCGCTGGACTCCTGATTGTGAGACTGCTTTTCATGAGATCATATATCAACTTACCCATGCTCCAGTGCTGGCCTATGCCGATCCAAGAAAACCTTACGTCCTGCACACTGATGCTAGCTTGCAAGGGTTGGGGGCTACGTTGTACCAAGAGCACAAGAATGGCCCGAGACCAGTGGCCTTTGCCAGTAGAAGCCTGACCCCATCCGAAAAGAACTATCCTGTACATAAGTTAGAGTTCCTAGCTTTGAAGTGGGCTATTGTTGACCAATTCCATGAGTACTTGTATGGGGCTAAAATACTAGTAAAACTGACAATAATCCTTTGACTTATGTGCAGACTTCAGCTGTTGGATGCCACTGGCCATAGGTGGCTTTCTGCATTATCTACATATGACTATGCTCTCGAATACCGAGCAGGTCTGAACCACATAGATGCTGATGCTCTCTCCCGGAGGCCTGTTCCCCAGAATGATTGGGTCCGATTGGCAGAACCTGACATTCGGGCACTCTGCCGGAAGTTTGACAGGGAGGAACAATGTCCACGGATGCAGTGGACTGCATGGTGGATTGCTTGGGACCCTCTGAGAATTGCATATCTGCTGCTTATTGCCACTTTTCTGCAATAGACATTGGTGCACTGCCTCAGCTGGACAATGACAGTATTCGGCGGGCTCAATCCCGCGATCAAAGCAGCTTTAGAAGCCCTCTATGCAGGAAAAGATGTGTCCAAATTACGCTCCACTGATTTGAGAACTGCACTGTTATACAAAGAAGGTCCTAAGTTGAAACTGATCAATAAACTGTTATACAGAGAAACAGTAGACAGAGGGGGACAAGTAGACAAACAACAACTAGTGCTGCCCACTGCCTTTCGAGACTCAGTACTGAGGTCCTTGCACAACCACATGGGGCACCTTGGTATAGACAGAACACTTGACTTGGTGAGATCCAGATTCTATTGGCCTAAGATGGGGCTGATGTGGAGCAACACATTCGAACTTGTGTGCTTACAGAGGAAAGCTTTGCCCCAGAGGACTGCCCCTTGTTAACATCACCACCAGTGCACCCATGGAGCTGGTCTGTATTGATTTTCTGAGTTTGGAGTCAGATCAAAGAAATATCAGTAATGTGCTGGTGGTCACTGACCATTTCACGAGATATGCCCAAGCTTTCCCACCAAAGACCAGAAAGCATCCACTGTGGCCAAAGTACTAGAAAACTTTTGTTCACTATGGGCTCCACAAAGAATCCATTCTGATCAAGGAGAGACTTTGAGAGTCGCCTGATCAAAGAGATGCTTTCTCTGTGGGAGTGCAAAGTCCAGAACCACTCCTTACCACTCCCAGGGGGACCCACAGCCTGAATGTTTCAACCGCACTTTGCTAGATATGCTAGGCACCTGCACCCAAAGGACAAGCCTAGATGGAGCCAACAAATTAGCACCCTGGTACATGCTTATAACTGCACCAAAAGTGATGCCACTGGGTTCTCCCCTACCGCCTGATGTTTGGAAGAGAAGCTCACTACCAGTAGATGTGTGTTTGGGGTCTCTCCTGATGGGGTTCAAGCTGACAACTATTTACAGTATGTGCAAAGTTAAAGGCCCAGCTAACTCATGCGTACTAACTGGCTCAAACCATGGCTGCCAAAAGAAATCTGCCAACAAAGAACGGTATGATAAAAGGTGAAAGCACAGGAACTCCAGGAGGAGATCGGGTATTGCTAAGAAATCTGGGACTGCATGGCAAACACAAGATTGCTGACAGATGGCACCATCTCCCTCACATTGTAGTGGGCAAACTAGATGATCTGCCAGTGTACAAAGTAAGGCCTGAGAACAATTCAAAAGATGTAAAACAATGCATAGAAATCATTTACTGCCCATTGACAAATCCTGATTGAGTCTGAGCCCCAGAAGATGCCCTCTGGACCAGTGACTAGAGCTGCTGCTAAGAAAAGATCAAGAAGTCTGCACCTACAGAAGCAGAGTTAAAGTGTTCCCTGCACAAGTCCCAGTTGAGCATGACTGTCAGTCCATATCAGAAGAAAGTGAGAGTGACTTTGAATACTATCCTTCTTACGAACTGAGTCAATTGTTTCAGGGCAATCCCCTAGTCAATACTGGAGACAAAGCTGGGCCTTCTGGACTGTCTAAGCCCCCAGCTTCATCCCTGGAGCCAATGCTCCCAGAAAGTGAAGTGCAAAGCATCAGATCAGATGAAATGGAATCATTGTGCATGGTTGAACTGTTTGAGCTTTCAGGGGAGGAAAATGATCGATTGGGGCAGACTGGTGATACATCCAACAAGAAGAGTATTTTGAGGCCCTGACAGTCCACTGCCAATGTCCGAAAGCTCCATGCGAGCCAAATGTTGTGGACTCAGAAACTGTAACTCCTGGAGCTGAAAGTGCCCCAAGTTCTAGCCTCTCTACCCCAGGAGACTCCTGACAAGTGAGGACAATGCTGAAATGAGGCTCAGAGTGCAGAGACTGTAACAGTTCCCTAGAAAGACTGGTCGAGCTGTAAAGCCTGTGGTGCACCTCAGTTATGATTCACTTGGGAGGCCTGTGGACTTGCCTCTCAATGTTGTCCAGTGTATGTGTCCCCAAGCTCATTGCCCAAACTGAGCATCAGTACAACTCAAGTTACTTGTGTTGCTCTCTAAGTATGGTGCTCTTGCCCTGTCCAGCCCCAAGGTAACTGATAGGAAGGGCCCTCTCTTCAGGTTTCATGTACAAGAGGTAATAACTTGAGTTATGGTACAATGTGTGTGTAATACTGTGTAAAGAGGACGACTGCAATGTTTCAGAAATGTGTTCTTGGTAAAATGATGTATTGACTGATGATTACATGTGAGCCTAATGCAAATGTGTATGGTTGCAGTTGAAACTTATGGGGTACTTGCTTGACGCGGACGTCAAGCTTTCCCAGGCCAGGAAGGGTGTAACCCCCCTGCAAATGGGGGTTCCCAAAAGACTTCCAGGAGCTTGCTTGAATGCTCCAAGCCTGAATGGTGTTTGGCGTCTAAGCCATTTATCAGTGAGTGTTTTTAGAGCCTCTGGTACTGTCTCTTTAAGAGCTGTCTGCTTGCAGACATAATTAGTTTGTATGGGGGACTGTGTGCTTCTCTGTTTGAGTACCACTGAGCTGCTGCCAATTCACTCCATTTTGCAGTCACTAGAGTGCAAAGGAACCTATCTGAAGATGTAACTGTTTGCCAGAAATCATTTAGAGTAATAATGAAATTACAGTTTGTCTAACCTGCTTTCTTTGCAGTCAGAACTGTGTCTGCCTAGTTCCCATTCTGGTTTTGAACTGCTGAACTGGACCAATCAGTGTGGGGTAAGCTAGCTCTAAAATGGTGCCTTGGACGAATCAGAACTTGACTCAATCTGAGCCAGCCACAAGAGGATTGTACGGGCAGTGACTCTGGGAGATGTAGTTTAGACTTGGCCTTTTTGGACCAACAGCAGCAGTCTATTGTGAGTGACAGCCAATCCAGTCAAGAACTGGGAGGAACTCAAAGGAAGTGCCCGTTTTGTCTGTTGGAGTTTCAGTTTAGATCTGGCAGTGAAGGGAAAGAAACCCTGTGCTCTTCAGCACAGTTTCAGTCAAAAACGTGTGTAAGGCCCAGAGTTCCGGTCTGCAGCTTGTGTAACTGCTTGTTAGGACTGAACTGGCCCTGTGAAAAGAATCAAAGGATCTCTGAAGAGTAGAAACCAGGCTCACCCTGTAGAAGACTGGAGAAATTGTTGAATTGCACTCGGTCTGTCAGGAACTGAATCTGCTGTGTGTTCTCCCGGTATTGTGCAGTAATTGCAATCGATAGAGAAGCAGCCTGCCTGGTATAGTACTTTCTTTTTACCATATAAATGTGTGAAGAGTCTCGTGGAGCTCAAGAGTAGCCCTGCTGATGTTGAAGGACCCTATCTTGTTTGGAGGTCGTGAGTACTAATTCAGGGTCGCTCCCTGTTGAATTGCCACATTAAATCCAAAATGGAATCACTGTACTGCTGACTGTTTAAACTAATTTTTCTTTTCACTGTGTGAAAGGGCCCTACCAGCTGCCACGGTTTGACTAGCTTACTAGGGCTTGGGTACCCAGGGACAGTAATTGGTAGGATAGGCCTGTGCACAGAGCCATAGGTAGATAGTAAAGTGATAAGCTAATTAACCTGATTTCCTGCCCTTGTTATATCCCCTAAATAAATCAGGGCTGCTTGTGTCAGCAAAGTTATACTTCCTGAGGTATTTGTCTATGTTAAAGTACTGTACTGTGATTGTTGCACTGTATCTTATTTCACAGGAGGTCCCAGTGCCGGAACTAGTCCTGGGGTAAGTGTATACTGTGAAGGTAATTCTGATATATTGTGTGGGCCACTAGTGGGAAGAAAGGGGGGTTGCAGTGTCCCAGAGGGCTGTGACCAAGTAAGTTTAACTATTGCAAACCCTGACCTCTGGGTGGAGGCACCCGCCATTGGATCCAGGCCCCTCAACCTGTTAGTGGCAAATCAGGCAGGGGTAGTAGCCCCTGGGATAGTGCCATCTAGGGGTTACACAGAGCTACGTACTGCAGAGGGGATCAAGAGAAGGGAAAAATGGTTCACTAGGTACAGATGGGAAAAAGACGAATGGGGGAACAGTTAGGCCGAGGGAGAGGGGGAAGGTAGCAGAGGATGACGAGCGGAATGCAGCCATTCTAAATGAATACTTCTGCTCATATTCACAGTGGAAGATGGTGGGCCTCTGCCAGAGAGCAACATAAAAACTGCTGCAAGGGGGATCCCAGACCTGGGACAAGGGGTAATTACAGGAAAAAGTTAGAAAAGGGCTTTAAACGCTGAAAACAGACAAGGCTCCGTGGCCAGATGAGATGGGCCTGAGGGTACTTAGACAACTGGCATTAGAAGTGGCTGAACCCCAGGCATGGATGTTCAGCAGCTCTCTACAGTCAGGGGTGGTTCCAAAAGACTGGATTGCACACATGGTGCAGCTCCACAAGGGATATAATCTGGAAATTATAAACCTGTCAGTCTTACCTCCACAAGGCATATAATCTGGAAATTATAAGGCTGTCAGTCTTGCCTCCACTGTAGGTAAACTGATGGAGACACTAGTCAAAGAGAACCTAGTGGACTACCTAACATATGAAAGTTGCCAGCAGCAAAAGGCCATCCTGGTCTCTCTCGGCTGCTCGAGATTGCAGCTAGCTCCCTATTCAGCAGCTGCCCCACCCCACTCCCCTGACCTCCCTTTACCCTCCCCTTTGTCCTGTCCCACCCCTTCTTGAAGCATTCCACTGTGTTACATGCCGCCACCACCTCAGCCGGCAGCGTGTTCCACTTTGCCACCACCCTCTCCGTAAAGAAATGCCTCCTCACCTCCCTCCTGAATCTACCCCCGCCAATCTCATGTCATGGCCCTAGTGTCTCTCCCCACCCTCCTCCTGAATAGACCCCTCTATGTCTGTTTTGATTATCCCCTTCATGTATCTGAAGGTATCAATCATGTCCCCCCTGCCTCTCAGTCTGACCTCATATGGCAGTTCCCACAGGCCCTGAATCATCTTCGTTGCCCTATGCTGCACCTGCTCCGGCAGCCTAATGTCCTTTTGCAGGTACAAGTGCAGTGCTGCATGCAGTATTCTTGGTGGGGTCTAACCAACCATCTGTAGAACGGTAAAATAACCTCCCTTCTTCTCGAGGTAATGCCCTATGCAGTGCACCCCAGCATTTTGTTGGCCATTGCTGCTGGCTTTCTGCATTGCACAGAATGGTTCATTGCTCCCATGATGAGCACCCCTAGATCCTTCTCCTCGTCTGTTACCTCCAGCCACCACCACACCCCCTGATGGTAGCTTCTCCTCGGATTCTTTATTCCGAAGTGCAATACCTTGCATTTTTTTGCATTGAATCCCAGCTGCCATCTGTCAGAACATGCCTCTAGCCTTGCCAAATCCTCCCGTAGTCCCCACCACTCAACCTGGTCATCCACCACCGCTCCCATCTTGGTGTCATCCTCAAATAGGCTGATTTTTCTGCTGATGCCCTCCAAGATGTCTGCAATAAATATGCCAAGCAGCACTGGGCCCAACACCAACCCTTGTGGAACACCACTTCTCACAGGCTTAAGGGATCAGTATCCCCCACCTCCACCACCCTCTGCTGCCTTGTCTTTTAGCCAGGTCTCCACCCACCCCACCCAACCTGCTTTTGCTCCTGCATCTTTGCCCCGTACCTTGCTTCGAAGTCTCCCATGTGGTACTGAATTGAAGGCCTTACTGAAGTCTAGGTACAGGATATCCACTGCATGGCACCGTCAATTTGCCTAGTCACCCAGTCAGTTATTCCACCAGGCTCGTCTGGCATGACCTGCCCTTGATGAAGCCATGCTGCCTCCTGTCCTGCACCCCATTCTACTCCCGTAGTGTCACTAGTTTCTCCTTTAGGATGGTCTCTATTAGCTTCTCCACTATGGATGTTAGACTTACTGGCATATAGTTCCCCGGTTCATCCTTGGGTCCACTCTTGTGGAGGGGGGAACCACATGACCCAGTCTCCAGTCATGGGGTATGCATCCTGTGTCTAGAGATGAATTAAATAATACTGCCAAGGGTCTTGCCAGGACCTCTGCCAGCTCCTTCAGCACCCCTGGATGTATTCCATCTGGTCCTGGTGCCTTTGTCCACCCTCAATGCCCTTAGCCCCTCCAGCACCCTCCCCACTGTGATTTCTCCGTCCGGGCCATCCCCCAATTATCTATTTCTACCTGAACAGAAATGGGCTCCAGGATAGTAAGCAGAATAGTTCCATGGCAAGAAGATTTTGTCAGACCAACCTGATAATAATCTTCAGCTGTGTGACAAGGGTGGGGGATAAGGGACAAGCAGTAGTTTCACTCTGTTTCGACTTCAACAAAGCATTCGATTCAGTGCTGCACAAAAGGCTGAAGAAATCAGAGAACCTGGGAACAACAAAGGACCTGGTTAAATGGGTGGGACGTTGGTTAGGGGAGACAGTACAGGGTGGTGGTAAACTGGGTCAAATCAGGGAAAAGGAAGGTCACAACTGGGGTACCACAGGATTCAGTCCTAGGGTCAGTCCTTATCAATATATTTATTAGTGACACAGAAGAAGTAATACAAGACATGTCTCTTTGCAGATGACACCAAACTCTGTGACAGGGTAGACAGTAAAGGAGTTGCAGAGGGACCTGCAAATGTTAGAGAGGTGGGTCCAAAGTTTTGCTGTTGAATTTTAATACTAGAAAAAGGTGATGCATGTAGGGAACATGAACCCCAGGACAGAATACTGGATGGAAGAAGTTAAGCAGGCCACTACCTCACTGGAAAGAGACAAGCAGGTCATTAGAAGCGACTCCCTAAAACAAACTAGCTAATGTAATAAGGCCTACAGTAGGGAAACCAGAATGTTAGTGTACTGGAAGAATTTTAGGCAGCAGGAAGAGAAAGGTAATACTACTACCTCTCTATAGATCGCCAGTGAGACCCCATCTGGAGTACTGTGCCCAGTTCTGGAGTCCTCACCTGAGGAAAGACAGACAGGCTAGACATAATGCAGTGCAGAGTAACCAAAATGATTTAAGGCAACAGGGCAGATCCTGTGAGCATCAGCCTTGGGCACTGAACATGTACTCCCTGGAGACGAGAAGGGAGAGGGGGAACATGATAGACAGTACAGTTATGTAAGAACTTACCCGAACAGTAGATCTTTGAGAGGAGCTTTTGCAGTAGGCAACACCGGAAGGACTGAAGCCGCCAGGTACCAGGACCACACATAAATCTTCTAGCTCGCAGTCTATCACGAGGGACCAACCCCAATGACATCAGCACACTGACGTCCACCAATCCTATAAATGGGGCGGTTCCCCCACACCTACCTCATTTCTTACGCCGAAGACCCCAAATGTGGTGAAACGTAGAACTGGGGTGGGTCCTCAGAGCTGAGGAAAAAGCAAAAGAGGTACAAAGGAGGAGAAGAAACTATCAGGGAGAGGGAAAGCAGCACCTGCTGCACAAGCTCCTCTTGAAGATCTATTGTTAAGATAAGTTCTTACGTAACTGTACTATCTTACTTAAAGAAGGCTCTTGCAGCAGGCAACACCAGTAGGACAGAGTCCCAAGGAGTACAGGAACTGACCCAAAGGTCAGCCAGGAGGAGGCAGAAGATGTCAGCCGAAGACTCAGGAAAGAAGGCCATTAAGGACTGCGAGTCCGAAATTGGTACTGCGCCTAGAAGCATTGTCGTCCAGACTGTAATGCCAAATAAAGGTCCGGACAGAACTGCAAGTGGCAGCCACACAGATGTCTGCAGCAGACATATTCTTGAAACAGGCAGTAAAGGCAGCCATACCTCTGGTGGAGTGGCCTTTCACCATCCTAGGCATGGGCTTGCTGTACTTACGGTAACAGTAAACTATGCAAGTTGCCAACCATTTCAAGAAACAATTTCGAAACAGGCACTCCCTCTCTCTTAGGAGCAAACTAAACAACTGTTCAGTGTTCTGAACAGTCTGGGTGCGATTTGTTTAATATCAAAGCACCCTGTGAATGTCCAAAGTATAGAGCAAGCTTCCCCATTAGAATACTCTGGGAAATAAACTGGTAGGTAGATGGATTGGTGGATTGGTGCAACATAAATTCAGAAGCCCACCTTAGGCAAAAACTTATGGAGTTAGTATGCAAAGACACCCTGTCTTTGTGAAAAACCAAATAAGGCTCTTTACACATCAGAGCCTATAGCTCAGAAATCCTCCAAGCAGAAGCAACAGCAACTAAAAAGAGAACTTTCCATGACAAAAAGCGCAGCACACAATTCTCAGCTGGCTCAAAAGGGAGGCAGAGTTAGCTTTTCCAGCATGAAAAGCATGAGGGACCAGATCCTGGAAGGGAGGCTTCAGATGTAGGATACTCCGCAAAACAGTGCAGGACACCTCCAGTTGGACAACAAATTTGCCCTGAATAGGTACATGGTACATAGAGATGGTAGAGAGGTACAGCTTAAGGAAGGAGTACTCCAGGCCTGAATCTGAAAGGGAGAGTAGGTACTCCCAAATTAAATTTACCACACAAGAGAAGGGATCGAGGTGACGAGCAGTGGCCTATAGGGAGAAACTCTTCCACTTCAAGGAATAGGTACCTCTTGTGGAAGGTTTCCTGGCAGCCGCCAGGACCTCAGCGACCCTGGAAGAAACTCCAAAGCGAGCAACAGCAAAGCCTGCAGCAGCAAAGCATGTAGATTCAGGGACTCTAGGTCTGGATGGACCAGGGTGCCCTGCTCCTGGGAGAGCAAGTACAGGGGCAAGGGCACTGGAGGTTCCACTGCCAACTGATGGAGCAGAGGGAGCCAAATCTGACACAGTCAACAGGGGGCTGAATATCATCTCTGCCCTCTCCGACTGAAGCTTGAGAAGAACCCTCTGAAGAAGTGGGAAGGCGTATAGGAATCTGCCCTTCCAGGAGAGGGTCAACACATTGCACCCGGAAAACTCCAGGCCCTGGATCAAGTGAGCAGAAAAGCAGCTGTTCTGCATTGAGTGGGAATGCAAAACAAGGTCCAACTCTGCGTGACCCCATGTGTCAAAGAGATCTTCAACCACCGAGGGCAACAATTCCCACTCATGAGTCCTTGACCTGGACCAGCTGAGACTGTCAGCCAGGACGTTTAGGGTGCCTGGAACATGGACAGCAGAGAGTTCCAGGCCGTGTTGATGGCCCAGTACCAGACACACTTTGCTTCCCGACAAAGGGGATAAGTATGAGTATCCCACTGCTTGTTGATGTAGTATACTACGGACATATTGTCAGTCTGCAACAGCAATGGGCCGGGAGGAATGTTGGTCTGGAAGGCCTGCATGGCGTAAACAACTGTCCACATCTCAGACACATTGATATGGAGATGTCATTCTGCTTCGGACCTGGACCACCGGGGTTGGTGGCTGGCAAAATGAGCACCCCAGCCAAGACCAGAGGCATCCGTTGTGAAGATCTGCTGAGAGGACATAGCCTGAAAGGGGATCCCTTTCAGGAGATTGGCAGGGTTCTGCCAACACTCCAAGGTCCATCTTACTGGATCGGAGACCATGACTGGCTGATACAGGCTGTTGGCTTGTTGGTCCCATTGCACCCTTAGAGTCCACTGGGGAACCCACAAATGCAGACAGGCTAGGGGAACTGTGGCTATGGCTCCAGTCATGTGCCCCAACAAGCGTAGGAACACTGGCTGGGACCGGGACTACTGAAGGAAACTGGACAGGGCCTGCTCCATCAAGCATTCTGCCCTGGGAAGAGTCCAGGATCACTTCAACATACTGCAGGCACTGGCAGAAAGAGAGACAAGACTTTGGCAGATTGCGATTCCCAAGGCCTGGAAGAGTCGAAAGGTGCATTCCATGGTCTGCAGCAGAAGATACCTGGACAGGGTTGTCAGCAGCCAGTTGTCCAGGTATGGGAACATGTAAAAGCTTAGTCCCCTCAGAACTGCAGCCACCATCACCTGGCACTTGGTAAAAACCTGAGGTGCCTAAGAAAGGCCAAAAGGAAGGGCATGGAATGAAAATTGTCATCCTGGAAACAGAAATTGAGGAAGCAGTGGTGGGCCAGGAAAACCCAGATATGGAGGTAGGCATCCTACATGTCCAAGGAACACAGCCAGTCCCCCCTACAGGGGGCATTCTCAGACAGCTATTGTTGGAACCCACTCAGGAGGGAGCAATATTAGACCTGGTACTCTCAAATGGGGATGGAGAGAAGATCTCAGATCGAGAAGTGGGTAGCCATCTGGGAACAAGTGACCACCAAATAGTGTGGTTCACAGCCCCTGACCGGGCTTGCTTCTTGTGCAGCCACAGCTCTCCTAGCCTGTCCACCCACACCGCCACCTCAGGACCCCATGAAGACTCCTGCAAAGTTGGATCCAGCACCTGACCAGGCTTGCTTCTCATGCGGCCGAGGCTCTCCTAGCCTGTCCGCCCACACTGCCACCTCAGGACCCCAAGGAGACTCCTGCAAAGCCGGCTAAGCTTTCAGCCTGGACTGGGAAAGCTGAGCGCAGCTGTGATTGGTTGCTTGCTCAGGGCAGGAACCCCTGATTGGACTCCCGACTAGGCATCTGCTCCCGATTGGCCCCTCTTTCTCTGTGCTTCCCTGGGCTTAGAGACCATTCATTTTCAGTGGAAAGTGACGAAAATGAGCTTTTTTAACTAGAATTGTGTAATTGTTTTCTCGTTCTCTATGTAAAATGCCATGCATCTTTTTTTTTCCCTTAAGTGAAAAACTGCCTTAGAACTCCCGCTGTAACTCGGGATTGCTGTAATTGCCTGAAACAGTTCCTACTGCCTGTTTATCTCTTTTGCCAGACTGCCCTGACCTGCTCTTCTCTCCGTTCCTCCTAATTTTTCTTTATTTTTTTCTCTGTTTTTCCTGTACTCTCTGGACTTTTCTGCTATCTAACCCTCTGCCCAGAGGCATCCAGAAGAAATTGTATTGTTTCTACTAGGTCCTAGCTACCCTTGTACTTTCTATAGTTGGCCTACTCTGCCATCTCAGAGAACGTAGACTACTTCCTAGATTTAATTTCCGGCATCACCCCTTTGTCCTCACCTCTCCAATACTAACCATCTCTCCGCTTTCCCTCCCCTTAGATTTAGCCCCTGACTGGGCTTGCTTCTCGTGCAGCCGTGGCTTTCCTAGCCTGTCCGCCCACACCACCTCAGGACCCCACGGAGACTCCTGCAAAGCCGAGTAAGCTTTCAGCCCAGACCAGGGAAGCCGAGAGCAGCTGTGATTGATTGCTTGCTCAGGGCAGGAACCCCTGATTGGACTCCCGACTAGGCCTCTGCTCCTGATTGGCCCCTCTTTCTCTGGGCTTAGAGCCCATTCATTTTCAGTGGAAAGTGCAGAACATTTGCACCTGCCCCCTTACCTTTATTAAGTAGACCTTTGCTCCGCCCATCCCCTTCCTGACCCTCCCTGTTTCAATCCCCATTGGTCCTTTCCAAGGTTCTGACTCTCTATCTCTCATTGATCCCTCCATCCATCTTACCCCCCTGCTCCTCCTATCCTATCTTTCTTTTTGTTTTTTTCTCTCTCCTCCTACTGATCTCTGCCCCTTCCCATACTCTCCTTTCACATTCTTGGTACCACTGCTCTGCTACCTTGTGTATACCTACAGAACAGGTTAACCCTCCCAAATATGTTGATCTATCTTGCTTTCCTCACCTCCCTGTTTCACCTCTCCTACCTACCTGGAGCCTGCTACCCCTCCTCCCTGCCTACCTACCAGCTTGTTACCCCTCATCACCACCTAGGCACACTACACTATGAGCACTACTCTCTCCCCCAAGGACCTCTCAGGCCTCTGACTGGCCGCTCCGCATGTCCTCCAGATTCGGGCCATGGAGCCTCCTATCTCCTCTGTCATACATGACGTCGTTCTGGGACAAACACCAACACTACCAGATATGTCATCACAAGCAACAAACCCGTAATCTATCCTTCAAGAAATTCCGTTTGTGTACACTGAAGTTCCTGCTCCTCCTCCTGCTGATATCAGGAAATGTGCACCCTAACCCAGGCCCATGCACTACTAGCACTGCATGCCATGCAAAATCTTCAAGGGGGCTGATCATTGCTATCATAAACATCTGCAGCCTGTTACCCAAGCTTGATGCAGTACGAGTCTTTGTAAACCAACACAGACCTGACATCCTCACAATTGTTGAAACTTGGCTGACGCCCAAAATTCCGGACTTGGCAACTGAACTACCAGGGTATAATGTGCACAGGCTGGATCGCATGTCCAAAAGAGGAGGGGGTTGTGCAATCTACATCAAATACCATCTCATGGGGTGCCCCATCACAACCCCTCTCCACGACTCTGCAGCTTAGATCCTACCAATTAAAATATTTCTAGGGGCCCACAACAAAGCCCTCACAGTTATCACAGTATACATCCCACCAAAAGACCAAGGAAAAAGCCTCACAACTGTCCTGGACTTTATCAAAACCCAACCTAGAGAGGCAGAGACCATCATACTAGGAGACTTCAATATAAACTGGCATGCATCTGATGCTGCTGTGTCTTGGGATGCTATATCATCTGCTAACCTCTCACAAATAGTTGTCTCTTCCACCAGAAAAAAAATACAAAACAGGCACTAGTACCCTTCTGGACTGGGTTCTTACCAGTCATCCTTCCCATATCTTCAGCACCGTTGTCCTTCCCGACTCACTAAGCGACCACTCCCCTGTTATCTGTGAGTGGTCAAACAAATTCCACAAGCCTCCGCCTAAAGTCTTCACCAGTAGAGTCCTCCCACGATGACAACTTAATCTCCTCAAATCCTGCCTCCGCCTGCTGGACTGGTCCCCCATTTACCAATCTACGGACATTAACGCAGCTCTCAACTACTTTATCTCCTCATTCAATGCGGCATGTGACTCCTACGCCCCACTCAAAAAATGAAAAGTCAAAGCGCTCTGCAACCCATGGCTAACTGGTGAGCTTCTAGCACAACTAAAATCCAGAGACCACCTCTGGGCTCTAACTAGGGCCTCCGGTGCCCAGCACGACATACAGAACTACAAACGTGCCCCTAACAACTGCACTAAGTCCATCTGACTACAGAAAACTGCATACTACAAAGAAGCTCTTTCCAACACCCGGGGTGATGGGTCTGAGTTTTGGAAAAACATCAAAGTCATCACAGGGAAGCAGCCCAAATCTCCCCTAGCTATGTTAAAGGTTGACAAGTCTATCACTCTTGATCCCTGGTCACTGCAAATACTTTCAATGACACGTTCACGGACCTAAGCAGATTCTCCCCAAGGCGTTTTCCTGGATACAACCTCCACTACCTGCTGTGGCCATCCAATCGCTTTCAATCACCCACCCTTCTACTTCAAATAAGTTAAGCTGCATGAAGCCCGGAAACACACCAACAAGGCAATCTCAAAGTCAAGAACTAGTGGGGACTCGCTAGACCTCAAACTGCTATCTTTCACCCTTGAAGAGGTACTAGTCCCATTAACTCATTATCAACCTCTCCCTCAACCTCAGTCAGTTCCCCCGACAAATGGAAAGCTGCTTCAGTTACACCAGTCAACAAAACTGGGGATAAGACCATCCAAGGGAACTATCGACCAATTTCGATACTACCTCCTCTCTCCAAGGCCCTTGAACGCATAGTAGCCGACCAACTCACTGACTACCTGGAAAAACACAATCTCTTATGTACACAACAGCATGGTTTCAGAAAAGGACAGTACCTCATCTGCCTTACTGGAATTCACTGGAGCACTACACAGCACCTTGGATAAGGGTCATCTAGCAGGGGGCAGTATTTGTCGATCTGACCAAGGCATTTGACACTGTCCACCATCGTCTGCTGATTAAACAACACCAGCTTACAGGGTTCTCCTCCGACACTGTAGCATAGTTCAATAACTACCTGCAAAATCGGTCACAAAGACTAAAAATTGCATGTGTCCTCTCAGATTCCAGACCGGTCCACTCTGGAGTCCCTCAGGGATCCATCCTGGGCCCACTACTCTTCAGCCTTTTTCTTAACACCCTCCTGAAATCCTGCCCTGAACAACTCATCCTCTATGCAGATGACGCTGTAATCTTCTCCTCCCACAAGGATCCAGTGATCTTACAATTCAATCTTCAGCAAGGCTTTGCCTCTGTGGAAAATTGGTTCAGCAGTCATAAGATGGTCCTCAACCATAAAAAAAACCAAGACAATGCTCTTGAACAGCCCTCACAACAGGCATAAACTTCACCCACTCACTATTTCAACCTGCCTTGGAAGTGCCCTTAAACAGGTGCAGACTTTCCAATGCCTAGGCATATCTCTGGACACCAATCTTTCCTTTGTGGACAATATAGACGGTGTGGCCAAAGCTACAAACATGCGTTTAGGCCTGCTGTGCCGTCACAGACAACTCCTCATGGTAGATGCTCTTAAGATCGCCGTCCAATGCTCGGTGGTCTCCATCACTGACTACGGACTAATCATCTATGGCTCTGCTTCCGCCACTGCCCTCAGGTGAATATCAACATCCCTTAACAAGGCTTGTAGGCTCACCGTGGGCACCCACTGTCTCACACATACATGTGACCTCTATGCCCAATCTGGATAGCTTCAACTTTCAAACCACATAAAGTATCTAACCTGCATCATGGCAAAGAAAGTCACCATGGGCCTCGCCCCTCCTGGAGTCCAAGTCTTACTGAGTCAAATACTGAACTCTTGTACCACCAGGGGCTCTGAATCCCAGCTCCTCCAGGTCCCCCGCTATTGCACCTCCCAGAGCCAAAGATTCTTTGCCCACAGAGCACCCAGCTGGCTAAATGAGCTCAGCCCTGACATCTCCTCCACTACCACTCTTGGCTCATTCAAATCTAAGCTCCACCCTCCATCTTACTGACTCTAGCTCCTGTGACTGTTACCTATAGTCACCAAAGTCCACTCCCTAGTCTCCTCCTCCTGAGCACTTACTATTCCCCCCTCTCTCCCACTTCCCTTCCCTTTCCTGACTCTCTCCCCCCCTCTCCTTCCCTCCTTTATCACTTCACCCTGTTATATTTAGCTTTGATATCTCTGCTCTGTGCTGTTGACAAGGCCACCGGCTGCTCTCACCTCCCCTCATGTGACCTTACCCATTTTGTGTTTTCTTTTGTGCCCAATTCCCTCCTCTCCACCCCATACCAGTTTGTTTACACTGTTCTTCTATGTTACTTCACACTAATATTGTTTATCCTGTCTATTGCTTTGTTTCTCCCATGGTTGTTAGTTATGCTACCTTACTGTATTATACTGTTTTGTACTTACTGTATTGTACTGTTTTTATGACATGGAACCTTTGTAAAAGAGCCATGGCTCAAAGGTATGTTGTAACCCTAGACTTAAATAAATAAACAAACTCAGCTGTAGAGTCAAGCCATACAAAAGCGAAGGTACTGGACTTCAGGAAGGCTGATTTTGTCAAAATGGTAGAGTTCCTCAGAAAAGCACTAGCAAACAGGCAAGAAGGAGGGGTGGGGCAACAATGGGGAAACATCAAACCTGCCATCACAGAGGCAACAAGCCTTTGTGTGAAGCAAGTAAATCAAAACGAAAGAAAAAAACACTATGGTTCTCAAGAGGTGGCAGGGAAGGTTAGGGAGTGAAAGATAGCTAAGGAAACACAGAAGGAGCAGGACAGAGAACTGTACCAGTTAAAGCAGAAGGAAACAGGAAAGGCAGTCAGAATGCCAACGGCTCGAACCGAGGGAAAGATAGCCAACTCAGTTAAGAAGGGGGATAAAACCTTTTATACGTACATTAGGGAGTGAAGAAAGACAAAGGGAGGGATACTGAGGCTGAATAAAGGAGGGTGGGTGGGCAGAGAGGGACAGTGAAAAAGCAGGGATACTGAATGAATACTTCTGCTCAGTATTCACAAAGAAAAAGGGGGCGGTACCTAATCCAGTCAATAGAAACACTCCGGATAGGGGGTCAATATCGGTCCTTTCACAGAAGAAAGGGTTCTGAAAGAACTCCTAAAACTGAAGGTGGACAAAGCAACGGGGCCTGATGGGATTCAACCCAGAATTCTAAAAGAACTAAGGAGAGAACTAGTAACACCATTGACTACCCTTTTTAACAAATCATGGGAGGATGTTGTGGTACCAGAGGATTGTAGGAGTGCAGATATGAGTCCCCTTCACAAAGGTGGGAGCAAGACAGAGGAACGAAACTACAGACCTGTCAGTTTGACCTCAGTGGTAGGGAAAATGATGGATCACTTCTGAAGGAAAGAACTGTTGAGTACCTATACGCCAGTGGGGCACAGGACCCAAGGCTGCATGGATTCACAGTGGGAAGGTCAGACAAATCCAACAGATTTCTTTGACTGGATGACCAAAGTAGTAGACCAGGGAGGGACTGTGGACTTGGCCTACTCAGACTTTAGCAAGGCATTTGACAGTCCCGCGCAAAAGATTAATATACAAGTTAGCCAGCCTAAGAGTGGGTCCTTAGGTGGTAGCCTGGGTAAAACACTGGTTGGACAACAAGAGGATAACAGTAAATGGAGTCCACAGTGTAGAAAGAGGGGCTACTAGCGGGGTACTGCAGGGTTCAGTACTGGATCCAGTCCTTTTTAATGTCTTTATAAGTGATATTGCAGAGGGACTGGAAGTATGGAAAGTATGTCTCTTTGCAGACGACACAAAGATCTGCAACAGGGTTGATACACAAGGTGGGGTGGAAAGGATGAGAAGGGACTTAGCAAGGTTGGAAGAATGGTCAAATGTATGGCAGCTCAGATTCAACGCAAAGAATTGCGAGGTAATGCACCTCGGAAACAAAAACCCAGGGGAAGAGTACACAATGGGGAGTGAGATACTGACAACAACAAAAATGGAAAGGGACCTGGGGGTAGTTATATCAGATGACCTAAAGGTGGACAAGCAATGCGAGAAGGCAGTAAGGAGGGCTGGGGGAGATACTGGGATGCATAGGGAGAGGCATCACCAGTAGAAAACAGGAAGTTATCCCTCTGCACAGACAGCTGGTGAGACCCCATCTGGAGTACTGCATGCAGTTCTGGAGACCCCATCTCCACAAAGACAGACAGGGTGGAGGCTGTCTAGAGGGGGGCAACCAAAATGGTGCAGGGTCGGCATCAGAAGACACACGAAGAGAGACTAAAGGAGCTTAATATGTATACCCTCGAGGAAAGGAGGGAGAGGGGGGACATGATAGAAACTTTAAAGTACTTCAAAGGAATCAACAAAGTCCAAGAGGGTAGCATCTTTCAGAAAAAGAGGTGTGCAAGAACAAGGGGGCACAATCTGAAGATAGAGGGAAGGACGTCTCAGAGGTAATGTGATGAAGTATTTTTTCATGGAGAGGGTTGTGAATGCATGAAATAGCCTTCCTGAGGAGGTCATGGAGTCAAAAACAGTGGGAGAATTCAAGAATGCATGGGACAGACAGAAAGCAATTCTAGTAGGGGGTAGGAAGAAGTAGGCTGTTGGTTAAGTAGGATCTGCAGCTTATCCATTAGGTAGGGAAATGGGCAGACTAGGTGGGCCAAACGGTCCTTATCTGCCATCAAATTCTATGTTTCTAAGTTTTGGAAGGGCAGCAGCCCCTGGAGGTTGACCATTCTGAAGCATTTGTACTCTATGTACAGGTTTTGGTGGCTGAGGTTCAGATCAGCCTCAGATCCCCAGTCTTCTTAGGGGCAAGGAAGCAGTGAGAGTAGAATCCCCTTTCTCTTTGAGCTGGAGGGATGGGCTCTGGCCCTCTTGTACAGGACAGCCCGAATCTCTTCCTGGATAAGGGAGAGGTGGGTTGAAGTGTAATGGGAGGAGAAGGGAGGGTTTTCCAGAGGGGGTTCCAGAAATTCTAGGGTGTGACCGTGCTTGATAAGCTGCAACACCTATTGGTCTGTGGTCACTGCCCACCACCCATCGAGGTAAAGGGAGAACTGACCACCGACTGCCTCCCCCAAGATCTCAGCTTGGGGGGGTGGGTTCTGGCAAAAAGTCAGGCCGTGGACCCAAGGTGGGCAGAGCGGCTGTGGGTGCTCATTGGGCCCTAGGAGCAGCTGCTGCAGTTGGAGGGGTTTGAGCCTTGCGCCTGAAGGGGCCCTTTGTCTGCTGGCCCTTGGCAGACTGGTGAGAGGGCTGATGAAAGGAAATGATGCCAGGCAGTCAGAGGCTGAGACAGATAGAGGGAATGAACTGATCTAACGGTTTTACCGGACTCCTGGAGATGGGAGAGGATGTCCTGGGCATCCCCACCTCCAAACAGGATGGAACCTCTGAAAGGGGCATCCAAGATACCGACTTGAACATCAGGAGCAAATTCAGACACCCTGAGCAACGAATGGCAATGAAGACAGATACCAGTCGCCGCTGCCCTGCACCCAGAGGCATCGACAGTACTGTTTGCCGCCCGTAGGATGAGAGAGCCCACATCTGATTCTGACTTTAAGAGTTGTGCCAATTGAATTTTGGTGGGATCTTCTAGAAGAATCTGAACCAGATCCCTCGCCCGATCCCAGAGGGCATTCTGGTACTGCACCATATGGGCCAAATAGTTCACAGCTCGAATGGCCAGAGTGGCAGAGGAGTATATTCACTTGCCTCACTGACCCAGCTGCCTAGACTTCTTGTCAGGGGGGTAGGTACGAAAGTGTTTGGGCCCTTTAGTGCGGTCATGGGCCACGTTCATGACCACAGAATCTGCCGAAGGGTGCTCCCCTAAGGAGGGCTTGCCCACTGGTGCATGGTACAGGCGGTCAGTAATTTTGGGTAAGGCCAGGGTGGAGGAAGGTTGGTTCCACGTTACCTTGGTAACTTCCTCATTAAAATCTATTAAAGGAGGCACCACCAAAGGAAGGGTCTCCTTTTTCTGCAGATAAATGGCTAGGCAATGGCGCTTAGGGTCTAGCTCCTCATCTTCTCATCCCACGAGGGACTAGATATGATGCATAACATGAAGAAAAGCAGGGTCATTAGGAGGGGATTTAGGGGCCTCTCTATCCTGGTCCTGCCCCTCTGAGGAGCCCCTGGAGCCCTAAGAGGACTGAAGAAAGTGTCATTCCTAGATGGTTCACTGTCAGGGACCGGCTTCAGGGGGAAACAGTCATCCATATACTGGTCAGAGCCCATGCCCGTATGCCCTCTGGAGGACCCCGTGTTATGGGGGTCACTAGGTTCTGCCCTGGTCGGGTACCGAGGCAGGAGATCCCAGGGAGGACGAGGGGAAACAGGCCTCCTGGGTGTGTCCTTATTCTGCATGAAGGATCACCAAGCAGAGAAAAATGCATTATAATCCATTGATGGAAACCAGCCCAGTGGCACTGATGGTTGAGGCGCTGGACACCTCACCTTGCACCACGCTGGTGACCCAGGTTTGGGAATGGACTCGTGTCATTCAGAGGTTGGACAGGGGAGGTAAGGATGGAGCATCCAGTGGACTGCTGTCCTTCCTCAGGGAGGGGGGTTTGTGCTGCGTGCAGCACAAGAGGGGTTCAGCCCACACCTAGGATGCTTGGCTGCCTCCGAGGTGGAGACAGCTGCTGCACCCCCTGCACGGGTGCAGGGGAGAAAAAATGGGGGAAAATACCGGGACCCAGCAGGACTCATGATTGTCCCAATGGGCCTGGGGGGGGGGGGGGGTTCTAGCCCCTGCCAGGTCTGCTGAGGTGGTAAATGTTGTGATAAAAAAAAAAAAAATTATCCACCAATGGAGGTGGATTACAGACAGGAGGGGGAGTATGGGTACAACTAGGAAGCTGGCACAGGGTACTCCAGCATAGATCCACTTGGTACTGGTTGTGGTTCCTGAGGAGGACCAGCAGGCGTAGGCTGTAGCACTGGTTGAGGCAATGATGGTTGGGGAGTTGTAGGCTGAGGTGTTGGCAGGGCCAGCGCTGGCCTACGTGGCGAAGGCTATCAACAGTCTAGGGAAGTAGCCAACATTGGCCTCAAAATTGAGGGTGGTGCCTGCAGGGAAGAGGGCCCCCCGAGGCAAGGGCAGAAGCGATGCCTGCACAGAGGAGGAGGTGAGCGCTTTCTCCAGGTGATGCCTGGAAGGACTAGTGCTGGCCCCGGAGTCAGCGACCGACAAAGGAAATGCTTTGGCCAGGGAGGCGACTTGCAAAGACTTGCCACCAGACGATTTAACCCCAGCTGAGAGCCCATGGGTGCTAAGAGCCTGAGCATCAGGGGCTGGGAGGCAGGGGATGAT
The DNA here is from genome assembly GCA_016271365.2 of Neoceratodus forsteri. Lineage (NCBI taxonomy): Eukaryota > Metazoa > Chordata > Ceratodontiformes > Ceratodontidae > Neoceratodus > Neoceratodus forsteri. Next base: position 352,170,048 of record CM028129.1, on the reverse strand, counting down.
GTGCCCAGAACAGCCACCACCTGAAATAGAGATGAGGATGGTCAGCAGCAGCCCGGAGGAGGCGAGGACTGACAGGGCAGGAGGGTCTGACCCCCGCGGGAGGAAGACCCAGAGGCGGTGGCCAGTCTGTGTGGCTACCACGAGCAAGAGGCTGACTGATGACGGCCCTGGTGCTTGTGCTTCCCACTAGATTTCTTCTTCTGGGAAGAAGCCACCTCAAAGGATTGAGCAGAGGAGGCTGAAGAACTTATGGACTGTAGCTCCTTCTCCATCACTGCCAATTTCTGCTTAAGATGGTAGCTTTCTAAAGTCTTCAGGCAGCATCTCTATGTGGCCTGGTTGAAGTCCTCTCAGTGCTGTCAGGCCTTAGTGTTGTGGTCTTGGCCTAAGCAGACCAGGCAGGAAGAGTGACCATCTTTAGCAGGAATCTGCTTGCCACAGGCACACCTCATCAGCCGGTCAGAAGAAGAGGATGGAGAAGAAGAAAGTCTGGAGAAAACACTGAAAACTCAATGTTTTGAAGACTAAATAGAAGAAAAATAAGAGTGCAGATTAAATGCGAGGAAATGGCGGTCGACTGAAGCTAGCGTATCTGAAGGTCAGATGTGCACGGGTCGAAAGCGGAAAAGCACTGAGGTAGGTGTGGGGGACCACCCCCTTTGCTGGATTGGCGGACATCAGCCTGCTGACAGCGGGGGCAGTCCCCCATGATAAACTGCTAGCTAGAAGTTTTCCGTGTGGTCCTGGCACCTGGCGGCTTCAGTCCTACCAGTCTTCCCTGCTGCAAGAGCCCCCTAAAAGTAAGATCTTTAAGTTTCTGAAAGGAATACACAAAGAACACTGGAATGAACTCTTTAGCAAGAGTGGCGGGTCAAAAACAAGGGGACATAACTGTAAACTGGTGGGGTTGGGGAATACAGGAGGGATGCTAGAAAGCACTGCTGCAGCAATACAGCAGGACAACAGACTACCCTCCTACTGAGGCAGAGAACATCCAAGCAGATGCTATGTTCACCTTCTCCTGTCCAGCAGCCATGACTTGGCAATAGACCACTGCTTCCCATTTTCAAAAATGGGCAATTCAGTTTTACAAAATCTGAAATCGGTTTGTTTTTTCCCCAAAACTGAGGGCAAATCAGCATACTTTGCACTAAAGATGTGGCACAAAAGTGGAGGGTTTACACACATTTATATAAAAAATTAGCAAAAGGTGTTTAAAAAAAATGGCAAATTCTGTTTTTAATCCTTTTTCTTTTTTAAAGATTTTCACAAAAGAAGGGTGGCCCTACCTAATCACAGTACAGTACAAACCCGAGCGGCAGCAATGGCAAACTGCTCCTCAGTCACCACACAAATGTTAACAGCCTTACAATACCACATTTAAAGCACACCTAAACCACCCAAAATGGTGGCCACCCATTCCATAAATCGAGTACAAAAAATAACATTGTGCCATTTCAACACGTGTACAGATTCTTAGTTAAGGCTCTGTGACAGGGTTGAATAGGACCCTGTCCCAGTTGTTATGGAGAGTTTGAATATAGGGATCTGTTCTGTTCTTTCCTTTTCTGTCTCTTCTCTGTCTGGTTGCACAACCAAATTTTCTCATCAGACCTAGGACTTGATCATCCCCGACAGTCTCGCAATTATCTGCATCTCTCTACCTTCACTTGCTGTTTGTCTTTTCCTCCCTTGCATATCTGCTGGTATAAAAATATATGCAAATCATTATGTGGAAATGTAACCGATATTGGGATCCCTTTGTTTAGAAATTATATAGAATTACTGTTGAATTGTATATATTATAGTTTGAGAGGATTACAAAAAGCTATTGGGAACTTAAAGGGTTAACCGAAGAGCAGTTTTAAGCCCTTTTTCAGAAATTGTGGAGAAGGGGCCTCAGTTCTGGGACATTGTGTTCTTGCTGAACCTGCCTGAAATTTACAAGAACATTTTAGAAAACAACAGAATGCTTGGTGGGGGGAAGGGGGGTTGCAAAGACTTGTAAGAGAGCGCTGCAATGTTCTGGAAGACACTCAGATTGAAGGAAAACTCAGATGATGATGATGATGATGATGATAATAATAATACCTTTATTTACTAAGCGCTCTTCACAAAGCACCAGAGCGCTGTACATACATAAAGCAATTAAAACCATGAAATTCTAAAATACATCCATCAATATATATAAAACACAACTGCAATAGTCAGACATAAGTTAAGAAACATCTCCAAAGGTGAGTTTGAATAAAGTTTTTAAAGCAGTTTTGAAGCTCTCCACTGTCAGGCACTCTAGTATCTGATGAGGCAGACAATTCCACAGGGTTGGGGCTACAAATGAAAATGCCTGCGATCCAGAAGTTTTTAATTGGACTCTGGGAATCTCCAGCAATCCCTCGTCGGTTGAGCGGAGTGGTCGGGGGGGGGGGCAATAAGGATGCAAGACATCTTGCAGGTAGCTCGGTCTCTGTCCGTGTAGTGCTTTATGGGTCAGTAAACTGACCCTGAAGGTGCTTCCACCACTGAACTGGCAGCCAGTGCAGTTCACACAGCACAGACATAATATGACTGGATCGAGATGATCCAGACAACAGTCTGGCCGCAGCATTCTGCACTAGCTGCAAGCGGTGGATATCAACCCCTGGGTAAAGGGAGTTACAGTAGTCTAGGCATGAGGTCACAAAGGTGTGGATCAAAGTTGGAAGGTCGCCAGATGGAACTAGGCGCTTGATCCAGGCAATATTCCTCAGATGGTAAAAAGAGGACTTAACCATGGCTGACACCAGAGAACAAAGTGTCAGACCATCATCTAGTATTACCCCCAGATTTCACACCCGTTCAGAGGTCAGCAACTGGGCACCCCCAAGCCAAAGCCCTGAGGGACATCCCATTGCCGAACCCTCTATCCGGCGCGACCAGGATCCACTACCAACACCTCAGTCTTGTCAGAATTCAGTTTTAACCAGATGGTATTCATCCAGTCCTGTTAAACACAGAGCGCACCATCCTGGTCGGGCACAAAGGACAGGTACAGCTTTGTATCACCTGCATAACAATGAAACCCCAGCCCATACCACCTCACAATGTCTCCTGATGGCAGCATATGCACTGCGAACAACATGGGGGACAGCACGGAACACTGCGGCACCCTACAAGGCAGCGAGAATGACTCAGGAATAAATCCCCGAGACCACACTCTGATCTGCCAGTGAGGAAGGAATGGAACCATCTGAGGACCATACCAGACAGGCCACAGATGACACGCAGGCATTCGAGCAGCACCCCATGGTCCACGGTGTCCAAGGCTGGAGAGGGAGAGAGAGAGAGAGAGAGAGAGAGAGAGAGAGATCTAGAAATACCAAGATGGCACGGCATTTCTGATCTCTCACAATCAGATCAATGAGTACCCGAACCAGAGCGGTCTTGGTGCTATGCCTTTTACAAAAACTGGACAGGAGAGGATCGTAACGGTCATGGATAGTAAGATGGTTCTCCAACTGCAGCACCATGACTTGCTCAATAACCATCTCTACAAAGGAAAGATCAGGGACCAGCCTGTAGTTAGCAGGGCAGTCTGGGTCAAGCGAGGATTTCTTGAGAAGGGTAATTACCACCGCTTCCTTCAGGGAGCAGGGAAACTCATCCAACTCTAAATGAACACCAGACTATCTCCGCAAGGACTGGGCAGATGACATCAATACAGCCTAATAAAAGGAGAGTAGGGCCTGGGTCCAAACTACAGCAAGTCAGGTGCATACTCCTGAGAATCTGCATGACAGCCATGATCTCCAGCCATTCAAACTCCAACCAACAAAACCGAGGTGCAGCGACAGCCAGTCGACCCCCCCCCCCCGGCAGAATGAGCTAAGCAGATCTCAGACCTAATGTCAGCAATCTTGTGAGCAAACAAGTGTGCAAACTCCTCACACTTATCGTGAGAAAATGCTCTACGAACTTGCTGACAGGCTGGACTGCACAGTCTGTCCACAGTTCAAAACAGCTGAGTGGGTTGTTTCTGAGCTGCAGCAATCTCCCTGCACAGGAATTCTGCCTTCTTATGGGAGACTGCCAACTGATGGTCTCTATAATGTTCCATCAGTCTAAGTCTGTTGGCATCCCGACCAGATCTCTGCCAGCTCCATTCTAACCTTCGCCCAGCTTGCCTCAGCTCCCTCAAAGCCCCCATCAAACCAAGGGGACCGAGGGCGAAGGGTAACAGGCGAACATGGAAAGGAGCTAAGGCATCCAAAGCCCCTGCCACAGCCTGATTATAGACCTGTAGCAGGTTCTCAGGACCCTCGCTTGCACCCGGTAATCCCAATGGGTCCAATCCCACCAAACGACCTCTTGGGGTCACTCCCCACAAAGGGCAGTATTGGACCATCTCCACAGGGGCAGGTTTAAGGGGGGAGCAAGGAGATTGAACCTTACAGTGTGAGTGTGATCGGACCATCCGACCGGTTCCACCACCAAGTCGGAAGTCTCTATCCCCAGGAGGAAAATCCGGTCCAATGAGTGACCTTTACTGCAAGTCACAGAGGTAACTGCCTGTGAGAAGCCCAACGAAATCATAAGTCTGAAGAAGTCCTGACCAAATGGCAAGAGTTCGTCATCGACCCAGGCATTGAAGTAACCCAGAACCATCAATCTGGGAGACTCATATCATGTCGACAATGAAATCCGCGACTTCCTGCAGGAACAACTTCTCAGCTCCAGGTGGATGGCAGATGAGAATGATCCTGCACCCCACACCTGTGATCACAGCACACTCGCAGAATCTGACTCCCTCAACTGGCACATCCACAAGGTTCAATTCTGATTTAAAACAAATTGCTACATCCCCACTCCTGCAATCTAATCTCACACAGTGCATCACCGAGAAACTGTCTGGAATCGATGCCGCCAAAACAGGGTCAGCATTCTCATCCAGCCAGGTCTCGGTGATATATGACAGATCTGCTGACCCAACAGGATCGGCTATAATAGTCTTGTTTTTAATAGATCTGGCATTGCACAACACCGTGCGAGTCGGATGAGATACCGGGGCCGACCGAGCAGCCGTCCCACTTACCATGGAGCCCTTGGGTATGGGCACCAGACGAGGGGAACCTCGTTCAGCATTCCATTTGCCCAGAGTATCTCCTGGTCTCACTACCCCAATCTGGCCACCCCGCTCTCCCACCCCCGGGGTCCCCACCCCTCCGCCTTCTACCCACTATCCCCAACGCCATACAGCGGCCATAGACTGCTAAAAGGGCGGAGGTCCCGGAGTTCAGAAGGGGACTAGTGCCTAACAGGGAGAGGAACCTGCAAAGACATGCTGATAAGAGTCAAAGCTCCAGCCCAGCCCACAATTTCCAAAATAAACTATGTACCCAACCACAATAAACTCCGATAAACCCACACTAAATAAAAATAAACCCTCAAAACATTACTACGAATTCCCTCTTAGTTCAGGCGGAAGATCAAAGATGTATGTAAAACAGGTTCAGTCTTTAATCAGGCTGTTAATTTGCTTTCTGCGCCTCTCACCCCCAACAAGCACGAGTAATAAATGACCAATGAAAAACACCAGTCTCCCACTCTGGCAGATTTTCTAACTGAGAAGTTTGTACAACACTGCTTACACGGAGGTTCTATCACTACCTCCCCTCAAATTAACAGGCAGAAAAGGAGCAGTCAATCTATTTCTGGGGAGCAGGTCTTAATCACAATCCATAAAAGAAGCAGGTCCCGACATTGAATTAACCCGCTATTAGAGCTTTGCCAGATGACCACGGCCTGGGAGGGCCATCTTCCCCCACCCTGAAGAATCAGGGCCCCCAAAAGAAAGCCCTCCGGCCACCAGTTAGGAGACTCCTTTGGGAACCAGGGTCCTGCCACCCTCTAGTCACATAACCCCCAGTGCCCTATCCAAGGGGGGGCACCCAACCCAAACCAGCCACCCAGCTAGCTCCACAGGTCAACCACATCAGTAAGCTTCAACAGACCAGGAGAAACAATTGCTAGTAACAACAATGGCACAGCTGAGACCCTAGTTAAGGGAGGGAGGAAGCTGCTACACCCCTGAGAAGCTCAGGGACTTATGATCCAATTAACCCCAGTCGTCCTCCAACAACCACCAGGCCAGACCCCTTTCCTACTGGGCCCCCTGCCCTCTGGGAGGAGGTTCCCACAGCAACACCCCACCACTCAAGGCCACACAGCCCCCCACCAAGAGACCCAGCACCCCAAGTCCAAGTCTTCCAACAATAAGTAAAATAGCAGAGCTCCCAACCGGTTCTCAATTCAGGAGAAAAACTAGAAAGATCAAATTGCCAACACTCACGACCTCCACCAGTCAATACTCCTCTGTTGAATGAAATTTTATTCAGAACTCCTCAGGATAAGCTCCCCTCTAGACAGCAGGCTCCTCATGCGATGAAGGAAGATGTAAATCCATAGAAAGGCAACCAAAGTGCCCTTCCATTCCAACGACCGCCTTTCAAGAAATCACCTGCGACTAAAAGACTGTCCCTGTAACAGATGCGTGCCTAATGAAAAATAAAACAGAAAATAGATCTCTGTTTATTCTGCCTTTGTAAATAGTTATACTGAACAAGTATTAATTTATGTTACTGCTAGTACTAATAAACATTTCCTGCAAATTCTACAACTGCTCCTGGTTTTCCAATGTGTCCTTACCTGTACTTAGACAACAAGCTCACCCTCTTCAAATCTCACGCCTGATCAGATCCTAAAAAGGAGCCAGATGTCATGCACAATATGGAGCAAGAGCTCTTCAGAGCTACTGCAGTGTGCCTAAGGTATAGTCTTTGTGTATGTACTCCGTTCACGTACTACAACAAGCTAAAATGATCAGTTTCCTGAACTGACGCCAGCCACTTTTGGTGGATAAGGTAAATGTACCCAGTTAATGTACTGCAACAAGATAAACTGATCAGTTTCCTGAATTGGTACTCACTATTATTGGTGATTTAGGCATTGTTTAATGTTACTATTCTCTTGCAACATTTATTTATTGAAATGTTTCACCAGGAGGGCACACTGGACAACAAGTTGCTCGTATCATGGTGTGATCTTGGGGGGGGGGGGGCTTACATAGGGTTGTGAAGGATGAACAGTTGCAATAGTATGTGGGTAGTACAAACAATACAACATTGTAAGATTATGCAACAGCTGGAAAACAAGGTATTATACAATAAACAGTAGTGGAACATTGGATAAATTACAATACATGTCCAAAATCATACAAAAGAACATATAAACGTACAAAACAGTAATAATGCAACAGAACCACTTTAGTGCACGAGTACTAGGAGCAGGCTCGAGGTAGTATGCAAGTGCTGTTGGAGTAAAAAGGATGGGGTAGTTTGTGCACACGGGTGACCATGCTGGAGCAGTAATTCTGTGGGATACACTTGCCCCAACATTCCCAGTGTCTAATGAGCAATCAGACTGAAGAAAACTGCACTAGAGGCAAAAACAAAGCAAAACTGCAAACTATTACTATTTAATAAATGGTAAGAAAATAAATACGTGAAAAAGGATGCTGAACAAAACCCCAACACTTCAACCTAATGGTCTTATTGGTGGTTTAGGCATCTTTTAATGTTACTATTCTCTTGCAACACTGCCAGGTTGGAGCAGTGATTTTGTGGGCTACATTTGACCGCAACATTCCCAGTGTCTGATGAGATCTGGGAACAGTGTCTTGCCAACCCATCATCTTGATCGGCGATTAGAACAGCACTGTCGTATCATCAACATTCCGACACAGCCAAGACTGCTCCTGAAGACCTGAGACAGACATATTTAGATGCTTAGTTTTAATAACTCTTCACGTTAATATCTCCTCGGCAACCATGCTGGGCTCTTCTAAACGATTGCTTAGACAGCATCTTGTTGCCTCGGCCAGCTGTGACTGCCTCCATTAGGAAGCACTAATCATTGACCCACTGTCCATGGTCCCTTGCTTCCCACACCCCTCCCTTGCATCCCTCGCCCTTCCCCACCCCCTTCCACACTAAGCCCCACCTCACCCTCTCACCTCACTCTGACCCATTCTCCAAAACCCTACTCTCCTCACCTCTCCTCCCCTTAGTTATGGCCATCTAGGCCACTCCCCTAGCACCACCCGCTGCTACCTGACTAATTTCTAGCTATCACTTGGGTCTCCCCCGACATCCATTATATCATTTACTCTACCCACGACTTGGCCTGCTGGGCTGTAATCGTCCTAATGCCAAATGCCCATGGAGCCCACCCTCAGGATCCACCTCTACCTCACTTTTTCTCTCCTTCGACTTGGCCTTCTGGGCTGCAGCTCTCTAAGTTCTCCTGACCTCAGGCCCTATCTCACTGATCTACCTCTCCCCTCCCTCCCACTGAGTCTCTGTCCTACTCCTTTGTCTCCATCTGATTCTTATTTTGTAATTTTTTTTTTTTTTTTGCTAACCTAGGCTTACTTTGTACAATGCCATGCGTGGATAGCTTTGTCTGCCTTTTGTGCCTTCTGATTCACCTGTACCCCGGTTACGGTTTTTAGAGATATAGAATTTTCTTTTCTTCTTTTTGCTTAATTGTTACTCAGTAGACTGTATTTAGCTCCCATCAGGAATAGTCTCCAAGTAATTGCTGATTGCAATGTCATTGACCCTACTTGTTTTGTCCTTGCCCTTCTCATTCACCAATCACTATAGCCACATGGTTAAAACAGCCAACTCATTATTAGGAAGAATTAGTCGCATGTTTATATCAAAAACTGAAGAGTGCATTATACCCTTGTACAAATCTCACATCAGACCATATGTTGATTACGGATCACCCGTGAGGAGCCCGCATTTGACCAAAGACTTAAAAACGCTCGAGCAAATTTAGAGCAGGGCAACTAGGATGGTCCCTCATTTAGCACCACTGCTTTACACAGAAAGACTGCATAAAACAGGCCTCCACTCCCTTGAATTCAGAAGATGTAGAGGTGACCTTCTATTCTTGTACAAAATCTTGAAATCACCCTCCCTTATGGCCCAGTGTGGGATCAGGATGTCAGAGAAAAATAGTCCCCAGGCTCCACAATAAGCAATTGGTAGTTGGAAAGGCACATGCCTCTTCTGTGACGGAGATGAGCTGCTAACCCTGCCATAGCAGAGGCCTTCTTGCGGCCTTTCGACCGTAGTTTCAGGTTCCGATCAGCCGCCTGAAGAGAAACGGGGCCGCATGATCCTCCAGGGAAGGGGGGAGCATTGTCTGGCACAAACTGCAACCCAAACCACTGTGTGCTATCCCCAGGCAATAGAGGCATGACAAATATGGTCCACCCATGACATCTGTCAGCATTTCATGCAAAGTCTGAAGCCAGGAGATGGCTTTATTTCATTGTATTCCATCTTCCATCACCAAGGCAGGAGCAGAACCAAGGAAAGATGTAATACTGAAGAAAACTTCAATGAGATAAAGAAAATCACCAGTGGTGCACTTTAGGCCCTATAACACATGGAGATGCGAAGGAGGAGACCAAACTCGTCCAGCAGAAAAGAAGATCTGATGTCACAGGTTTTGTTTTTTTTTTTAAACTTTGTGTATTATTTTTATGTACAAAAACACACATTCCCTCATACAGGGTAGTAGGAAGTACATGGAAAAATATCCTTACATAAAATTGACATTCATAATATAGCCCCCTGTACTCTGTTACAATTGGGGGCCAACGTTACACCAAGGAAATGTCCCGAAAATGCCAGCCATCTCAATGGCACTGGAATGACCTTATAAGGGAGAATTAACACAGGCATTGTAATGCAGTCATAAAGAACTGCTATTAATCCATATAAGCAGGTACTAAATAGGAATAATATGCATTTCTTGAACAGAACTTCATACTACTGTAAAGTAGTACAATATCAACTTTTAAACTGCAGCCTTATCAGCATAAACACATCAATTTTTTTTTAAACTGACAAGATGATTTAATGGTGAGGTTAGAAGGTAAAACTAATGGGCATGCAGAGCTTTACAGACACGATTTGGGAATAACTGGAGACTTCATAGCTTAAACAAGATGGGGAACAATATTCAAAAGGTGGAGAAAACCACCATGTGGAACACAATGACCCACACTATGATCCCTTCCCAAAGTAATGCACCTAAGTGCCACCATCGTTTATTTCAGCCATGAGTCCCATTCATAGTGTGTCCCAAAAATTAGTTCAAATGTTTCCCAGATCCAGTCGCTAGCACTTTGCACAAAAATTGCTTAACACTATGCAGGAACAAACAGTCCTTTCCAGACATCAGCAGGTTCTCCTCATCTTTCACCATCGCCGTCTGTACAAAGATGCAACCCCCTCAATTTCCAATAATCCGCTCCCAGGATTCGTTGAGCCCTCAAAGGTAAGGACCAGATGAGGCATTCACCTAAAATCAGTGGATTCTGAACGCAGTTCTCTGGGAGGTTTAGCAGGTCTAAGCCCTCTGTGCCATCCAGTACATCTTCCTCCTGCTGCAACACTTCGACCTGGATCTCAATTCTATAGGCCTCCGTACAACCTCCGAGTTGCACACCCTCCCCCTCCAGCCATGTGGCGATCCCCTGAACAACGGTTGATCACTCATCGCATCTGTACACCGCATCCATCGGAGCTATAGATGTCTCGATACGATTCTCCAGTCTTGCTAGGGAGTTTTCCAGTTTCTAATCCTTGCTGTGTAATATGGCCAGTAGTTGCTGCCATATAGAGCTCGACAATGGTTCCATCGTGTGTGCAGTTGCATAGCATGAAGGGTCAGCGACCTTGCTTGCCCTCCCCAATGACAGTGTTAGCAGCTATAGGTGTGAGATTTCTTTGCCTCACCATATTGATTTAGGTACCAATCGAAAGCTAATAAATTCAGTATGTTAGTTCAAGCAAGATTTCCAAAGTTGACTCAGTTGCAAGCATTATTTATATTAATAAAAGGCAGCTGAATTGCAGAGCGTTCAAAAAATGCTTCCAGCCTGGAGACTGGCTCACTAGCACCCCGCTGATGTCACAGGTTTGAGTAGGAGGATACACCAACCAAGTTGCAGGAGCACCTTAGCTTAAAAACTTTGATTCATCTGAACACTTCCAGCGAAACTGCCAATGTGTGGCTAGTGAACTATATCCACGTCCCCAGAAAGAACAATTTATCACTGCAATGGTAGATCTTCGAGAGACTTCTTCATTGGGCCAAACCTTCGAACTGTAAGCCATCAATATTTGGACCACTCAGAAACTTTTGCTAGACGGGTGCTACCCACGATGACGTCCAATGTTGGCACCTATGAAAAGTGGGTGGCCCCACTCCTCAGTTTTCCACTGGAGACAATCTCTGAAGGTATCTTACTTGGAGGAACCAGGAGATCAAACGAGGACAAACACACAAAGAGGAATGGGACTGGAAAATAGAATGTGTATAAGGCACATACGGAAACCCCCAACAAGGCAATGGATAATCCTGCCAGCTAATACCTCAGAAAGGGGGAAATGGGGTTGGTGCGCCGTTACCTAATCAAGGAGTGTCTCTTGAAGATCTACTGTTACATTAAAGAGCTACTGACGTTTCAAAGAAAAAACTTTAAAAAACATAATAATTAGGTATAATTCTGCTTGCATTCCATTTTTATTTTATGTATTTCTCCTCCCCATAATTTACTAGAGAAATGTGTATGAATATATGAGTATTGTCCCTTACAGTTTATTATGAGTTCATCTGCCTCTATAGCATACTCCTTACTACAAAAGTCATAATACTCGGTTGTGACATCACAGTCTGTTGCCATAGGAGTAATTGATGTCACAAGCAGTGCTCTATGACTTCAGGTAGGGAGAAAGCAGCAGGAATTAGATTAACTCTTCAGGAGCAGAAATCCTGTTTTCATACAGATTACCTCAGTAATAAGTAATGGGAAGGAGAAATACAGAACTAATGGGAAATACAAGCTGGACTGTGTCTAAATATTATGTTTAATTAAAGTTCACCTGAACATGTCACCAGCTCTTTAAATAAAGTACAGTTATGTAAGAACTTACCGTAACAGTAGATCTTCAAGAGAAGCTCTTGCAGCAGGCCACAGTGGTAGGACTAAGCCACCAGGCACTAGAATCACACAGAAAACTTCTAGCTAGCAGTCTATCATGGGGGGCCGCCCACAGCTAGCATCAGTCAGCTGACATCAGCCTAGCCTATATAGGTTGGCGGTCCCCCACACCTACCTCAGTTCTCCCACTGGAGACCCCATACAGGTAGCTAAAGGAGAACCGAGGAGGTTTCCCGAGAGCACAAAAAAAGGCAGAAGTAGTACGAGAGAAAAAGAGCAGCAGGGGGAAGGACGGAAAGCAGGGCCTGCTGCAAGAGCTTCTCTCAAAGATCTACTGTTACGGTAAGTTCTTACGTAACTGTACTATCATACTTCGAGGAAAGCTCTTGCAGCAGGCCACACTGGTAGGACCGAGTCCCAAGCAGTACCAGGTATCACCAGGATAACACCACTGGGAGGAGGAAGCAGGACAGATCAGGAGCCAAGAGCTCAGGATAGAAGGCCCTGAAGTACTGCTCGGCTGAAACTGGCCCTGCGCTAAGAGGCAATGTCCACACTGTAATGCTTGGTGAAGGTGTGGACAGAATTCCAGGTGGCAGCTGCACAGATGTCTGCAGCAGACACATTTCTGAAGCAAGCCATGGAGGCAGTCATACCCCTGGTGGATGGCTTTTGACCACCCCTGGAAGGTGTTTGTTGTACCTGCGGAAGCAATAAACAATGCGATTTGCTAACCACTTAAACACCGTTTGGAAAGAGGAGCACGCTCTCTCCTGGGAGTGAAAGAAACAACTGTTCAGATTTTCTGAAAGGCTTTGTATGGTTCATGTAGTACCGCAAAATCCTATGTACATCCGAAATATGGACCAAGGCCTCCCCTGGTTGGGATACTCTGGGAAAATAAACTGAGCAGTGGATGTATTGATTCAAAGTAAACTCAGACACCACCTTAAGTAAAAACTTAGGATTAGTATGCAAAGACACCCTGTCTTTGTGAAAAAACAAATAAGGCTCCTTACACATAAGAGCCTGGAGCTTGGAAATAAGTAACAGCAACTAAAAAGAGCATTTTCCATGACAGAAAGCACAGCTCATAACTTGCGGCTGGTTCAAAAGGAGGTAAAGTGAGTTTCTCCAACATACAGTGCCTTCAGAAAGCATTCACCCCCCTTGGATTTTGTCACATTTTGTTGTGTTACTACCAGAATTTTTAATGCATTGACATGATTTTTCCCCCTTGATTCACACAGCATACTCAACAATTTAAAGGGGCAAAAATATTTGCATTGTGTAACAAAAATTTATGAAAAATTAAAAACTGAAATATCTTGTTTACTTAAGTATTCACCCCCCTGAGTCAATACTTTGTAGAAGCGCCTTTGGCAGCAATTACAGCTTTGAGTCTTCTTGGGTATGTCTGTATCAGCTTTGCACATCTGGATTTGGGTTTTAGCCCATTCTTCCTTGCAGATTTGCTCAAGCTCTGTCAGGTTGGATGGGGAGCGGTGAACACGCAATCTTTAAGTCTTTCCACAGATTCTCAATGGGATTCAAGTCTGGGCTTTGGCTGGGCCACTCAAGGACATTCACCTTCTTGTTCTGAACCACTCCAGTGTTGCTTTGGCTGTATGCTTGGGATTCGTTGTCCTGTTGGAACGTAAATCTTCGCCCCAGTCCAAGGTCTATTGCAGACTGATGCAGGTTCTCCTCAAGGATGTGCCTGTATTTGGCTCCATTCATTGTTCCCTCTATCCTGACAAGTGCCCTAGTCCCTGCCGCTGAAAAGCATCCCCATAACATGATGCTGCCACCACCATGCTTCATGGTAGGGATGGTGTTACACGGGTGATGAGCTGTGTTCGGTTTGCACCAGTCATAGCGCTTTGCATTCAGGCCAAAGAGTTCAATTTTTGTTTCATCAGACCATAGAATCTTTTGCCACATAGTCTCAGAATCTGCCACGTGCTTTCTTGCAAACGCCAGGCGTGCTGTTATGTGGCCTTTTCTCAGTAGTGGCTTCCGTCTAACCACTCTCCCATAGAGGCTACATCTGTGAAGTGCTGCAGAGATTGTTGTCCTCTGGACAGGTTCTCCCATCTCAGCCATGGAACTCTGTAGTTCTGTCAGGGTGGTCATTGTGCTTTGGTCACTTCCTGACCAAGGTCCTTCTTGCCCGATTGCTCAGTTTGGGAGGACGGCCTGCTCTAGGAAGAGTCTGGGTGGTTCCGTAATCTTTCCATTTCCTAATGACGGACTTGACTGTGCTCCTGGGAACTTTCAACACCCTAGAAATGTTTTTACACCCCTCCCCAGATCTATGCCTCCTCACAATTCTATCACGGAGTTCTACGGACAGCTCCTTGGTCTTCATGGTAGAGTTTCTGCTCTGACATTCACTGTCAACAGTGGGACCTTATATAGACAGGTGTATTTCCTCTGAAATCATGTCAACCATTTGAACTGACCACAAGTGGACTCCATTCAAGTTTTAGGGTGATCTCACAAAGGAAATTGGATGCACCTGAGCTCAATTTGGAGTGTCATAGCAAAGGGGGTGAATACTTAACTCAAGACATTTCAGGTTTTTATTTTAAATTACATGTATAAAAAATTCCTGAAGTTTCATTCCACTTTGACATTATAGAGTAAGTTGTGTAGATACGTGACAAAAAAATCCCATATAAATGTATTTTAATTTGAGTTTGCAACATCTCAAAATGTGACAAAATCCAAGGGGGGTGAATACTTTCTGAAGGCACTGTAAAGTTGAGGTCACTTGGAGGGACCAGGTTCCAAATGGGAGGTTTCAGGTGCAAATTACCAGGCAAGAATGTGCAGGACACTAAGCTGGGTGACAGTTTTGCCCTCCACAGGTACACGGTACACAGAGATGGCGGAAAGGTGCACTTTGAGGGAGGAGTGCCTGAAGCCTGAATCCAAAAGGGAAAGAAGGTACTCACCTGAGTCATCGGGCAGGTGAAAGGATCCAAATGGCAAGCAGAGGCCCAATTGGAGAAGCGTTTCCATTTTATAGCATAAGTGGCCCTGGTGGAGTGTTCCTGGCAGGCACCAGAACATCTGCAACCCTAGAGGATACTCCTAAGTGGGCAATCATTCAGTCCGCAGGAGCCAAGCATGGTGATGCTTCAGATCTGGAGCAGGCTGCCCCAGACCTGGGAGAGCAAACTGGTGCACAGGGGCAAGGGCACCACTGGAGGTTCAACTGCCAGCTGCTACAGCAAGGGGAACCAAATCTGGCATGGCCAGAAAGGGGCTGAGGATCATCTCCACCCCATTCAACTGGAGCTTGAGCAGAACCCTCTACAGAAGCAGGAAAGGAGGAAAGGTGAACAGGAACCTCCCCTTTCCAGGAGAGGGACAATGTGTCTCGCCAGAAACCTCTAGGCCCTAGATCGAGCATGCATAAAAGTGGCAGTTTTGCATTGAGTGAGGACGCAAAGAGGTCCAACTCTGGATGGCCCCCACCAGTCGAAGAGATTTTCGACCACCGAGGTTGGCAGATCCCACTCGTGAGCCTGCGATCAGGAGCAGCTGAGACTGTCAGCCAAGATGTTTTGAACACCTGGAACAATGTACAGCCGAGCTCCAGCCTGTGCTCAATGGCCCAATACCAGACTCCCATCGCCTCCCAATACAGGGGGCAAGAATGGGTTCCCCCCCCCCGCTTGTTGATGTAATACACCACAAACATGTTGTCCATCTGCAGAAACAGTGGACCGGAGAGAAGATTAGTCTGAAAGGCCTGCAGGGCATAATGTACCACTTGCATCACCAGGATGTTTATATGAAGGCCCTGCTCCACGCCCATCCAGGTACCCTGGGTCTGGTGATCAGCCAGTTGAGCATCCTATCCCAGACCAGATAAGTCTGTCTCGAGAATCTGCCAGGGGGTCAACAGCTGAAAAGAAATATCCCGAAAGAGGCTGCCCAGATCCAGCCACCACAACAGAACCCTTCACACTGGGTTGGAGACCAGGACCAATTGATTTAGGTCATCCATGCGCTGGTCCCACTGGACCCTCAAGGTCCACTGAGGAACCCGCATATGCAGACAGGCCAGGGGAACCGTAGCAATTGCCGCCACCATATGGCCTACAAGGCGCAAGACGGGCCTGCTCCATCAGTCCCTCCACTCTGTCATTGGGCAAAAAAGCCTTGCCCTAACTGGTGTCTAAGATTACTCCTATGCACTGGAGGCACTGACATGACTGAGGCAGAACTTCGGCATATTTATAGTGATCCCAAAGGCCTGGAAGAGCTGGAAGGTGTATTCCATGGTCTGAACCAAGTGGCCCCTAGAGGGGGCTGCTAGCAGCCAGATATCCAGGTAGGGGAACACATAGAAGCCCTGCCTCCTCAATGTGGCTGCCACCACTGCCAGGCATTTGATAAATACCCGGGAGCCATGGAAAGGTCAAAAGGGAGGGCCCAGACTTGGAAATGGGCTCTCTGAAAGTGGAAGCGGAGGAAGCAACAATGGGCAGGAAAGACTTGGATGTGCAGGTAAGCCATCTTGCATGTCCACAGAGCATAGCCAGTCCCCCTGGTGCAAAAGGAGTAACAGCCCCTGGAAGGTGATCATCCTGAAGCGCTTGTGCACTATGTACAGATTCTGATGGCTCAGGTCCAGGATAGGCAGAAGATCACCTGTCTTTTTTGGGGATGAGGAAGAAGTGGGAGTAAAACCTCCTTCCCCATTGAGATTGTTCTCCTCTATCCCTCCCTCTCAGGAGATCATTAAGACATCCTTACTAGGGTGGTCTCCATGCTATGCTCAGGTCTACACCTGGACTGGAATGATTCAGAAATGGGTGAGGAAGCGAGACAGGTCTCAAGCTGAACGCCAAAGGCAGCACCATGGTGGGGGGGGGGGGGGAGAGCGACTGTTGAATCCAACACCAGCCAAGCTACCTAGTTGAAAGCCCGTAGAAGATATGGGCCTGAGCGTCATGGGCTGGGGAGCAAGATACGAAGTCCCCTGTCCCAAAGAGTCACCATCCGAACAGGAAATAAGGGCAGGCAGCGGAGCCACCAGGAGCATGGAAGAAGAAAGGGCTGGGTTGGGCTGAAGGGGCTGACCCCCTGCAGGGGGACGACCCCGTCATGGACAACAGTTTATGTGGTGACAGTGAATGGGAAGCAGATTGGTCCTGGTCCCAGTGTTTATCCCTGTGCTTATGCTTTCTGGATTTCTCTTTGTGAGAAGACAGAGGCCTCGGAGGACTGTGCTGGCGAGGCCAAAGAGCTCCTCGCCTGCAGCTCTTTCTCCAATGCAACCAACTTCTGCTTCAAAAGGTGTCTCTCCAGAGTTTTTAAACAACGTCTTCAAGTGGTCCGGTTGAATTTCTGGCAAACTTGGCAGGCCTCAGTGTTGTGGCTGGGGCCTAGGCATACGAGACACACAGAGCGGCTATCCTGTTCAAGGATCTGCTTACTACAAGCACACTTCGATGAACGGTCTCAAGATGAGGCTGGTGGAGAAGACAAACTCATTGAAAAAGGACACCAAAACTTCAATGTTTTACACAGAGGAAACAAAAAATAAAGTGCTATAAGCACGGGAACTGGCGGTCGACTGTAGCAGCGGCATCCACTAAGGTCTGACGTCCGCGGGATGACAGTGGGAAAAGAACTGAGGTAGGTGTGGGGGGCCATCCACCTATATAGGCTAGGCAGACGTCAGCTGACTGACACTGGCGTGGGTGGTGTCCCGTGATAGACTGCTAGCTAGAAGTTTTCCGTGTGGTCCTAGCACCTGGTGTCGAAGTCCTACCAATGTGGCCTGCTGCAAGAGCCTTCCTCGAAGTAAGATCAGCGTTGACCAGGGGTGGGGGTTCATAGTCCTGGGACAGACTGGTTTCTGCCAGCCAAGGAAGGTCCGACAGGGAGATGCTGCCAGAGCCATACCTTATGGCTTGGTGTAAGGTACTGGATGACAAGCCACGCCATAACAGCGGTTGGCACCATAGGGATGAGGCGACCAGGGAACAGAGTACAGGAGTAACCCCCCACCCTGAGTAGCTAGAGCTCAGTGAAGTAGAAGTTGCTCCTCAGGCCTACATGGGCCAGGAATCCAGAGGAGGGAATCGGAGACACACCTCCACCCTCTGAAGAGACAATCCGCCACTGAAGAGGAGGTAGGGAGGCGGGGACGCCAGAGCACTTCTTCTGGGAATCTGGGTGTAATGGAGAGTAAGATTCCAGGATGGCAAGCTCACCTGCCTTGGGCCTGGTGAAAGAAGCCACCACCCACGCGGGAAATAGGAGAGGGAGCGGGGCTGTTTGTTTTCTGAAGCTTGAAGAGAGAGAAAACTGGAAAAACACCGGTTGAAAATGGAAAAGAAAAGTTAAAAATAAACAGTGGACTGAAGCAGTGGAGTCTCCCAAAGGGTCTGATTTGTGTGATAGTCAATGGCAGGAAAAGAACTTAAGAGGGCGCGCGGCCACCCACAGTTATATATGAAGGACGCCAGCATGATGTCGCTGTGGACAGCCCCAGTAGACTGCTAGCTAGGAAAGTTTCCGTGTGGTCATAGTGCATGGTGGTTATAATTTCAAAGGTACGACCTGCTGAAAGAGATGTCTTCGAAGATGATCAGATTATACTTATCTGGAATTACAATGGGTGGGGGGGGTAGAGACAGAGCCACGGCAAACTGCAGTTGCCAAGAGAAAGGAATAATAGGCATGCTTCTGAAACCTGTCAATGCCAATGGGTTAGGCCCTGTCAGCAAAACAGACACTCATTGGAGGGAAGGACAGCAACAATCAGTAAAACACTTCAGAGAAAGTGACCAGCACAATCTGGGAGTATACGGCACTCTGTAAAGGGTCTAGGACTACTGATGTCTAAGTGGTATAACTAGACAATGGTGATTACAAACCGTCCATAGATGTATGGCAGCACCATAGCCAAACCCAAACCTTGGGAATCTCGACACTTTCGCGGGGCAGGGGGTAGGGCAGGTTGCAGTAGACACTGCCAGAGTGGATGACAAGGACTTACCGTCCCCTTTAACAGAAACCTCAACCTCACCAGAGAGAGACAGGAGCCTTGCCCTTATGTTTCATTTGGTGATGACTGGAAGAGGATGACTTTTCCTTGTTTTTTATTTATTTATTTATCACGCTTTTTCTGCTGACGGCCGCCCAATACCTCGGCCTAATCATGGACCCTCCACTTCCACTCCCCTATTTAGCCACGGCTCCTTGATATCCCCTGGCTTTCCCCCCAGGGCAGGGTTGTGGCATTGGCTCTGTAGTGCCGCAACTGACGGGATAGGTCAAGGAGCCGGCCTGCCAGATAATTGAAGCAGAGGCCGGGCCTCATCTAAGGTGTCCGGCAGCATTTTTTCCCCAATGTGTGGGGACATGCAATGATGACCAGTGTCCACCCCGCCCCCCCGAGCAACTGGTGTTGGCATGCTCTGTACACCCAGCCTCCGCTAGGTGTCTATATTATGCCAAACACTCTACCCCCATCCCCCCTGGAGAAGGAGAGCAGTCACTGGAGGCTCAATCCTTCTCCCCCGGCCAGCCCTCCAATGTCTCAGGTCCATTCCCAACCCGGTCGCCGGCGTCACAGGTAGGCAACCTGCACCAGCTGGCGATTTTTCCTTGTTTTTGTCCTTGGACCTTGACAACCTCATCAGTGAAAGACTTCGAGGCTATCAAGCGAGAGGGAAAGGCCAACTTAGAGCCTGTGGTCTTGGTGGTGGCTTCTATGCCATTAATGGCAATGAAGCTTCCTAAACAGCCGCCTTCCTTCGGCATGTCCTTGTGGACTGGTTAAAATCCCTAGCAGATATAAGGACTAAGGAACTAAGGTTCGAGCAGACTCGATAGACCATAAGGCCTAATCTGCTGGCAAATAGTATGTTAGTATATCACAGGCCCATGTACTGTGGAGCAGGCCCAAACAACACCCACAAACCACATGAGCATTGTCTTTGCAGATCTTGTAACCGCAGGTACAAATCTTACATAAAGGTTCTTTCAATGGTGGTATAAAATGACAAGTTAGTTAAATAAAGTTTGTCTATATTGATTGCATTTCTTCTCTTAGGCCATATGGTGAGGGCCATTATTGTATCATTTTGTCAAAGCAAGAGGGGCTTTACTTATTCTATGCAATTTTATGTAGCCAGTAACTCGACAGACCTTGCTTTAAAAGTTCTCCACAAGAAACTCAGCAGTTTTCTGTCATGGCACATCCAAAGTTACCTTGTTGTCAACCAGTTTTGACACCATACCATTAAAGAATTTCTGCCTATAATTTCAACATTTGTTGAATCTGGGCCCAATATGATGCAAAGGATTGAAATATATCCATAAATGTACTGAAATGATTAGTGAAAGCATCATGCAGCTTATACACGATACACAGTGGAAAATATGTTTAAAATGTAAAACTTTTCTACTGGAAAGTATGTGAGCAAAAATGCCTATTTTCAACAATGTGCAGTTGTACATGTTAATTACAATTAGAGAACAAGGTCAAAACACAAAAAAGATAAACATAGTGGTAGGAAAATATATAGAGTCAACAAAACCCAGAGGTGCAGGAGAGACAAGTGCTATGGGTAAGATATATACAATAAAACTTACCCCTGAAAAAAAACAGTGCGTACAAATGTATAACAACCAAGATTATCACAATAACATACATAATAAACAGAGTTCAGCAACTTTGGGGACAGGTTAGGGAGAATGGCTCCTAACAAGAGCAGTAAGCTAGGGACCATGAAGATGGGAGGGGGGCATTGGCGGAAAGTGTGGGCAGAGATGGGAGAGAAACAATGTACCGGGGGGGACGGGACAAGTTTCAATTTTTAAGAGGAGGTAATTCTCCAGGGCAGACACAGGAGGATGTTTTCAGAAGGTATTCCTTAAGGGTGCAGTTGAAGGTTCTGACAGTGGGGCAAGCATGAAAGTCGGGAGGCAAATTGTTGTAAAGCTTTGGGCCCTTCTAGGTAATGGAGTTATGTGCATGAGAGATGTGTGGTATAATGGGATGTCGAAAATGTGACGCAAGGCCCCTCTTGTACTGGGGAAAAGGGAAGCAACGCTAGTAGGCAACAGGTTTATGTCCTTGCTTTTTATCTTTGAATTATGCATGAAATTGTTTATAGGTCCAAGAAATCTTGCCCTTCTAGTGCATATCATACACCAAAATTTTCCTCACTGATCATGCAAACAGACAATGTGCAATAAACAGCCTTCTCTCTATTTTGGTAAAACTGGTGGGGCAAAACATTACCCCACCCCCCTAATTTATGTATCAGCAATCCTCACGGTTCATTATAGCTATAAATATGTTCCATTTTAACTCCATGCAAAGTATTTGAACAATAAATGCATGATGTTTTAAATTCATTTCTTCCTAAATATTCATAGTAGCATGTGTTCCCATGGCAAACAGCATGTTTTCCTTAGTGGCAGCATTATAAAAAAAAAATAGCACATAGTCTTTACACAACCAACTTACAGGGAGGTTTTGATGTCTCATAGGATGATAAATTTTTATTTTCAAACATAAAGAAGACAGGGTAGGAACTCAATAAAAGGTGCTTGTCCCTAGAAACCACCATATTTTCTTAGCAACAACACTTAATATTTATGGGATATTGCAAGCACAACAACGACACTGTTAACCATGTAGATTTTCAGAAGTTACATTAATGCGGTTTCTGTAAAATGAGCTTTTTTCATGACTTCAGTGTTGTCTCAAACCTTTTTTTTTTTTTTTTTTTTTATATATAAATATAAATACTTTTCAGCATCCAGTGTGCAAGTATTGGCAAGTTAACCCAGTACTGAGCCAGCCACTTGCAGCACATAAAAAAGGGACAGTAGTAAAGCTAGGAGGCTTTGGATCTGACCAGTCGACATGTGTGTTCATGTAGAACCAATATGGCCATGCTCAAGGATGGCGACGAAGACCAGGAAAGCCCTTGCCAATCATCTAATATTCACAAGAAATCTAGTTTTAGAACTGGTTTGCATTGTTATATGCCTCTAAACTCAATCAAGAAGGAGTCCACTCAACCATTTACACGTGTCAGGTGGGATAAATACCATGAATGTGTTCAAACATGGTTGGACTTGCATGGTGATGATCGCTATATTGCTGAATCATTTCAGTGGCACCTGTCAAAAGAATCTGATGACATCCCCAGTGATGCAGGGTTTCACCCCACCTGCTATAGGTGTTTTATAGACAAAAAGCGCATAGAGTGCAAGAAAACAAGCTCTATGATGCCAATTCAACAACTAATTCAAGGACTGGCATCACAGCGCCAGGCTCCATGTCGACCGCAATTCGCGGTCGTCAGGGAGCTGCGCACACTGGACTGTGTTTTTCTTCAGGGGTTTGCCCCCGATCCCCAATTTATAGATTCCAACTCAGAGTCAGAGTTGGTTCAGGGACAGGGTGCAGGATGAGGGAAAGTGTTGGTCCCAGGTGAACTTCTACAGCGAGATGTCACTGTTGTCGATATCAACGTATGTCGCTGTAAAATGTCACTGTACGGGAGGGCATACCAAGAAAACACTGTGCTCACCAGTCAATATTACAGGGGAAACAGGATGATGGACAGTCTACCTCTTCTAGCACCAGTTCCACACCTTTGCTTAGCCCCAGGAAGTAACACTGTCAAGATCTGGCCTCCCTGTCCATGCATCTGGACCTATCCTTACTGCCACCTGCATCATATGCAAGAAAAATGGACCGATACATCACTGTGGCCCATTAAAGCCTGAAGGATCAACTGGTCCAGACAGAAACCGTAGATGCAGGAGTGAAAAAAGCTGCAGAGCTGAAAGAGGATCAGAGCATTGTCATTCACATACAAGGACAAGATTGTGCGTCAGTGGAAGTCCGGTACCATAAAACATGTTACAGAGACTACACAAGATTTTTGACAAAGTCATCAGATAAAGATAAGCCTACTTGTGCTGAGCAGATGTACAGCAAAGCCTACAAAATTTTCTGTGCCACGGTCATCTACCAGAGGCTCATTGTGGACCAGAAGGTACTGCAGATGACAAGACTTAACCAGATTTTCATTGAGCTTGTAAAAAAAGCATGATGGTCTTGATACTTCAAATTACAAGTAAGTGATGGATTGTATAAGCAGACATTTTCATAATCATTTAGACACAATCATGGTAGACACAATTGAAAATGTTAAACATTACAGCATTATTCTAACCCTTAAGTTTGTAGTAGGTCTTGAATACAATGGTAAAATCTAAACATAAAAACACAGTAGCAAGACTTATGCCTTACAACTACAATTAATGTCCCTGTGGAGAACCCTGTTTTTAGAAATTATGCAGGTTTTTGTGTTAATGAGTAGACAGACTGAAATACTTCCTGAAACAAGACTTCCCTCAGCTCATCTTTCATACACCACACCGCAGGAATATTAGTGAGATGGTGTTTGACACACTGTCAACAAGTATGCTTACTGATAGACTTCTTTATCAGTCAGAGGCAGAAAGATACTACAGAGACAACTTGGAGTGAATTCATTCTCAACCACAAGGTGATCTGCCATCTCACAGATTAACAGCAAGTACATCAGCTCCTGATGCGCATTTAACTAGCACTCTGTACAATGCCGCACTGATCAAGATCACATTGAATGACAGTCCTGGAATAAAATGTCCCTGGCCACCAACATAAATTGATTTGACTTTTGACCTTGCAAAATCTGTTGTGCCAGTTGAACTTTATAATTTGATGGCCTGGATTAATGGAGCATCAGACGCACCAATACTGGCTGGTTATGTTGAGCATCCAGATGATGTGGACCTTAAACTGACATCACTTTGCCAAGACATTGTTTACCATGCATCCAAGGATTGAAAACAGACACCTAAATTCCTTTGCCTTGGATTGACAATTTGACACTCGACACATGCTTTGCTCAGCTACAACTTGTTAAAGGTTCTGATAAGGTCCCACCAAGCTTTGCAAAGAAGACTAACAATTCTAGTCTGGGACAATATTGATTTTGGAGAAGAAACCCTATCCGGGCGTGGTACCACCCACCATATAAATGGAATAATGCTGCAGAGCAACATCACTCAATCTACCCCAACACCAGGCAGAGCGCCACTGTCAAAAGGAGCCTGTTCTCTTAAAACACACCCTAGTTTTGCGATACAGCAGTACAGTCAGTGCAAGAGGCAAGGTCCACAAAACCCCAGTCATGATGGATGTGCCCCGACAGAGGCTTACAAGTACAAATTGAACCTGGCACCAGCACTCAGAACTTAATCGGCATACATTTTTATGAAGGCTCTCAATGCTGACTCATGTGCACTTCCTGGTGGACAGGTTTGCATACTGCTCTTCAATGTGACTATTCGAGAAGTCAGCTATCCACCACCTTCCAGTCACTGAGGCATCACCAACAGATATGTCTACTGTCAACACTATTCTGAAACGAAGTATTGATATAGCTAATCAGCTTGAACTTGAGCATGTAGTCTTGGTCTTTGACCAAGCACTATATGCTAAAGCACAACAAATCCGCTGGAAAGACTAAGACTACTGTATGCAAGACGTTTAATAGTGCGGCTCAGTGAATTCCATACCTGCATGTCATTTATAGGTGTCCTTGGCAAAAGATTTGGGGATGCAGGACTTCATGATATCTTGAAGAGAGTCAGAAGTTGTTGCCCAAGTATCAATCAATTGTGTTTTGAATGGTCACAATTATAACCAGAGTATGAGAGCACACAAACTTCTTATGAAAACATGCAGCATCTGAGATTCCAGACTTTCCTTAAATCATTACCATTGGACAAAGCAGACGAGTGCCTAGAGGTCATTAAAAAAACAAAACAAAATCAACTAGCACTTCCTGTTGACTTGTTTAATGCTCTGTGTACAGTTGATGAATTCACCAATGTGGTCATGAAATATGAAGACTCTGTCAAGAGGAAGAGCCAAGAGAACCCAACATTTGCCTTCTGGAGCTCTTACATCAACATGGTGCAAATCTTGCTCCTTTTTGTGACAGCAAACCCATGAGTCTGACTGGGAGTTGCACCCTTCAGCTATCTGCTTCATAATGCCTTGGTTCTTCTCTTACGAATGGGTGAACTATGCCATGTATCTTCCATCATACTGACTGGAAATGGTGAATCTGCCAATCGCACACCCAGAATGTTACACAGAACTCAGCACTTGAGGACAGTGGACAGTCCAACATCAAAGTGGACATGGATTCTCTTCAATCGCATGTGACCAGGCAATTGAACAAATCTGCAATAAAAATTCAAAAACAAAAGGTGGCTTGATTGGATTGACACAAAACCATGCAGCAGCTTGTCGCTGGATGTGGTCACAACATGAGACAGCTGCTATAATGAGACAGTGTAAAGTGATGGCAGGAATGACTCCAGAAGTATGCAAATAGAAGATCTTGATAGCACAAGAATTCTGAATGATGAGACAGCCATAATGAGCATTCTTGTTCACTACTGGATGCATGATCATCCAATGCCTTGTTCACGGGTTGGAGGACCTTTATGAAGGACAAGAACACCCCTAGGAGGCCTTCCTCTTCATCCCTTAGGAACCCCCCCAACCCCAGGGATCCGGGTCAGTCTGAGCCAACTAATTCACATACTATGGGAACCTCTGGAAGTTGTACAGGAGTCCCTCTCCCATGCACAGAGGACCGTCGCCCGCCGACACTGGTCCCAAAGAGTGACCCTTCAGGGGATGACTCCTCTTCAGAGTAATTAGAGGACTCCGGGAACTCCTCTAACACTCAGGGCAGACTAAAGAGACCCCCCCAGTCACCCTTGGAAGACCCCTCCTTTATGGACATGATGCACCATATCCAGTTCCTCATGGGGTGGGATATGGAGGAATACGACCCAGAGCGCTGTTGCCTCAACATTTACTTGTGCAAGTCAGAGACCCTCCCTTTGGTGGTCCCTCCCTTGATAGAGGCATATGAGGATGTAACCAATGTGACTTGGAAATGCCCTTTGTCCACTCCGGCCCTGGCTAGAAAGGCATACTGCCTTTACCACGTGCCAGTGGGCAAGCCCTTCTATGGTGAGCAACCCACGGCAGATTCGGTGGTCGTGAATGCTGCTCATGATCGTACGAAAAAGCCTCAGCATTTGAACACCAACCTATCGGACAAGGAATCCCGCCAGCTAAACCAGCTGGGCAAGTGGGTTTACTTCTCCATGACCCTGCCATCCGGGCCCAGAATTATATGGCCCATATAGTGCAGTACCAGAATGCAATTTGAAACCAGTTAAGAGATCTGGTGGCAGCCCTCCCTGATGACTCTACCAAAACCCAGTTAGTCTAGCTTCTTAAGTTTGGATCTGTTGTAGGTACCCATGTCCTTAGAGCAGCCTATGACATCATGGATGCTGCAGCTCATGGGGCAATGGCAGGAGTTTGCATTCGCTGCCATTCCTGGCTCTGGGTGTCCAGGTTTGTGCCCAATCTTCAGGTCAAAATCATGGATGCCACTTTGAGGCTCATTCTTATTTCGGGGAGATGCACAGGATATCATCTCCCACCTCCAAGAATCGGGAAAGGCTCTGAAGTCGGTACACTATGTGCCATTCCAAGCCACAATCTTTCCAGCGCAAGCTTTTAGATCAATGGATGCTGCAGATCGAGCAGGGTCATACCCTCGAACTTCTAGAACCCCGCCCCAACAAAACAATCCCTTGCATTCATTACCCGCAGGCACACATCCCCCTTCATCCAGACTGAGATTCAGGCACTCCTGCATAAGAGGGCCATAGAACCAGTTTCCTCCAGGTCAAAGGGGAAAGGGATTCTACTCCCACTTATTTCTAGTAGCCAAGGAAACAGGGACCTTTGTCCAACCCTGGATCTGAGCTGCCTGAACTTCTTCATAGAGTACAAACACTTCAGGATGGTGACTCTTCAGGGACTGTAGCCCCTCATTCACCAGGGGAACTGGCTCTGTTCCCTGGATATGCAGGATGCCTATCTCCATATCCTAGTTTTCCCAGCCTACTGCTGCTTCCGCCGCTTATGTTTCCAGGGGGACCACTTCCAGCTTTGGGCCCTCCCCTTTGGCCTTTCCTTGGCACCTTGAGTCTTTACCAAGTGACTAGCGGTGGTGGCAGTGGCTCTGCGGAGGCAGGGATTTTGTGTGTTCCCCTACCTGGACGATTGGCTACTGACAGTCCCCTCCAGGGAGAGTTTGCTGCAGACCCTGGAAGGCACCTTTCGGCTCTTCCAGCTCTTGGGTATAACCATCAACCTGCCAAAGTCTTGCCTGACCCCGAACCAATGCCTCCTGTATATAAGAGCAGTCTTGCACTCATCCTGGGGACAAGCCTTCCTGCCGGAAGACAGAGCAAAATGCTTGAGAGTGCAGGCCTGGCTGGCGTCTTCCAGTCACCAGATTCTGGCCAGAGCCTTCCTGTGTTTACTGGGATATATGGCAGCGGCCATAACCACTGTTCCCCTGGTCTGCCTTCATATGAGGGCTCCCCAGTAGACACTTTGTGCCCAGTGGGACCAACATACCGATGATTTGGAGCAGCCAGTGCTGTTGTCTGACCCAGTAAAACTGAACTTAGGAGTGGTGGCAGAACCCCGCCAACCTGCTGATAGGGGTTCCCTTCCGCTCGGTGTCCCCTCAGCAAATACTGACCATGGATGCTTTAGGGCTCAGCTGGAGAGCAGAGTCCATCAGACTCAGGGAGTTTGGTCAAACCTGGAACATCATCTCCACATCAATGTGTTGGAGATGTGGGCAGTTCTTTATGCTCTGCTGGCCTTCCAGACCCACATTCTTCCAGGCCTGCTGCTGCTGGTGCAGATGGACAATATGTCTATAGTCTTTTACATCAACTAACAAGGGGGAACTCACTCATACCCTCTTTGTCGGGAAGCCATGAGGGTCTGGTATTGGGCCATAGAACATGACCTGGAACTCAGCCATCCATGTTCCAGGAGTCCAAAACGCTCTGGCAGATTGTCTAAACCGGTCCAGATTGAGAGCACAAGTGGGAACTCTTGTCCTCGGTGATTGAAAATCTCTTCGACTGGTGGGGATGCCCAGAGTTGGACCTTTTTGCATCTCCACTCAACGCAAAACTACTGCTTTTCTGCTCACTTGATCAGAGCCTGGAGTTTTCTGGCACAACGCTTCATCCCTCTCCTGGAAAGGGAAGTTCCTGTATGCCTTCCCTCCCTTCCTTCCTCCTCCTGCAGAGGGTCCTCCTGAAACTCGTCAGAGGAGGCGGAGAGGATTCTCATAGCCCCCTATTGGCCACGTCAGATTTGGTTCCTTCTACTTCAGCAGCTGGCGGTGGAACCTCCAGTTCCCTTGCCCCTCTGCACCAGCTTGCTCTCCCAGGATCAGGGCACCCTGGTCCACCCAGATCTCAAGTCCCTGCATCTCCATGCATGGCTCCTGCAGACTTCGCAATCGCCCACTTCAGGGTCTCTTCTAGGGTTGCCAATGTATTGGTGGCTGTCAGGAAACCATCCATGAGAGCCACCTATGCCATGAAGTGAAAGAGCTTCTCCCTCTGGGCTACAGCTCGCCACTTGGATCCCTTCACCTGTCCACTGAATTTGATTTTGGAGTACCTCCTCTCCCTTTTGGACTCCAGCCTGGGGTACTCTTCGCTGAAGATGAATCTTTCAGCAGTCTCCACATACCATGCACCTATTGAGGGCAAGGCTGTTGCCCAACTGGACCTATTCTGCACCTTTTTTGCAGGGTATTCTACATTTGAAACCTCCCATTCAGGACCCTGTCCCGCCTTGGGATCTTCTTTTCATTTAGGAAATGCTCACTCTGCCTTCCTCTGAGCTGTGTTGTGAGCTACATTTTCTGTCATGAAAAGAGTTGTTTTTAGTTGCTATTGCTTCTGCTCTAAGGATTTCCAAGCTTCAGGCTCAGATATGTAAAGAACCTTATTTGTTTTTCACAAGGACAGAGTCTTTGCATACAAATCCTAAATTCTTGCCTAAGGCAATGTCTGAGTTTACCTTAAACCAATCCATCCACCTTCCATTTTATTTCCCAGAGTACTCTAATCAGGGGGAGGCCTTTACTTTTCATGCTCACAGGGCACTTCGTTATTACACTAACAGCACCCAACATGTTCATAAGACTGATCAGTTTATTTGCCCCCAAGAGGGAAGGGGCACCTGTTTCGACACAGTGTCTCTAAATGGTTGGCAATTCCACCGTGTATTGTTACCATAAGTACGACAAGTCCTTGCCTGAGCCAGTTAAAGGCCACTCTACTAGAGGTATGGTAGCCTCTACCGCCTGCTTCAGAAATGTGTCCGCTGCAGATGTGTGCAGCCGCCACTTGGAGTTTGATTCACACCTTTGTCGGGCACTACAGTTTGGATATTGCCTCAAGATGCAGAGCCAGTTTCAGGCTTGCAGTCCTTCAGGGACTTCTGTCATGACAGACCTTCTGTTGTACATTTTTGCCTCCTCCCAGCTGACTTGCGGTCAGTTCCGGTACTTCTTGGGACTCAGTCCTACCAGTGTTGCCTGCTGCAAGAGCCCCCTCGAAGCAATATAGTACAGTTACATAAGAACTTTTCGTAACAGTAGATCTTTGAGAGGCGCTCTTGCAGCAGGCGCTGCTTCCCTCCCTCCTGCCCCATAATTGCTTCTTCTCCTTTGCAGCTCTGCTGCCTTTCCCTTGGCTTGAGGAACCACCTCAGTTCTCCATTTGCTTGCCTTTGGCACCAGGGTCTCTGGTGGGAGAACTGAGGTAGGTCTGTGGGACCACCCCTTTTATATCATAGGATGGACGTCAGCATGCCGACGTGAGGGATGGTCCCCCGCTATAGACTACTAGCTAGAAGTTTTCCATGTGGTCCTAGTCCTAGCACCTGCCTGCTGCAAGAGCTCCTCTCGAAGATCTATTGTTATGGTAAGTTCTTGCAGAACTGTACTTTCTCAAAGCAGTTACAGATTGTACCAGCTCAATTTCCAATGAAATATTTTTACTGCAACCAAAAAAGTACAGTTACGTAAGAACTTACCGTAACAGTAGATCTATGAGAACAGCTCTTGCAGCAGGTTACACCATTAGGACTGAAGCCGGCAGGTGTCAGGACCCCACAGAAATCTTCTAGCTAGCAGTCTTCAGTGGGGACTGCCTCTGACGTCGGTCCCGGCCCCGACGTCAGGCGTAGTACATAAGGAGGCGGTCCCGCCAGAATCCCCAGTTCTCCTGCCGGAGACTCCCGGCCGTTGGATGACATCAGAAAGAGAGACCGAGGACCCACCATCAGATGGCCAAGACTAAAAACGATCTTGCTAAGCATAGGCTGGAACTTACCTCCTCCAAGGGGGAATGATGGGTGGGAAGGTACCTGCTGCAAGAGCTGTTCTCGAAGATCTACTGTTACAGTAAGTTCTTACGTAACTGTACTATCTTCTTCGAGGTACAGCTCTTGCAGCAGGTTACACCATTAGGACTGATTCCCAAGCAATGGCGCCTTGAAAGGCCATCGGGAGGAGGCAATACTGAGACACCAACACGTCCTGAGCCTAGGACAGGAGGCCCTGCAGGACAGCAAGGCCGAAACCCGCTCTTCGCCATGAGGCGATGTCAAGGCTGTAATGCCCGATAAAAGTGTGCACTGAGCTCCAGGTGGCTGCAGCACATATGGCCGATGTGGATCTGTTTTTCAGTGCCGCAAAAGAAGTAGCCACTCCCCTAGTCAAATGGCCCTTAACTACACCTGGTAAGGGTTTCTGTCACTTGTTGTAGCAAAGGGAAATGCACAGGATGAGCCAGCGAGAAAGGGTCTGTTTCGAGACTGGATCTCCCAACATCCTCTCAGCGAAAGAGACGAACAGCTGTTCCATTTTGCGGTGCTGTTTGGTCCTGGTCAAGTAGTATCTAAGACACCGGTGAACATCCAGGGTGTGAAGCAGTGCTTCTCCTCAATTAGCGTACTTAGGGAAGTACACTAGTAAATCAATGTCCTGGTTAAGCGTGAGGGCTGAGACCACCTTAGGCAGGAACTTGGGATTCGTCCTCAGGGACACCCTGTCCTGGTGAAAAATTAAATAAGGCTCCTTACACATAAGAGCGTGTAGTTCGGAGATTCTTCTCGCCAAAGTAACAGCAACCAAAAATAACGTTTTCCACGACAGAAAATGCAGCTCGCAATCTGCAGCAGGTTCAAAAGGTGGCAGCGTAAGCTGCTCCAGGACGAAAGGTAGGTCCCAAGGAGGGACAGGATCCCTGATGAGTGGCCTAAGGTGGAGCACCCCTCTTAAGAAGGCACGGGACGTATCCAACTGTGCCACCGTGCGTTGGCCTACCAGGGCGTGGTAGGCTGAGATTGCACAAAGGTGCACTTTGATCGAGGAGTAAGCCAACCCCGATTGAAAAAGAGAGAGCAGGTATTCCAGAACTAATTTCTCTGGACAGTCTAAAGGGGAGAAGCCGCGTGCTTGAGACCACAGGCAAAACCTATGCCATTTCATGGCGTATGTAGCGTGTGTCGCCGATTTTCTGGCGGCAGAAAGTACTTCCGCCACCTCTTGCGAGACCCTGTGTCACAAAATGGCTATGTCTCTAGGAGCAAAGCGTGCAGGTTCAGTGAATGTAAGTCTGGGTGGACTAGTGAACCCTCCTCCTGAGACAGCAGATGGGAGCTGATTGGCAAAGGAAGCGGAGGTTCCCAGGACAGGTGACTCAGAAGCGGGAACCAAATCTGTCTGGGCCAAAAAGGCGCTATCAAAATCAGCATCGCATGCTCCCTGCGAGGTTTGAGAAGGACTTTCTGGATCAACGGGAAGGGAGGAAAGGCATAGAGGAATCTGCCCGCCCAGGAGAGGGACAATGCGTCTCGCCAGAAAACACCAGGCCCTGGATCTAGCGAGCAAAAATTGGGCAGTTTTGCGTTGGATGGGGATGCGAACAAATCCAATTCTGGAGTGCCCCATCTGTGAAACAGATCCTCTGCCACCTCCTGTAGAAGTTCCCACTCGTGGACTCTGGCCTGGGAACGACTCAAGCTGTCTGCGACGGTATTGTCCACTCCGGGAATGTGAACTGCAATGAGGTTTGAGCCGTGTCGTATTACCCATTCCCACACTCTCATGGCCTTCCTGCAGAGGGGGTAATACATCACCGCTGTATTGTCTGTTTGTAACAGGAGAGTACTCAGTGGAATGTCCGACTGGAAGGCTTGCAGGGCATAAAGGACCGCTCTCATCTCTAATATGTTGATATGGAGATGAGCTTCCTGAGTAGTCCATGTTCCCTGAGACTTCACCCCGTTCAAGTGTGCTCCCCACCCCAGCCCTGAGGCATCTGTGGAGTGTGTTATCACCGGGGACGGCGCTGTGAATGGAACCCCCACAGAGAGGGTTCCTGGATCTAGCCACCATTGCCAGTCCCGAACCACAGCCTTCATGATTCTGACTGGCTGCTGCAGATGGTCTTGCCCTTGGTCCCATTGCACTCTGAGTATCCACTGGGTTACCCGCATGTGAAGCCTTGCCATCGGGACTGTTGGAATGGCCGCAGCCATGTGTCCGAGCAGGCGAAGGACCGATCTGGCTGGGATGGTCTTCTTCGCTGATAGGTCCCTTATGAGGGACTGGATGCGTTCCGCCCTGTCTTCGGGAAGAAAAGCTTTCCCTTGGGTGGTGTCCAGAACTGCCCCTATGAATTGCAGTTTCTGGGACGGTACCAGGAGACACTTCTCGTAGTTGATTAGGATGCACAGAGACTGAAAAAGGATCTGGGTGTGCTGGATAGCTATCAACAGGGCCTCCTTGGAGGAGGCCATGAGAAGCCTATCGTCGAGGTACGGGAACACATAGTTGCCCTGTCTCCTCAGAGACTCTGCCATGACTGCCATGCACTTGGTAAAGACCCTGGGGGCCAATGACAGCCCAAAAGGGAGCGCTCGGAACTGATAGTGGTGGCCGGGAAACTCGCAGCGCAGGAACCTCCTGTGCGCTTGAGCAATGGGGATGTGCAGGTAAGCATCCTGCATGTCCAGGGACACTAAGAATGCGTCCTTCTTCAGCATGGGGATTAGGCCCGGGAGGGTCACCATGCGAAAGCGTTTGTAGGCGACCGACATACTGAGGTCGCTTAGGTCCAAGATTGGACGGAGGTCCCCTGTTTTTCTTTGGAACCAGGAAGAAGTGGGAATAATATCCTGCTCCTCTCTGGTTCTCTGGGACGTGCTCCAAAGCTTCTTTCTGCAGCAGCGTGAGCACTTCCTGCCTGATGAGCAGGGTGTGCTGACCAGAGTAACTGGAGAGCAGAGGAGGCCTTGTGGGTGGCTTGTCTAAGAATTCTATATAGTGGCCTTTTTTGACCAACTGTAACACCCACCTGTCGGTGGTGATCGACTGCCACCCTGGCAGGTGGTCTGCGATGCGACCCCCGACCTTTATTTCCCATTGATCCTGAGGGGCCGGGGCCAGGAAGGAGTCATGCTGTGGCGGCGGAGGGTCCTGCAGGTTGGGCCGACTTGGTAGGACATTGGCCTCTGCCTGAGGACGACTTGCCCTGGGCTTTCCGGGTGAAGGAGCCCCTCTGTTGCAGGCCGGAACTAGGCTGTTGTTTCAGAGTCCGGCTGCGAAAACGACTCTGGTTCCTCCGAAAGGAACAGTCTAGATCTATACAAGGCCTGGACAAATCTAACGGCCTTCCCAGCTTCCTTCTCAGATGCCTCACCAAACAAAACTTCACCGTGAAAGGGGGCGTCCAGAATGTTCTTCTGGACGTCCGGGGTTAATCCGGAGACACAGAGCCATGAGTGTCTCTGGAGGCATACGCCTGAGGCTGCCGCTCTGGCCGAGGAATCCGCGGAATCGTACGCGGCTTGGAGCACCTGGGTCCCCACGTCTGAACCCGTGCAGAGAGCTGGAGAAGTTCCTCCTTTTGCCCACCGTCTGGCAATTTTTCTACCAGATCTTGTCCCTGTTCCCACAGAGCATTCTGAAATTGAACCATGTGGGTAAGGTAGTTCAGGGACCTGATGGCGCAGGTCGCAGCTGCGTAAGTGCGCATACCCAGCGCATCCAGTTGCTTGGACTCCGGGTCCGGTGGCTGTGTGCTCAAATGTTGCAGTCTCTGGGACCGGTCATGAGAGGTTGTGATGACCAGGGAGTCGGCCAGAGGATGATTAGCCAAGTACTGGTCCTCCCTTGGGGCCTTGTACAGGCGGTCAGCCTTCTTCGGCATCGCCGGGAGCGAATGTGGACGTTTCCACGCTGCCTTGGTGACGTCCACAAAGGTGTCCACCAAGGGTGGTACCACCACAGGCTTAGGATCTTTCTGCCGAAGATAACAAGCTAGGCGTAGCCTTTCGGGGTCGAGTTCTTCTGCCTCCCACCCCATGTTCTCCTGGATGTGTCTCATGATCTCAGAGAACAAGGGGTCATCCGGAGGAGGCCTAGGAAGGTCACGTGGGTCCGGAGAAGGGACGCTGATGGGAGAAGGAGATCTGGAGCCATCCGAGATGTCAGATCTGGAGTCCTCCATAGACGGTGAGTAGCGGCATCTTCTGGATCTCTTGGGGCTGGGTGACCAAGAAGAGGATCTGGACGGAGGCCTTCTCTTGTCTGTAGGTCTACCCCTAGGAGGTCCGGCTGGCTCCTGGGGGGAAGGTGCTCGGCCTGCTGCCCCATTGGGTGAAGGAGGGGGCTCTGGGGCTGGTGGTGCCGCAGGTACGGGAGGAGGGTGCGTGGTGACCACATCCTTTCTGATGGTGTCCCACCTGAAAGTGAATAACTTTCACTTCCAAAATGTTAAGGCCCGACGGACCGGGCGCCGGTGACCTGTCGGTGGGTCCCGGCGTCTGCTCCCCTGGGGTCTCCAGTTGTGGGGAGGGCTCCCGTGGAAGCTCGACAGGTCCGGGGTCGCCCGCCTGGTCCTCGGGCTGAGTGGATTCCTCCGCCGTCAACGCCTCCTGGCCGACGTCGGTAGGCGGCGGTGGGGTTCTTCTAGCTACTGTGTCGGACGTCGGTCCCCCGGCCGGCGTCCTGGGAGGTGAGTGCCTGACCGGCGACGGGTGTCAGACTGTCGTCGGTTCCCGGGGTCTATGAGGTTTAGCCGACGTCAGGTCCGACGTCCTCTTCAGGGAGGTCAGCTCCTTAGTCTTACATTAAGGGGGAGGTGGCAGGGAAACTGACTGGATGTCGGAGGCCGAGTGCCGCTTGTGGTGATCCCCTGACCTAGACGAGGCCTTGGAGGAAGAGGAAAAGGAAGACCTAGAGGTCTTAGCAGGCCGCAGGGTAGAAAAACCGCTGGCAGACTTGACCACGACCAGGGGAGGCTGAGAGCAGGCCCGAGACGGAGAGCGGTCGGACCTGGAGCTACAGCTGCGGGAGTCCGACGCCCTAGAAGGGGATCTAGGTCTCACCTTCTCATGGTACCTGTGGGATTTTTCCAAGTATTCCCCCTTGGAGGAAGGTTCCATGGCCTTCTCTTCTAAAAGGTAAGCCCGGAGAGCCTTCTGTCAGCGGATCCGGGTCCGGCTGTTGAAACCCTGACAAAAAGAACAAGCCTGGGTGTCGTGGTCTGGGCCCAGGCACCGGATGCAGGCCGAATGTGGGTCTTTGAATGGAATCTGTTTCCCACAGGCGCACTTGGACGAATGGCCCTCCACGGAAGTTGGGGAGGACATCAGACAGAGGAATAAATCTGGAGAAAGAGATTCTTGAAGAAGAAACGGTTTGAATGAATTTCCTGATCGTCGGGCGCTAGATACTGACCGAAGGGTCGAAACATGCAAGTCAACGGCAGGAAAGAACAGGGGATTCTGGCGGGACCGCCTCCTTATGTACTACGCCTGACATCGGGGGCAGGACCGGCGTCGGAGGCGGTCCCCGCTGAAGACTGCTAGCTAGAAGATTTCCGGGGGGTCCCACGCCTGCCAGCTTCAGTCCTAATGGTGTAACCTGCTGCAAGAGCTGTACCTCTAAGAAGATCTGACTGTTTTCACACAGTCTTAAGGATAATACTTCCAAGTCATTTGTGTACAAGTCCAGCTTCGCCACTCAGTTTCCACCTCAAAGGAACTCTTGTAACAAGAGACATGAGAACTGTACGTATATATGTACAACTGTACATAAACATTTTAAATCATTGTGAAGGTTTCTTTTTTTATGGAACTTGAATTTGTTATCAAAATGTTTTACCTTGCAGAAAATTATGGAAACCCTTGTGTGAGAAACTGATATGCCAACTAAACTTTAAACCTTCAGAATTTTAGACCAACTAGCAAGAGACACCCTCTTACGGTTACAAGAACCCCCCCCCCCCCCAAAAAAAAAAACCTCAAGGCTCCAAATCTCCACCTCATATTCCCCATTTCAGCCCCATGTCTCCCTGAACCAGATGTTCTATACCTATGCTACATTTTTATTTATTTATTTTTTTTTTTAAGTTTCTGTTTTTCCTCCTTATGCCTCCAGTCTCTGACTCTTTGGGGGCACCAGAGAGTCATCCCTCTGCCAGTCACCTCACCCACAAGCCGCCCTGCACCCCATAGAGCCACGGCTATACCCTTCAGGCAGGTAACAAGGTGGGGCCCATACACGCTGAATGCTTGTCTCGTCGGGCAAGGTGGTCGAGGCAGGTGAAGGCATATCGAGGGCACGTTCCTGGTGTCCAGTCTTCCCAGAGATGGAGGGATGTTATCCTCCTGTTTTTTTCTCCCTATGTGTGGTGTGCACCCTTGATGTCTAGGCACAATGCGCTGACGTCCACCACACATCATGGCCAGCCTTCCCTGCAATCAGGGCTTGCCGTACCTCGAGCCTCCGCTCGGGGCCGCACAAGTTGCGGCTTTGGCCCCCTCCCTCCCCCCGGAGAAGGCGAGCTGTTGTGGGACGCTCGAGCCTTCTCCCCCAGCTGGCCCTCCAGCGACCTGAGTCCGCTCCCGAACTTGGGTCGCCGGCATCGCAAACGGAAATCCAACCACTGCGCCGACGGGCCCTCTACAGTTTTATTTTTACATTGTTGAATTTACCTAGTTGTATTCAAATTGTAAATATACTTATGTCACCCATTTCCTGTAGTCTCATGTCTATTGTTTAATATGTTTTGTTATTCTCCACTACTTGTTATGTCAATATGTTGTCTAGTGATGTGGAGCCTTTGAAAAGGAGTCTCTGACTCAAAGGATTGTAATTCTGATACCTTCAATGAATAAAAATCTTACCTTATTGCCACCATTGTGGTACAATGACTGACTGCAGTTTTTAAGGTGACCAACTGGATACCTTTGCGATCTGCAGTTTTCCCTCTTTCTTAGTTTGAGGAATGCTTTCCTCATCAGTAAGGTAAAGCCCTACCAGTGCAAACGAATGCTAAATACTGGCCAAACTTACAGTCACCCACTTAACGTTGGTCAGTGATGTAATAGTATTATCATAGGTTATGAAGGCAGCCACTCGAAGCCGCCTCAATGGTGCAGCGGTTACACTACTGCTTGCAATGCTGGTGACCAGTGTTCGGGAATGAGTCCCAATCACTGGACAGTCTGTGGGGAGGAGAGATCTTAGCATCCCGCAGCATTACATATTAGCCCTACACATGTAGAACTGACAGTAAAGATATTAAGTATCTGCAGACAGACCCCTCCATTGATCCTATTAATAAGTATATAGACTGCCAGCAGCCCCATTCCCTACCACTGAAAATCTTTTTTAAGGGGTAGAGCTGCAGCACTGTTAATTGGCTCCACTCATATGCAGAAGCAATGAGCCAGCCATTAAGTGAAACATATATTAATACTACACCAAAAAAAAAATTCCTGGCTAAATTAGTTCCTCGGCAGGCAACTCCTTGGTACGATTTGCCAGCCCAAGCTCTAAACAAATGTAAGCTGCACTTTAATCCCTATCATGTTTTGACTATAAAATTAACAGAATGAG
Source organism: Neoceratodus forsteri (assembly GCA_016271365.2). Lineage (NCBI taxonomy): Eukaryota > Metazoa > Chordata > Ceratodontiformes > Ceratodontidae > Neoceratodus > Neoceratodus forsteri. Next base: position 352,132,035 of record CM028129.1, on the reverse strand, counting down.
CTCTAAACTGCGATAAAAAGCCTTTGATCAGTTCTGTGGTTCTCATAAGAAAGTAGCGTAGGAAAGCATGATATACATACAATCTTTTTGTCATAGAACTCTCCACTGCTATAGGTAGTGGCAAGGGTGGAGCTACACTCTTCCAGATACCATGGTTTATTGCCACTTTCCGTGGTGCTGCTGACGGAGATGGTATAGATACTGTTGGTATAACCATCACAGGAACAGTGGTCTCTTGGTTTACCACCATTTCCTGAAGCCCAAACATAAATTGAGCCCAATCCTTTGCGGCCCTGGGGGGAAAAAAAACAAACCAAAACAAACATTATATTCAAACAAAATCATCAATGTCTCATACAAGCACATCTGAAGAGGTAGTGTATCTATAATACCATCCAGCATTAATAGGGCCCTTGGTTTTCTTTGGTTGGACTCGTGTTTCTGTAGCACAGCTGACTCATTTCTAGGATGGTGATTATTAGGCCTGTTTAAACTAAGCATTCTGCATTGGTGTGAGTGAGGCACAGTTGTTGATCACTGCCAGAGTTAAAATGTAAACAGATCTGGAAGTGTTGTAAACTGATCTGCTTATCCTCCTGTGTAAGGCTACAGCCCTTACGATGCTCAGCGCGCCAGCATTACAGTGTCGGGCAATCAGGGTGCCAAATGCGGGATGCGCCCCGTCCCCAAGGTCCACCCACCCCCATAGTAGGAATCTATCAGTATGGGGCAGAGTTCTGTAAGGGGCTATGGGGAACGAGTAGAGCCCCTCAATAAGTGTTATCGGCGAGATCGCCAACCATGCCTCTAATTGCTCGGTGCCAGATCGTGAGCACATTCCGGTGGTGGAACCAGCCTACTGTGTTGGGGAGCTGAAATGGTGCAGAAGTTTGAAGTCCCTGCGTAAGTGCGCCACACCACCTAAAGTGGTGCACTTGCAATGTTAAAAGCCAGTAGAGGGGCATAAATACAACATTAGGTTGAAGGAGCACCAGGCTGCCTGCAACACCTCAAACAACTTAAGTACCACTCCACAGCTCCCACGTTTGGACACACTTAAAATGGCTACAACAGTGCACTTCCCATACAGGTGCCGTGACAGCAACAAAATCAGTGTGTTAGTAAACGCAATTTGAGATAATCATGTGATGCAACCGATATCAGTTGCACACATGGGAAGGGCTTCAGGATAAACAAAGAGTGGAAGGAAATCAGGCCCTGGAAAAAAATGTACATTTTATTTTATTTACTTTTGTCATCTAGCTCCTTCTCTGATCCTGCCCGAGCCTGCCAACTTATCTGCTCAGTCTGCCTCTAACCCCAGCCTAATTTCATGGCATTGCCCCTCCATGGCAGGGTCAGGAACATAGAAACATATAAGCTGTCGGTAGAAAAGGACCTCTTGGCCCATGTAGTCTGCCCCAAAGTCCCTACCTTTTGTGCTACTGTAGCCCCTATTCAATCTCTGGCCTTACCACCCCACCCCCAGCCCTATCAAGGTTTCCCTGTGTCTATCCCATGCATGTCTGAATCCTGCTACCATTTCAGTACACATCACCTCTTCTGGGAGGCCGTTTCATACATGCACCACCCTTTCCTTGAATAAGTATTTTCTCATATCGCCTTTAAGTCTCCCCCATTCCACCATCATAGCATGCCCCCTTGTCCTTGAGCATCACTTTCTGTGCAAAATGCCGCCCCGGCACATATGCAGCCTGCTAAAAGCTCACCTTGATCCACGCTTGGATGAATCATACCTCTCCCAATGTACTAGTGATCTCCGAATCCTGGCTCAGACCTGCCACCCAATAGGGAAGTAAACAGTCCCAACTATGCCTTGTTCAGAGATGACAGGCAAACTAGAGGAGGGGGGGTGGCTATCTACGTCAAAGACAAATTTGTGGTTTCCTTCATCACATCGTCATCTGTCGCTAACGAATTTGAATGTTAATACTCAAAGTGGAGATCACACAGGCTAATGCACTTTGTGTAATAGGATGCTATAGGTCTCCGTCCGCTGGCTCATAGCTTCTGTCATACCCAAGTGAGAGGTTGGGACAAGGTCTGCCAGAAACCACTATCCTCAGAGACTTTAACCTTGACTGGCTCTCCAATGTCTCAGCCCCGCTTGCATCCTTCTGTGATGCCCATGGGCTGACCCAACTTATCGACCCAACGCGCCCTAATATAAAGAACCCCAGTAAAAGTACCCTACTGGATGTGTTCATGGTGAGTAAACCCCATCTTTTTTCTCATGCTGGTACTTTCTTCCCAGACGTCAGTGACCACTGCTTTATTGAGGGAGTAAGATCAGCCAACTAACCATCACCCACAACAAAGTTCTCTATGAAGAGATCCAGACGCAACTTCGATGTATTCGCTTATCTTAATGAGCTTAAGCACTCCCTGCGCTGGCAGGATTTTTACCTGGCCAAAATGGTTACCTCTGCTTACAATATCTTCCATGACTTCCTGTCGGGGGCCCTCAACAAGCATGCTCCCTTGACTAAAGTTCACGCAAGGAAGAAAACCTGTAAATGGTTCTCCCCTGAAATCAGGTCTAAGGGACAAGCTTTGGAAAAAAGAACGGAGACTGAACACTCCTAATGACTGCAGTCAGTTCAGAAGGATTTGAAACTTATGCACAAAAGCAACTAGAGAATCGAAGGCTACTTTTTTCCACTCTGAACTTGACTCTGCTACCAAGAGCCCAACTAAATTCTGGAACAATGTTAAGGACCTGTTGGGCCACTCCCCAGGAAATTCCCTTCCGACCAAGATTATCTCTGGCAACGCAACTATCAGCGAAAGGATGGAAATCTTAGATTCTTTTAATAACCATTTTGCAACTGCAGGTCTGGCGTTTGACAATTCCCCAGCATGCATGCTACGCTCCCAGGCAGACAACTACCTTTCTGAATCCTTGGCCACTTTCTCGCTATTTACACTTCAACCTGCTTCACTAAAAGATGTGCCGACACCTTAGACCCATACTTCATAAAGATTACCCATCATGTCCTAGCCGTCCTTATCACACACCTATTTAATTTATCCTTGTCTCAGGGTATTTTGCCACCTGTGTGGAAGACAGTGCATGTCATCCCGCTGTTCAAATCAGGCGACCCCTGCAATCTTAACAATAGGCCAATCTCTCTCCTCCCAGTTTTGTCCAAACTTCTGGAGAAAATTGTAAATGCACAGCCAAGATCTTACCTTGAAACAATGAATTTATTAAATCCTATGCAGTCTGGATTCAGAGCTCAACACAGCTCTATCACGGCCCTTACTAAAGTAACGAATGATTGGCAGCGTGATCTTGATTACAGAAACTTTATCTGTGCTGTTTTCCTGGATCTAAGCAAGGCCTTCGACACCATCGACCATAGCCTTCTCCTTTCCTCCTCACGAACTATAGGTGTGGACTCCTCCTCCCTGCACTCGTTTACTGACTATCTTACAGGGTGCCTCTAGCATGTCAAAGCCAAAGGAGACCGGTCTCCTCTTAAACCTCTCCAAAGAGGGGTGCCTCAGGGATCTATATTAGGTCCCCTTCTATTCGCAATCTACATTAACAATATCGACAGCTGCATTAAAAATGCCAGCATTCATCTGTTCGCTGATGATACAGTCCTCTATGTAAGTCGACCAACACCTGAAGCTGCCTGCAACGACCTCCAATCTGAAGTCAATCTTTTGCAAAGCCAACTAATTCATAAAAAGTTACTTCTCAACGCTAAAAACCAAAGCGATGCTCTTCTCCCCATTTATCCATGCAGCAAACCCGGCATCCTGTGGGTCAGTTCCCCAAATTAGCACAATCCTAGGAGAAAAATTAGAATTTGTTACAAAATTTAAGTATCTGGGAGTATGGATAGACCACAGACTCTCCTTCATCGAACACACTTAGGACTTGCTAAAAAAACTCAGAGGTTAGGACTCTTCTTTAGAATCAACAGATTTCTCACCAGAGATGCCAAGCTACGGTTGGTCTAATCAACTTTTCTATCACTGGTTGATTATGCGGATTTCCTCTACAGCCAGTGTCCTAGCTCCTACTTGGCAAAACTGGACACGCTTTACCACAGAGTCTTGAGGTTCATCACGGGACTTCCTTTTGCCACGCATCACTGTGCACTGTATACGGCCGTGGGGTGGACCTCCCTCAAGTTTAGGAGTCACAGAAATGTCGCACTCTGGACCTTTAGAGCAATCTCAAAAAACTGCCTCACTACATCTCTTACTGTCTACCCCTAAGTGAAATAAGGAATTATGTGCTAAGAAGCAACTCGTTTATCACACAAAGTGCCAAAGACAAAATCTCGCTTTGGGAGAGCAGCCATAAGATTTGTGCTGCCTACCTTATGGAACAATCTGCTAAAAAACCCTCAAATTGAGCACTCTTGTCTGTCTGACTGCATTCAAGACATTATATTCCCACACAATCAAAGAAGCGTGCAACTGCTTTATGCATCAGGATCTGTACCAGTGTCTGCCCTGGAACCCTTCCCCACATGGACCCGCCCGTAGTCACTGTCACTTTGCTTTGCCCCCCAGATATAGTTGTCCCATGTCCCAGATCCCCTGCCTTATTGACGCCACTATCCCAACCTCTCTCCCAGTCTCCCTTCTTCAGGTAGGAGCTTTCTCACCCTCTGGTCGAGACAACCTCCCAGCCTCTTCCCTTCTCTATCCTGTGTCCCCAGTGTTCTACTTTATTCCCTTCCTCTACCTTAACACTCCTTCATTCCCCTACCCTGTTCTATACTTGCTACCCTCCCAGTCCTTCCTCTCCCTCCCCTCTCCTCGATCCCCTTTGCTGCCCTAAGTGTATTCCTTCCACTACATTAGTCAATCCTGCTTCTCTTACTGCTTGAAGTTACTTTTGTGTATGTATATGCCTTCTGCACCTTGTACCTTGCCTGTACTATTCCAAGCTTATGTGAACATGTGTTATCTTATTTATGCCCTGTATTATACTTGTACCTATTTTTACCTGAATGTAAATTCTTATGTGGCCTTGTATAAATATGTGAATATGTTCCACCCAAGTCCATCTTGCAAATCAGCACTGCTCAACGATGACCACCTGGATAAATAAAGATTTTGATCGACTGATTGGTACCTTATTAATACCTTTGAGGTATCTGAACATTTCTGCCACATCTCCCATTTCCATCTTTTTCTCTAGGGAGTACATATTTAATTCCTTGAGTCTTTCCTCGTAGGGCTTCTGATGTAGGCCATACACCATTTTGGTCACCCTTCTCTGTACCACCTCCACCCGATCTATGTCTTTTCGGAGATGGGGCCTCCAGTACTGTACACAGTACTCCAGGTGGGGCCTCACCATTGATCTGTTCAGGGGTAACACTACCTCCCTTTTTCTGCTGGTGATACCCCTCCCTATGCACCCCAGCATTCCACTAGCCTTCCCCACTGCCTTATCACACTGCTTTGTTACCTTCAGGTCAGATATGATGACCCCCAGGTTCCTTTCCTGTTCTGTGGTTATTACCCCCCCCCCCCACACACACACACACACACACACACACACACACAAAATGATACACTGCCCTTGGACTTCTGTGTCCCATATGCATAATTCCGCACTTTCTGGCATTGATGGCTAGGTGCCAAGGCCCCTGACCAATCTTCCAGCTTTTTTACATCTTCCCTTTTTCCACCCCTCCTGGTGTGTCCACTCTGTTGCAGGTGTTCATGTCATCCCTGAATAGGCATACTTTCCCTTTCAGCCCCTCTGCGATGTTGCCAATAAAGACACTGAAGCGGACTGGTCCCAGTACTGACCCCCATGGCAACCCGCTGGTCACCATGCCTTCTTCCGAGTGAACCCTGGCCATTTACCACCACCCTTCTTGAGTCCTGTTGCTTAGCCAACTTCGTACCCATTTTACTACATTTGGACCCACTCCCAGGCTGCCCAGCTGTTTTACCAGTCTTCTGTGCGGAACAGTGTTGAAGGCCTTTCTGAAATCCAGGTATGTCACATCCACCGCTCCTCACTGAGCCACCTCCCTGGTAACCCAGTCAAAAGAACTCTTATCAGGTTTGGTTGGCAAGCTCTCCCCTTTGCGAAATCATGCTGCCTCGGATCCTGTAATCCGCTGGCCATAAGGTATTCCCCAATCCTTTCTTTCAGTAGTGTTTCCATAACTTTGCACACCCACCACCGAAGTCAGGCTCACAGGTCTGTAGTTTCCTCCATTCTATTTCCACTTTTGCAAAGTGGGACCACATCCGCCCTCCTCCAGTCCCTCAGAACTTCCCCTGTATCTGGAGATAGATTGAACAGGGCCATCAGAGGCACAGCCAGCTCCTCCTCTAGTCCCTTCAGTATCCTGGGGTGAACCCCATCCAGCTCCACTGCCTTATCCACTTAGTTTCACTAGAGGACTCGCTCCTCCGTAAAAGGGCTAGTGTCTACCTCCCCTTCCTTCATAAATGCTGAACAAAAGTACTTGTTCAGTATGTCTGCTTTCTTCTGGTCCTCTTCCACGCTCCACTGCCTTCCCCTTTTAGTCTTACTATCCCTGCCTTGTTCTTCTTTTCACTTATGTACCTAAAGGATGTCTTATCCCCCCCTTTATGGACTTGGCAAGGTTCTCTTCCATGTGTGCTTTTGTTCTCCTAACTGCTTTCCCCGCCTCCCTTTGTTTCTCCTTATAACCCTCCCTGTCCTCTTCCTTCTGAGTCAACTTATACCTCTAATGCTTGCTTTTTCATCTTTAGCTTCTCTGCTTCTTCCTTGGAGAACCATAGCGGTCTCTTTCTTGTTCTTTTTAACTTACCTTACACAGAGGTTTGTTACCTTATCAATGGCTTTCCTTATTTCTTGCCCATTTTTCCTCTACCCCACCCATTTCCCCTATTCCTGCTAGGGCTTCCTCGAGACACTCTCCCATTTTCTTAAAATCGACCCTCCTGAAGTCCAGGACCCCTGTTTTAGTGTGGTTTGTTTCTGCCCCAGCCCTTGATTACTGGTCCCCAGGTGACTTTCCACTGTGATGTCAGCGACACTGTCCCTGTTTGACAGTACCAGGTCCAGTACTGCCCCCATCCCCCACTGAGTGGGTTACTTAACTAGTTCCCTGAGGAACGCTCCTGCAGGGAGTCTAGGATTTCCCTACTTTTAACTGTTGCTGTAGCAGGGATGCTCCATTCACATCTGGTAAACTGAAGTCCTCCACTAGCAATACCATCCCCCTCCCCCGTTTGCCATCCCTTGGATTTCTTCTATCATAACCTTATACCCCAGCTTCCCCTGTGCTGGAGGTCTGTAGATCACCCCTGCATACAGGCTGGTGGATGTATGGTTGTGAGGCCTGAGCAGGACAGCCATCACCTTGGCTTCAGAAGGGCTCTTCACCCCCCAAAAACCTTGCCAACAATGCTGCATACTGCTAGGTTACTGGGCTTCAGCAGGGTTTTTCACCATTTTCTCCCTTTCATTCTGCCCCTAAACTCCTGGATGGCACAGTGCACTGCCATGTTGACAGGCAGCATCAGCAGACTCGCATGTCCCTCATGAGAGCGTTAGCTACCATGGGCTGCGCACACCCCAACAGCTACTGGGACCAGACTGCTTCTGATCTCATGTCATCTCCACTGGAGTGCATCGTACTTCCCCTGGGCAACTAGGTGGCCCCAAAACAGTATATTTTAAAGCAAAGGGAAAAAAGTCACCAACAGTGATGAATTCTGCTGCCCTATGTATATTTTACAACACACTGCCAAGTTTAGCAGTTCATTCTGCATCTGCAGAATCCCAGAATTCAAGGGGCCTGAAATATAATTATTGTAATAGCCAGCCTTCCTGTGATATTGCAGGACAGAAATATAATGTATTGACTACCAACCATGTAAATACAAACTGCTGGGTATAAGATTCCTACCAAGACTGCTCTAGGGGTCTGATCCAACCTCAGTTACACAAAGTATACTTTGAACATGCACAAAGTCTAGTAACTAAGCAGCCCATTACTCTAAAGTACAGCAAAAAAACAAAGAATTAGTTGTTTTTTCTGCTGATGTGGCACTGCATAAGATCGTTTCAACGAGTAAATTATCTAGCAACACCCACTGAATTGACAGGATGTCAACCCAACACATAAAGGAATACATTTATTATTAGAATGTGGAAAAAGGGCCGGCCCGGTGGTGCTGATGGTTGAGGCGCTTGACGCCACACCTTGTGCCACGCCGGGGACCCGGGTTCGGGAGCGGACTCGGGACACCGGGGGCTGGCAGGGGGAAGGAAGGGTTGAGCGACCCACCATCTCTCCTTCCTTCGGGGTAGGTGAGGGACATGTACCTGCTGACAGTGACACTCCAGCGGAGGCTGGTGTTCGGCTGGGTGCGGGCACACACATGGGGGAGGAGCCGGAAGGCGTCTGCATGTTAGTGTGCTGATGTCATTGCACGTCCAGCTCCTCAGTGGGAATGCAAGAAAAAAAAACAGAGCTCCCAGCTGCCCTTCATGATGCCAGCCCTTGGCTCCAATCAGCTTCCAGGGTGGCCCCACCTTGCCCCATCACATTGTCCAAGGAGCCGTTTAAGAGGGGTCGGTTCCATGGCCCCACCCTGGGGGGTAAGCCAGGGGGTCCCAAGGTAGGGGTGTACCCGAATTGAGGTGGGAGCAAGGGTCTGTGACCGGGCGGATCTCGCCGACTGGCAGCCAAAAAAAAAAAAGAAAATGTGGAAAAGGGCTGGCCCATTGGTTGATTTCCTGCCCGACGCCGGGACCCGGTTTGGGAATAGACCAGAGTCATCGGAAGGCTGGCCGGGGGAGAGAAGGATGGAGTATCCTGTGGACTGCCCTCTTTCTGGGGAATGGGAGCATGATCGGTGCCCGATGGAACCCTGGCAGAGGCTGGGGTACCGCAGCAACTGGTGTCTGATCATTCTGGGGCGGGCGGACAGGGGACATCATTGGACATCCCCCCCCCACAAAGGGAGAAAAATGCCAGCAGCTTGAGAAGACGCTGCCCCGGCACCTGGCCTCCATGGTTCTCTGCCACTCCACTGACAATTATGGTCCATGGCGCCACCGCAATCCCCAAACCCCGCCCTGGGGGGCAATGTCAGCTCCACTGACACCTTCCCCTGTCACTGACGGGCAGGCCATAGTGTTGTGGCCCCCACCCTGGGGGGTAAGCCAGGGAGTATCAGTGGACGGCGGCCATAGGAGAGCAAGGTAGGTGACCGACGGCAGAGGGTCGGCGGTGGGGAGGTACTAAATATAAAAAAAAAAAGATTGTGGGAAAGGGCTGCCTCAGTGGCACTAGAAGACTGGGGTTCCTGCACAATCTATAGAATCTATCTGAGGTCGCCCCCCACACACACATATAATGGAGGTGAGGTGCTTGGCTACCAGGGAAAACACAGGCCGCCGCCCCCTAGCCACCCAAGGGGTGGCACTGGTTTTTATCAACTGTGATGGCAGCTGCCTGATCACCCTCCACAGAGAGGGAGACCGGAAGATCCGTAAGGGAAGGGAGCAAATTTAAAAGTACTTTAATAAATGTGGAATTCACAGTTCTGCGCTCCAGTTCACAGGGCACTAAACCAGAACTTTGCCCAACATTTAAGTATTGCAAGCACTAATGAAGATGGGTAGTCCAGCATCTGCAAATAAGTATGTTTACACAGTCTGAATTCAAGTCCAACAAAATAGCGTCAGTATTTAGACAGAGATTATTCTATTTTGCACTGGAGTAATTTTGGGAACTGTTCATACCCAAAACTACCAATATTCAACTGAATAAGCTACTTCCCAGGTTACTCAGTCAGTACCAATAAGAAACACTTTCGTACTCACCGCAACAGTAGATCTTCAAGAGAATCTCTCATCAGGCCACACCTATGGAACTTATAGCTGCCAGGCACTAGAACCAAACAGAAACTTAATGCAAGCAGTCAACCAGGGGCCACCCATGATAACGTCAGATGTTGGCTGCTACATAAATGTGGGCAGCCCCTTCCCTCCTCAGTTCCCCGCTGGAGATCATGCTAGGAGAACCATCCTATAGGGAACCAGAAAAAAAACCTAGGGCTTCTGTCATCCAGGCGAGGCAGAAAACAGCAGATAGATCCTCATGGAGAGCAGACAGCACTCACTGAAGTCGCAGGATCCTATAGGGGGAAGGAGGGTGAGATGGCATGACCTAATTAGAGAGATTCTCTCAAAGATCTACTGTTAAGTTGACCAAGTAACTGTTCAATCTTCTTTGAGTAGATCTCTTTCAGAAAACAAAGGGATCGAAAACGTACGACAAACTCCACGGGATTTAAAAGGCTCTTCCAGCAAGGCAAAGCACTCAGGGGACAGCTGCACTGGAGAGTAGAGAGGAGCAGCGCAGTCGGCTGCCTGAGTGATCCCTGCAGGTGTACTTGTTCATCCGGCCTTTAGGAGCAGTAAACAAACAGCCAAGGAGCAGAAAGGTATGCAGAGGTACTGGAGGGATTTAACAGTTAGTTGTGCAGGCTTGTAGTTACTACCATAGTTCTTTACGAGCAGGTTTGTGGAAAATCAAACGGCTTGTCTAATGGGGGACTGCTGAGCTATAAGTGTGTTTGGCTTTCTGTCTGACAGGGTAAAGGCTCTGAGTTGCTCCCGACCACATTTTAAGCAATCGGACTTTAACTTAATTGTACTATGCCTGTATAACTTGGCTTTCATTCGGCCATTAGGATAAAGGTGGGGCTGAGGCTTTGCCCTTCATCCACAGAACCAGGTGGCTGGTTTGTTTGTCCTTGTAGCTACTGTTTTTTTTTTTTTTTTTTTTTTGTTGCTCCTCTAGGGCCCGGAGGGTAAGTCCTACACTCCCTCCCCATCCCCTGCTACTTTGCTTTTATAGGCCCCACATGGAAGATACTACATCAAACATAAGGGATCAGACCGGTCAAAAGACTTCTAAGGAAACCTCACCTGGTGGGATACCTAACACACAGGTAAAGGGGTTTTCCCTTACACAGTACAAGTAGAATATAAAGTAAGCAAACATAAATAAAGGGTTACAGGGAAAACTGAGTAATGAACAAAACAATATTTTTTTTATACTTTCCCCATTTTGTCCACTGTATACACCATAGACACAGCCAGGATGGTCATGGTCAACTGCTGGCACTGTGGGACCATCTTCAACAGGACTGTTATCCAAGGCTTTGTTCACTGTCCTACATGCTGGACACTCTGGGACCTAAGGCACAGCTCCAAGCAGCATGGGCAGAAATCACCCACCTCTGATCCCAGTTACAGGGGGGCAATTACTACAACAGCCATCCACCATTCCTCCAACACTAAATTGCTGCACCTCGCCCCAAGACCATAACTGTACCTAGAGGTTGGCAGGTGGTTAGGAAAGAAAACGAGCACCCCAAAAAACAACCCACACCAAACTCAATGTCTCAAAAAATCCAATACCAACAAACAGGTTCCTACCTCTGACATCTAAGCCAAACGCCACGGCAGAGGATGCAGCAGGTCAGCAGCTATCACAGCAAATAATGACACCCAAAAATCAAAACGGATCACAAAAACAAACTAAAATGAACCTTATGATCACAGGAGATTCCATGATTTGGGGAGCCGATACCCACTTACAGCCCAAGATAGCGGTCAGATGTCTCCAAGGAGCATCTTCATGAAGAAACACTGACCACATTGCTAAAATCATAAGGAGCGCAGGAGATAACATGAACGTCCTGATCCACCTAGGAACAAACAATCTCGCCAGTCAGTCAGTAAAGGAGACCAATGAACACCTCAGACTGGGTGATCAGTTGGTATCTATTTCATCCGGCATCTCCTTCTCTGCGGTTCTGCCTGTATGGAAGAAGGGTGGCAGCAGGCAGAAAATCAGGGAAAGAGTAGGTGACCTAAAAGCCAGGCTTAGGGACTAGTGCCAAGAGAAGACACTGATTAGTAGGAGATTGGCAGAACTTCTGGGAGAGGGAGTTCTTTAAATTCGATGGCCTCCACCTGACAATGGAGGGGTCAGAGCACTGGGCCAGAAGTTCAACATTTTTGCAGGTCATTTAAACTTGCGGAAGGAGGAAGAGGAGTCTGGCACCCATTACGTCACATGGGGAAAAACATCGATCGTCCTCCCCCAGCTAGCAAACCACCAGCAGGACAAAGTATGGCATATACAGTAAATGGAAAAAAGCTCAGATCTCTGGAAGAATATAAAAATTATACACAGAAGGGGAAAGGGAATCTCTTCAACAAGGTAGGAAACCAGGAATGGAAGGAAATGTGCACCAATGCCCACAGTCTAGCAAACAAGATACCACACCTCACCGGCATGATGGTGGGTGAGACCTGGATTGGGTGGTGGTGACAGAAACATGGTTGGAGAACCACAGCTGGGATGCAGCCATCCCAGGATACAACTTGTTCAGGAGGGATAGAAAGGGAGGGAAAAAAAAAAAAGGGTGAGGTGTAGCTATCTATGTGAAGGAAGAAATCAAGGCTACAGAAATCCAAGGGACTCACGGTGAGGCCGAAGCCCTGTGGATTACTCTCGGAACTGGAAACAAGGCCCCCATACAGATAGGGGTAATATACAGACCCGCGTCACAAGTAGTAGAAAAAGATAACGAAAGTCTAGAAAACATACTCCGGATGCAGCATCGTCAAGGAGCAGGGAGATACTAGCTGCGCTTCATAGGGTATTCTTTCAACAACTAGTCAGGGAGCCGACAAGGTGAAACAACCTGCTGGATGTGGTCCTGACAAACGGGGAGAGTGTGGAGCAGGTGCAGGTGGGAGAAGCCTTGGGCAACAGCGATCACAGCACAGTAATGCTCAGAGTCAGGGCAGGAAGGAAGACAAGTAAAACTACCACCACAGTCATGGACTTCAGACGCACAGACTGACAAAATGAAAAGGATAGTAAGGAAGACAGTGGAGGTTACAGAAAATATAGGGGCAGTGGAGGAATTATGGCAAGCTGTCAAGGGAGGGGTACTGAAAGCTGCAGAAATGTGCATAAAAAAAGGTTATGAAGAGCAAAAGGTGAAGGAGACTGCTTTGGTTTACAAAGGTGGCTGAGGGGGCAGTCAGGGAAAAGAGGAGGGCTTTCAGAAAATTTAAGAGGACACTCAGTGAGGAAGATAAGGAAGAGTATAGGGAAAAAGAGGAGTATGGCAGGGAGGAAAAATCAGAAGGGCAAAAGCAGATACTGAGGAGAAAATAGCAAAAAAGGCCAAAAGGGAGGATAAAACCTTTTTCAGATATGTGAGGGAGAAGAGAGGGGCAAGGCAGGGGATTACTAGGCTGAGGGGATAGGGAGAAATAAAACTGGAAAGGGTCTGTAAAAAGGCAGAGTCATTAAATAAGTACTTTAGCTTGGTATTAACTGAGAAGGACGACGGTACGTGACCGGAGCTGAAGTCGAATGGGAAAGAGGGCAAATGGGTGGATCCGAGTCCATTCACTGTGTATAGCATTAAGGCAGAACTAGATAGATTGAGGGTGGACAAGGCAATGGGGCCTGACGGGTTACACCCCAGGGTGATCAGGGAATTGAAGGAGGATTTGGCCGCACCCTTCACAAGGCTCTTCAACTTGTTCCTGGATACGGGGAGAGTGCCGGAGGCTGGAAGAGGGCAGGTGTAATGCCTTTACACAAGGGAGGTAGTAAGGAGGTGAGGGGAACTACCGACCTGTCAGCCTCACGTCAGTGGTGGGGAAGGTAATGGAGGCATTAATCAAGGAGAGGGTGGTGGATTACCTGGAGGAGAGTGGCTCGCAGGACAGCAGACAGCATGGCTTCACAAAGGGGATGTCTTGCAGGACAAACCTAATTCAGTTCTTTGATTGGGTGACTCAGGTGATCGAGGGGGACGTGGCCTATCTGGACTTCAGTAAGGCCTTTGACACCGTCCCCCATAGGAGGCTGGTGAGCAAGATGGAAAGCCTGGGGTTGGGTGGGAAAATAAGCTGGTTGGAGGCCTGGCTGTCAGGAAGAACTCAGAGGGTGTTGCTAAATGGGGTCCACTCCGGGACAGCGAGAGTGAAGAGTGGAGTGCCACAGCAGTCAGTTTTGGGTCTGCTTCTATTCAATATCTACATCAGTGATATTGCCGAGGGTTTGAGGGGGAAGGTGTGCCTATTTGCTGATGATATAAACATATGTAATAGGATGGACAACCCGTGGGGTGGTGGTGGTGGAGGACATGAGGGAGGACTTAAAGATGCTTGAAAAATGGTCTGGGATGTGGCAGCTGAAACTGAATGCCAAGAAGTGCGCTGTGATGCACTTGGGGAGTAGGAACAGTAGAGCAGGATACTCCCTAGGTGGGGAGGAAATTAAAGTAACAGAACAGGAGAGGGATCTGGGGATCACAGTCTCCTCGAACCTTTAGGTAGGAAACCAACGTAGGAGGGTGGCGGGAAAGGCCTATGGAATGTTGGCATGCATAGGCAGGGGCATTACTAGCAGAAAGAGGGAGGTAATTATGCCCCTTTACAAAGTCACGGTGAGGCCGCACCTGGAGTATGGGGTTCAGTTCTGGAGGCCACATCTCCACAAGAATATAGATGCGTTGGAGAGGGTTCAGAGAAGGGCAATCAAGATGGTGCAGGGTGTGCAGGGAAAGTCATTCGAGCACAGATGTAAGGAGCTGGATCTGTACATGCCGGAGACAAGGAGGAAAAGGGGAGACATGACAAACTTTTAAATATGTAAAGGGGCTCAAAGTGGGAGAAGAGGGTTTACTTAAGAGGAAGGCGGGGGCCAAAAGAAGAGGGCACAGCCTTAGACTGCAAGAGAAGAGATACAGGGGCAATATGAGAAGGCGTTTCTTCACCGAGAGGGTGGTGGAGCCCTGGAACAGACTACCAGACAGAGTGGTGGCGGCTAAATCAATGGAAGAATTCAACAGGGCATGGGACAAGCATATGTGGCCGAGTATCGGGGGAGGGCGGGGGAGGTGGGGACAAAAAAGGGCAGACTTGATGGGCCGGGTATGGTCCTTTTCTGTTGTCAAGCTTCTATGATCCTATGATGGTTGATAAGGGTGAATTACTACTGGTCAGAGACTTCAATTTACCAGATGCAAATTGGAGCTACTATACAGCTGCCATCAGAAAGGAGTAGAGAATTCCTAGTGGCACTCCAGGGAGCGGGCCTAAGTTAGCTGGTGGTAACCCCCACTAGAGAGGAAGCAGCCTGGGCCTTGTGCTATCAAACAACAACAGGGTCTCAAACATACATGTGGGTACCCATCTGGGATCAAGTGACCACAGAACTGTGTGGGTTCACAGTAAACAGGACTGAGGCCATCAGTCACTCCAAACAGAAGGTCCTGGACTTCAGAAAGGCAGACCTCCTCAAAATGGAACACTATCTAAAACAGAATCTGGGTTGCAGGGCAGAAGGGGGAGTGTAAGAACACTGGAGGAGACTGAAGGCAGCAATAACACTAGTTACATCACAGTGCAACAAGCTATTAAGCAAAACCAAATGAAGAAGAAAGTCACTCTGGTTTTCAAAGGATATCCCGTCTAAAATAAAGGAAAAGAAAAGAGCATTCAGGAGATGCAAGGAAACAAAAAAGGACAGCGATAAAGAGGTATATGGGGACTTGCTTAGAGAGGCCAGGAAGGCAATTCGGACTGCAAAGGCTCAAACAGAGGAAAGGTTAGCGAAGGGGGCCCCAACATGGTGACCAAACTTTCTATTGGTATATGAGGGAGAAAAGAAAGAGCAAAGGGGGATAGTTAGACTGGCAAAAAACAAGAGCCAGCATGTAGAGGATGATGGGGAGAAAGCAGAGGTACTGAACAAATACTTCTGCTCAGTTTTCACACAGGAAGAAGTAGGCAAAGGACAACCTCTATGCAGAAAAGAACACCACCTTGGGGGAGCAGACACAAGTCCTTTCATGGGAGGTAAGAGTCCTGGACGAACTCAAGAAATTTAAGGTCGACATGACAATGAGGGCCAGACAAAATACACCCAAGGATACTGCTGGAGCTTGGCGAGGAACTAGCAAGCAGTCCCACTGGCGGAACTCTTCAACAAATCACTGGAGTGCCGGGAGGTCCCTGAAGACTAGAAAAGGGCTACAGTAGTGCCCCTACACAAGAGTAACAGTAAGGAAGAAGCAAGAAACTATCGACCAGTCAGCCTGACCTCGGTAGAAGGGAAGCTAATGGAATCCCTACTAAAGAAGAGGATAGTGGCATTCTTGGAAGAGTGGAGAGCTGGACCCAAAGCAACATGGCTTCACAACAGGAAGGTCCTGCCAGACTAACCTAATCGGATTCTTTGACTGGTCACAAAAATAATGGACCATAGATGTGCAGTGGACATGGTGTAATTGGACTTCAGCAAGGCCTTCAACTCTGTTCCAAACAGGAAGCTAATAAATAAGCTGGAGCACACGGGCATTGGGCCAAACATTGAAAACTGGATCCAAAACTGGCCTAATGGGAAGACTCAGAAGGTACTGGTAAATGGCACACTGTCAGAGGAGGGTAGAGTTACAAGTGGCTTTCCACAGGACTCTGTGCTGGGACCAATACTTTTCAACGTATTCATCAGCGACATGGCAGACAACCTAAATGGGAAGGTGTGCCTATTTGCAGATGACACAAAGCTCTACAATAGAGTGGACACAGCTGAAGGGACTCAAAGGAGAGTCTCAGATTTTAGGAAATTAGAAGAATGGACAGAAAATTGGCAGTTGGAAGTTCAATGCCAAAAACTGTTAAGTTATGCACCTAGGAAGACGCAACCCAGGAAAGAAATACTGTCTAAATGGGGAACAGCTGGCAGTAACAAAACACGAGTGTGATCTTGGGGTTATTATCGACAATGACTTGAAGGTAGGCAAGCTATGTGAAAAGGCTGCACAAAAGGCCAGCAGCATCTTGGGTTGCATAGGAAGGGGTACAAACAGCAGAAAAAGGGAGGGGATTATGCCACTGTACAAGTCCCTGGTGAAGCCTCATCTGGAGTACTGTGTCCAGTTCTGGAGGCCCCACCTTAAGGCTAGAGGCTAAACAGAGAAGGGCAACAAAAATGCTGCGTGGTCTGCATCACAAACCATATGAGGCAAGGCTTAAACACCTCAACGTGTATTCCCTGGAATGAAGACAGGACAGGGGAGACATGAGAGACTCTTAAAAATACCTGAAGGGTATCAACAAGGTACAGGCACAAACCTCTTCAGGTAAACAACTGTAACTGGACCAGAGGTCACATGTGCCGGGGGCTAGGGTCAGGAGCAATGCAAGGAAGTTCTTTACAGAAAGAGTGGTGGAGCCTTGGAATGGCCTCCCCACATAGGTGCTGGCGTCAAAGGCAGGGAATTCAAGCTGGCATGGGAGAGATAGTGTGGTAAACTTAAATTAGCAGCCTAATGGGGGTTTAATATACATGGGCAAACTACATGGTCCACATGAACCCCTCTGACAACACATTTGCATACACATTCTTTGTTTCTATCAGGCCACACCTACGGATTGAGTACCAAGCACTACTGACCATAAATAGTCTGGATGACTGGAGCCTACAGGCCTAAGAAAGCAGGCCCTGAAGCTCAGCTAGGCTGAAGCCAGTTCTTTTTCAAGAGACAATGTCCAAACTGTAGTGTTTAGTGAAAATGTGGACCGTACTTCAGATGTCAGCTGCACAGATATCTGCAGCAGACATTTTTAAAGCTGTGGGGCAGAGCCTACAGCCATTGTGCTATCTGTAGCTAGAAAAGGGAGTATTA
Source organism: Neoceratodus forsteri (assembly GCA_016271365.2). Taxonomy (NCBI): domain Eukaryota; kingdom Metazoa; phylum Chordata; order Ceratodontiformes; family Ceratodontidae; genus Neoceratodus; species Neoceratodus forsteri. The sequence continues at coordinate 352,114,284 of CM028129.1, read as the reverse complement.
TAGAACACGTTTTTGACTTTTCAATATATCCTTCCATGCCAACTGAAATAAAATATTCCCTTCTTTCCATTAAGAATGTTGGAGACATAACTCCAAGCTGCTTATCACATGCCATTAGGAAACAAACAGCTTGTTAAACGTTTGTCAAATATTGGTTGCCTATTAAACTGGAGATTTGCACATTTAAATACTTAGCATTTAAACAGCTTCTTGATACTAGTTTAACTTGGGAATGTATTGTTTTTCAGGAAAGATTTAAACCTCATAAATGTCACCCTTTCCTCAACAAATCTGATTCACTTTTTTTTTTTTTACCTCTACAGACACTATCTGATGAGCAGTCTCATACACATGCCATATCTTCAGTGAACTGCTTGACTAAATATGTAGCAATCAGAAGCAATTTTCTACTATGCTTTTTGGGAAAAAATCTATTGAGCCACAGCAAACACACACACACAGTACACTATCCTCATGGCCACAACATTCAAAAAAATATTGCATTCTACTGTAATATGTTATAAAAAAACTATGTCAGTAAACATAGTGAAGTTCAGGTTAGAGTAGATTCATTTTAAATATTTCTTATCTTATATTTTGTGTACACACACACACACACACACGATCCTCTTGGCTACAATACTCCCAGGCAGCCTGGGATCAAGTGCCAGCTGAGGCACTTATTCTTTCTCACTTGTGTTTGTATGTGTTCCATAAAATATGTACACCACACTCCTGTGCGATTGTTACAAGTAAATATTTGTGTTGCCATTTGGTTGTGAATTTGAGAAAGAGCAATGTCAATGTATTTTTATAGTGCCTTTCAAAATCAAGGTGCTGTACAAATGATAAAATTGCAATATAAAACAGACAATATAATAATTATTTAAAATCAGTTCATTAATCCGGGAAGGCCAAAGAAAATAAATATTTTTTCAGCATACATTTAAAACTGCTGATGATCAGGCATTCTCTTAACCGATGAATTCCACAGGGTTGGCGCTGCAAATGAAAAAGCAAGAGCTCCAGATGTTTTAAGACAAACCCTGGGAATCTCTAGCAATCCCTAGTCGGCGGATCGGAGAGGGCGATTGGGGAAGTAGGGAGTCAGAAGATCTTTAAGGTAGTCAGGTCCCTGTTCATGTAGGGCTTTAAACGTAAGCAAGCCTACCTTATAGGTGATCTGCCACTAAATTGGCAGCCAGTGCAGTTCACGCAGCACAGGCGTAATGGGACTGGTCCTAGAGATACCAGTCAACAGCCTGGCCGCAGCGTTCTGCACCAGCTGCAAGCGGCGGATATCAACCCCAGACACCCCTAAGTAGAGGGCACTGCAGTAGTCAAGACGGGTAGTAATGAAGGCGTGGACCAATGTTGGAAGGTCGCCCAGGGGAATCAGGTGTTTCACCTGGGCAATGTTCCTCAGGTGGTAAAATGAGGATTTGACCGGACACCCGAGGCTTCTGGGTCAGGCCATCATCAAAAACAATGCCCACGTTACACACCCGATCTGAGGTAATGAGCTGGACACCATCAAGCCAAAACCCCAACATGTGCCCAGCACCAAAACCTGCCCCCAGGCGGCCCAGGATCCACAACCAACACTTCAGTCTTACCTGGATTCAGTCTCAACCAACTCAAGCTCATCCAGTCTTTGATTTCAGAGAGGCAGCTATTTAGCATAGAGATTGCATCAACCATTCCAGACACAAAGGACATATACAGCTGAGTATCATCTGCTTAGTGTGAAAACTCAAGCCGTATCACCTGATATCTCCCAATGGCAGCATATACACTGCGAACAACATGGGTGCCAATACAGAGCCCTGCAGCACCCTGCAGGACAGGGGGAGGGCGTCAGATGAATAAATTCCAGTGACCACCCTCTGAGACCTGCCTAATGTGCTCAGGGAAGGCCCAGGTTCCACCAGTCAGTGGCGCAGCTAGTTAGCGCAATTGGAATGGTATTCCGGGCAGCCTGGGTTCAGGTCCCAGCTGACGCACTTATTCTTTCTCACCTGTTTGCATGTGTCCCATAAAATATGCACACCACACTCCTGTGTGATTGTTACAATAAACAAAACTGTTTGTTTATGTAAGTGACCACAGTGAAGTTCAGTTTAGAGTAGATGTCCTTTAAATATTTTGTATCCTGGATAGCGCAGGGGGAATGCTACATCTCTGTCATAGGGATCTTTATTTACACATTTCTGCACTGTATTTACTCAGGCTGTCCCAAATTAGATACATTATCTTGTTTTCAGTGGGGTCATGATTTTCCCACTTTGATAATGTATTTCTTCAGGGCAGCCTAGTCCAGGGCCCCCACATTCAAAGGAAATGCGCAGCGCATCCCGGCGGAAATGTGAGATGTGCCGTTCAACTCCAACAATGCGCCGCAGCCTGATATTCAAACATGCGGGATGCACCTGCCACAAGGGAATGGGCCAGCATGCACACAAACAGTATGCCGTGCAAGTCAACGGTGTTTTCCCATGCCTGTGCTGCGCTGTGGCATACTCAGTGGGAAATACGCCCCTCGCAGCCCAGCCCACAGCTAGGCCATGAATAGCCAGCCTAACCTGGCTAGCCACAAACAGGCGGGCTGTGAAAGTGCAATATAAACAATTATTTAGTAGGCAATGGTTGTCTTCTTAGTTCTTCAGTCCCCAATGAGGCTTAAAAATCATGAAAAACATAAGTAGTATTGGGGGTCCTTTTGAAGTAAACACTCTTCAATTCAATATTTTTCATCAATTTTTCCTTTATTATTTTCTTCCCGTACGTTTCCCTCTAAAAAAGAGCTTGTTCACGGGGTTTTATTTTTCTTATTCCATGGACTCTTGGCGAGACTGCTAACATGCAGAAGAATTAAAATTAAGAAAGAAAACACAGGAGTGGGGAACAAGAAACGCTAACCCCACTTCTAGTAGCTCAAAGTCTTTTTAAGGGTCCATATTAATTCTTAAAATAAGTGCACATAAAGAACCTTGTGGATAATTAAGAAAAGCAAGGATTCCTATGCAATAATCTTTGCTGAATGATTATCTGGGAAAGAATGAGAAAAATAAAACCCAGTGAACAATCTTTTTAGAGCGAACCGTAGGGGGAAGAAAATAAAAGAAAAATATTGGATTGAAGAGGGTTTACTTTTTTTTTCCCCCCAATTGTTTAACCAGGTGAGACACACTAAACTGAAAGCTTGTTTACAGGTGCATCCTGGGAGCAAAGGGAAGTTAAGTGACTTGCTCAGGTTCACGCAGTATGCAAGTAGGAACTGTGGGAATCAAACCCAGGTCTCCAGATTTGCAGCTCAGAGCCTTAAACCACTGCACTATACTGCCTCCCCATACTTCAAAAGGGCCCCCCAATGCTGCAGAAGTGCACCCAAGTGCACAGCAGCCTGGCAGCCCTGGTGGACTAGAGGCACCCCCTCCCATCCCCAATCGATCCAACTCCATCCCCGAAGGGCTCCATAGTGTAGGGCCCCACTGGACCCAATCGCACCAGAGGAAACCATGGTCCGTATCCATAGCATAGAGGACTCCCACTCACTGCCTTGGTAAGGCCATCAAAAAATGGAGGGTGAGGAGTACCAATGCCCATAGTCTGTAACAAGCTCCCTGAACTAGTGGCCTTGATGGAAGAGGGATACCTGGATATTGTGGCAGTCACTGAAACATGGTATACAGAGAACCATGATTGGATGTCAACATACCAGGATATACAACCTACCGGAGGGACAGGGAGGGTAAAAGAGGAGTAGGAGTAGCTCTCTATGTAAGGGAAGGGATTAAAGCAACAGAACTAATGAGTAAAGATGAAGTAGCTGACTCACTATGGGTCACCCTGGAGACAGGGAATGGCACCACAATCTGCATGTGAGTTGTATACAGACCCCCATCTCAGGGGGAGGGAATGGACACAGAAATGATAGAAGGCATCCTTAAAATGGCAGAAAAAGGGGCGATATTGTTGATGGGGGGACGTGAATATGCCAGATGTTAACTGGAGCACCTTTGCCACAGGCACGTTCAACAGCAGGGTAATTTTTGATGCCCTACAAGGGGCATGCCTCAGACAGCTAGTGTTTGAACCCACTCGGAGGGAGCAAACTTAGACCTGGTACTGACAAATGGGGATGGAGAAAGGATCTCAGATTTAGAAGTGGATAGCCATCTGGGAACAAGTGACCAAACAGTGTGGTTCACGATAAACACAGCCATAGAGGCAAGCCATACAAAAGTAAGAGTACTGGACTTTCAGGAAAGCGGACTTTGGGAAAATGAGGGAGTGCCTCAGAAATGCACTAGCAAATGGGCAAGAAGGAGGGGTGGAGGAACAATGGGGAATAATCAAAACAGCCATCACAGAGGCAACAAGCCTTTGTGTGATGTGAATCAAAAATCAAAATGAAGGAAAAAACCACTACGATTCTCAAAAGAGGTGGCTGGGAAGGTTAAGGAGAAAAGGACAGCATTCGGGAAATATAAGGAAACACAGAATGAGCAGGACAGAGAATTTTATCAGTTAAAGCAGAAGGAGGCAGGGAAGGCAGTCAGAATGGCAAAGGCCCAAACCGAGGAAAAGATAGCCAATTCTGTTACGAAGGGGGATAAAACCTTTTATAGGTACATTAGGGAGAGAAGAAAGATGAAGGGAGGGATACAGAGACTTAATAAAGGGAGTGAATGTGGGCAAAGGGTGATAGTGAAAAAGCAGGGATACTGAATGAATATTTCTGCTCAGTATTCACAACAGAAGAGGATGGGGAGGTACCCAAACCAAACAAAAGAAATGCTCTGGATGGGGTTGATACCAGTCCATTCACAAAAGAAAGGGTTGTGAAAGAACCTTGAAACAGAGGGTGGACAAAGTAATGGGGCCTGATGGGATTTACCCCAGAATTCTAAAAGAACTAAGGGTAGAACTAGTAACGCCACTGACTACTCTCTCTAACAAATCATGGGAGGATGGGGTGGTACCCGAGGACTGGAGGAGGGCGGATGTGATTCCACTTCACAAAAGTGGGAGCAGAGCAGAGGCAGGAAACTACAGACTGGGGGCTTCCAGTGGGGAAATGGCGCTGTAAAAACGCAGTGGGTATAAGCTCTCACCCCACTATCACCTCTACAGTAGAATTTCCCCCTTATAACAACGATTTATTAGTTTTCTGAAAGTTTTACATACCTAGTAAACAGCAAGGGGAGAGAAAGAGAGAGAAAAAAACTAAACTAAAGAAAGTAATCGAGGTGGAACATTGGAAAGAAATGGCATGTTCTGACCACAACCGTTTCCAGCCACTTAAAGATTTGCCTGAGGACAATGAAAACGGCCCACAAGGTTCAGACTCTAATCAGGTGGCTCTTACACAATTGGAAACAAAGAGTTAAAAGAGATAAAGATAAGAAGAGGCAGATGCCTGAATTATCACATTCTGAAGCTATTCTGGCAGCAATATCAGAAATTTCTATCAGAAATGAGAGAGGCACTCCTAGATATTCGAACAGACCTAACAGAACTACAATCCAGAACGGCTGAGGCAGAATCACAGATAACTCCAACAAATTAGTGATCATGGAAAAAGCAGTATTTGCACTAGCAGAGGAACAATTGCATACATCTTTGAGGCTGGAGGATATTGAGAGTAGAGGAAGAAGAAAAAATATAAGGCTATTTGGACTACCAGAGGGAGAGGAGGGAAATGATCCAGTGGCTTTTGCTGACTTGTTGCTATACCAAACTCTGGACTTAGGCCCGGATTACCAGATAGATATAGAGAGGGCCCATAGAGCGCTTGGCCCCCGCCCTTTGAAACCAGACACTCATCCTAGATCTTTCGTGATGAAATTTGTCAGCTTTTACCAAAAAGATAAATTGCTGATTAAAGCTTGGCGCAAACAGAGAGTGCTACTGGGGGGGGGGCATCGGATTTTATTTGATAATGACTATGCTCCGGCCACCCAGTGCATGAGAAGGGAGTATTCTTCACTCTTTCCATTTCTCAGAGCAAAGAACTTAAAATTTCGCACCCCATACCCAGCGAAACTAGTGGTCCAATTTTCTACTGGTCCTATTACCTACTTTTCAGCAACGGAGGCTTGGCAGGATCTTCTCCAACGAGGAATTATAAGTGCAAAAGAATACCCAAAGATAGCGATGAGACCAAAATATGTCTTCCAGATCAAGGGCATGGGGAGGCTCTCCCTACAGAAATTGGGGAGCAGAAACTTCAGAAAATCTTGGATAGAGAGCACTTGCTTAGAAACCCTACCCTGCAGCCTTAGTTGGATGTAATCATTTTCTTCAGGTACTGTGGGGCGGGCAGGGGGTGTGGCTACTGCCGTCTGGGCTGGAAGTCTTGGAGGGGTTGAGGGAGGGCAATTGCTCTGCTAACGGTGGTGCCATATCAAGCAAACCCTTTAGGCGAGCACCTTTCTCTCCCCCCCCTCCATTTCCCCGGGCTGGCTGGCGGGCTCCTCCTTCCCAACTCCCTGCTCTTACCCTTTCGCCTGCTATCCCAGAGAATGAAGGCCTTGAAAACTCGAGAGATGGAACAAGTTTTCAGGAAGGTTGACAGGCAAACCTCGGATGGGTCTTTGACTGTGTGGGGGGGGGGCTGGGAGCTGGTAGAGGGGAGAGTTGCCAGATTTCGGGTCAGGTGGTGGGAAGTGGGGTTGAGAGAGGGCAAAGTTTCTCCTCTACATGGTGCCTGAGCAAAATGAAAAGGCCCTCTATCTTTGGCGAAACAGACTGCTGTGATATGGAGACTGCCTTTCTCTCCCCTCCCTCCCTCAGGCGGAGGATGCCTCCCTCCCACTCATGGCCTCCATGAGGCTACTGCCTGTATCTCTTCTTGAATTTGTATTTTGGCTCCTTTGGGGCATGAATGACTGCTGAGCTTAAAGAAGGACTCGCATGTTCAAGCCTGAACAATAGATCTCAGAAACTATTTAATTCCTTATAAATGATGAAAAATGATAACTGGGGAATACCCAGGAGATACTTCTTTGGTTGTTATGAAGGGGGGATGGAGAGATGGAGGTGTCAGTGGCTGCTGGTTGGGGATATGGAGAGGAATGGGGGGGTTGGCCTGGCTGGGGGTGAAGGTGACGTCAGTCCGTGTCCCCCAACACAAGGGTTATGGAGTGAACCCTGGGCTGGAGCCTTTTCTCCTTAGTACCTTAGCATGCTGGCTATGGGCCACCCTTTCCCTGGCCCTTACATAGGTGAGTGATCCTCCCACATAGGGATTTTTTTTTTTTTTTTTTTTTTAAATACGAATCCTAGAAATGGTTCTGCTCCTTACGTAAAGGGGAAAAATTAGAATTCTGTTGATTATGGGGAATATAAATTATGTTAAAATTGTAATAATACACTTGGGTCATATAAGGGTGAATTTGGTACATCAACGCTGTGATTAATGGTTTCGCCACTAGGAGGACTCTTTGATAGTACAGACAAAAGCTGTAGATGTTTTTCGTTTTTCCATATTTAGATTGCTTAGCTGAGCCAAGATAAGTTGGGAATACAATGGCTAAAATTCCCACTACCCTATTTGGGTTGAGAGGGACTCCTAGAGCTTGAATAACCACTGTTGGAGTACTACTTCTGAATTTATTTGGTCAGTAGTAGAGTAATATGGGGGGTTTAAAACTTAGCCAGATTTAGATAAAAGGCGAGGAGGGGTGAGGAAGTCTTTTTATAAGTCATATACACTAGACCTCAAAAAGTCACTAGTGCTTAATTCCCAACCTTACAGGAACAGTTTCGGTAATTCCGTGTCTGTTCCAGAGGGGGAGCTCCTCCTCAGGTCCTTGCTCTCCTTTGGAAAGTGTTGACCCCTCTCCTCAGACCATGAGCTTCCATGGGTCTGGGACAAAGTGAGGAATGCCTTTTTCTCCCATACGAATGGAAGTCCACATGTATATAGTGTCCCTGGTTATGGGACAAAAGGTTTTTTTTTTTAACTGTTTAGGTTAATGGGTCATGTGTACCTAACAACTCTTAAATTTGAAAAAGGATGGTGACAATTTTAGATCTGAGATTCTTGCCCTCTAAAAAGGTTGGACATGTCGTCTCTGGTAGGGTACTAGATAGAGATGTCTCCCCTCTCTCTGGAAAAGCTGAGTTTGGTCAGTTGAGCCCACCAGGGAATGGAGGCGAGACTAATTTAGATATAATTAAAAATGAACAATCTCCTCTGGACACTGGACAATGCCCTACCCACACCATAATAATACTTTTCCCAGATACTTACGACTAGTGCCCCAGTTAAATATTTTTCTTTAAATGTAAGTGGGTTACATTCCCCTGTTAAACTATACAAAATCACGCAACATTTGCGTAAAAAGAAAGCAGATGTATACTTTCTGCAAGAGTCCCATCTCTCTCTATCTGAACATTCCAAGCTACATGGGGGGGGGGTAGATATAAAGTATTTGCATCCTCTCACCCTAAAAAACATAAGAGAGGAACGGCGATTTTGATACCTAGCACTACTCCATTTGAAGTCTTAGATTTTTTTTCTGATCCACAAGGTAGATATGTGATTTTATCCGGAAGATTCTACTCACAGACAATAACTCTAGTTAATACATATCTACCCCCACAGACCCCCACTTTCGGTGGTGCAGTCATTTCTACATAAGGTGATGGAAAAATATAAAGGCATTTTAATTATGGGAGGTGATTTTAATTTGACACTGAATCCTCATGTAGATTCTTCTAATTTAAACCCTAACAGATTACCCACGGCAGAAAAGTATTTAAAAAGAAATCTAGCTTATTTGGGAGTTGAGGATATTTGGAGAAGAACATTTCCATCTGTCCCGGGCTAGACTTTTTTCAGCACGTCATGGAACATACTCTAGGTTGGACTACTTTTTTGTTACTGTGGAACATTTTACTTTAATTCAGGATATAATAATTGAACCAAGAGTTTCATCCGATCATAACCCCCTAATTCTCAAAATAGACTTGGGCAAGCAGCGCAAATCTAAATCTTGGAGATTTAATGCATCTCTTTTAAAGGACCGAGAATTCTTGATGCCATGAGGAAACGTATTCCCCAGGCAATTCAGGAAACTGACTCCAGAAGTTCCCCATACAATCCAATGGGACGCACTGAAGGCCATATTGAGGGGGGAGATTTTGGAATATGCCTCCCGAAAACAGAAAATACAAAATGCCAAACTGAAATTTTTAGAAGCTCTCCTGTCATCTTACCAGCTTTTATGAAAAGAAGGTGATGTTACCTTTCAGAGATGGATTAGAGGCTTAAAACGGGAGATACAAAAAATATTGGATTATAAAACCTTTCAGCAATTGGCATATTTACAGCAATATAATTATGAAAGGGGGGCAAAAGGGACAAGGGTATTGGCATGGAAGTTGCGGGCCAATAAAAGAGCTTCCACCATTTTAAAAATAAGATCTCCTACTACTGGTATCACAGCGTACAATGAACACCAAATTAAATAAATCTTTACACATTTTTATGAATCCCTATATACAGCCCTCCAGAACAAAATAATCGAATACAAGAGTTTCTAAAATCAGCTCCCTTTACCTAAATTGTCTGAAACACAGATTACCAAACTACAATGTCCAATTAGACCAGAAGAGATCCTTTACCAAGTAAAACAAATAAAATCATTGAAATGTCCAGGTCTGGATCGTTTTAGTCCAGAATGGTATAAAACTTTCATCCCCCAGTTATTACCTAGCTTTTTCCCAGCTTGTAGTGCAGTGTTTGAGGGAGAGATCCCTCCTCCCTCCTCAAACTCTATTTTAGCACCCTTGCTCAAACCAGAAAGGGATCCCACCCTCCCCATGTCTTATCGACCAATTTCTATCCTAAACGTGGATTATAAAATATTCATGGCCATATGGGCCAAATGATTGGAACCCATCTTACTTGACTTAATACATAAGGATCAGGCGAGCTTTGCGAAATCAAGGAGTACTTCGGATAATCTACGTAGATTGTTTTTAATTATGGAACATCCCCAAACCAGAAAGATTCCCTCTATTATAATAAGCTTAGACGCGGATAAAGCCTTTGACAAGGTGGGGTGGAATTTCTTATGGTCTACTTTATCTAAATTTGCATTCCCAGGTGCCTTTTTAACTTGCCTTAAAAACATTTATTCATCCCCTACAGTATACATTCGAATTAATGGTTCTCTATCCCAACCAGTCCCCATACAGAGGGGAACAAGACAGGGATGTCCCTTGTCCCCTTTGTTATTTACACTCTATATCGAACCTTTAGTAGAAGCAATTCGGAGGAATACCGGTGTGGAGGGGGTTCCCCTAGGTCAGAGGGAGTATAAGGTGGCTTTATTTGCCGATGATATTTCGCTTTCAGTGCCATCACCCGAGACTTCCCTCTTGGCCCTGTGGGATTCTCTTACACTTTTTTCAGGAATCTCAGGGTTTGCACTAAACATAACTAAAACAGATTTGCTTACTCTGAATTTTTACCCATCTCAGTCTTTAAAAAACAGATTTCCAATAAAATGGTACAAGACAAAGTTTAAATATCTGGGTACAGTAATCCCCCAAAATTTAGATAATGTGGAGTTATTGAATTATGAACCATTGTCAATACAAATCCAGACACATTTAACAACATGGTCCACTTTACCTTTCTTTCAGAGGATAGAGTCTATTCAAATGATAATCCTACCTAAATTGTTATACCTATTTCAAAATATTCCAATTTTTCCCTCTCATTTTTACTTTAAATCCTGGGAGAAAATTATTTCAAATTTTATTTGGCATGAACAGAAACCTTGCATAAGGATGTCTGCTGCAACTTCCACTTACAGAGGGAGGAGCTAACCTGCCTAATCTAAAGCTTTGGCTACCTTTAAGATTTTAATTTTGTGGCATTCCCCATCCTTTGAAGCACCTTGGAAGGATTTGGAGTTTGCTATAAATGATTTATATGATATCCTGAAAATAACTTTGGCTTCGATAGTTAAAGCACCACAGTTAAGAGATTTTACACCCTTTACCGCTCAAGTTCTAACACAATGGTACCGCCTAAAGAAATAAGGGTTTTAAAGAATTTTTTAATTTTTTTATTTACTCTAATCTCAGTAGATGGCTCCTTCTTCCCTGCTACACTTGACCATACTTTTCATAGATGGAGGAGGGTGGGACTTCATTTTTTTTTTTATTGACAATTTATATCTAGGGAGGGCATTGTCCAGTTTGAAATACTCCAGAAGGACTACGATCTACCTCATGGGGATATATATATATATATATATATATATATATATATATATATAGATAGATATATATATAGATAGATAGATATATTTAGGTTAAAAATTATCTCCTTAGACAAAGGGAAGTGACATCAATACAACCTAATCCAATCCCAATGTCATGGAAATTTCTAGAGAACGCCATAGCTGGCCAAATGTAGGGCCATCAGGTGGGATATTTATATCAAATCTTATGGGATGGAATGGGCAATTCATCACTTTCCATTTTAAAGGTTTGGTGTAGGGACCTTGAAACAAATCTCTCTGAACAGGATTGGCTCTGGGCTTCTCCTATGGCTTGTAGGATAACCCATTCAAATATATGGAGAGAATTTGCATTGAAGTGCAGAGTTAGTTTTTTTTGTTCTCCGGCTGTTCTACTTAAATATCTCCCCTCTTCCTATGGTAGATGTTGGAGGCTATGTGGACGTCAGAGAGCAGATCTCGCACCCATTTTTTGGACATGTTCCCTTCTGATGCCATACTAGTATACTCGTCAGCAAGCTTTGTCAGAATGTCTGGGAGAGGAGGTTGAATTGACTGTAGAAATGATTTTGTTGGCTATATTTCCTCCTCACAGACCGGCCTGGCATAAAACTTTATTACATACACATATATATCATGGCTGCAAAAAAGCTATAACAAGACGGTGGATGTCTAAGGATATTCCGACCGTAGGAGATTGGAGCAGGGTGGTATCCAATATTTACCACCTGGAGTCTCTTACAGCCAAATTACATAATAAAGTTTCACAGGCTGAGATATTTTGGAGGCCATGGGTATTTTACATATCTGGAAGAGACCCTGACTTTATACCTTGAAACGGAAAGTTATGGAGATACACAGTTATCAGGGGAATGATCTTTTAAATAAGAAAAATGGAGATATTCTCCACAAGGGCATCAAGAGGGAACATAAAGGGAATACTAAATTTATATTACTTTCAAGAAGAGGGTAAGAATGATGGTGAAATAATACACAGTCATATGATATAAATGCATTTTTATTTATAATAATGATTTTGTCTTTATACAGTACTAACATATATAGGCCTTGTAAGAATATTGTAAAAGACTAATCAACAGAATGACTGTAACTGAAATGTGATCACATCCATCTTTAATAAAAAGAAATAAAATAAAAAAAAAAAAAGAAAACTACAGACCGGTTAGTTTGACCTCAGTGGTAGGGAAAATGATGGAATCCCTTCTGAAGGAAAGAACTGTTGAGTACGTAGAGGCCAGTGGGGCACAGGACCCAAGGCAGCATGGATTCACAGCAGGAAGGTCGTGTCAGACGAATCTAAGATTTCTTTGATTGCGTGACCAAAGTAGTAACATAGAAACATAGACTTTGACGGCAGATAAGGACCGCTAGGCCCATCTAGTCTGCCCATTTCCCTACCTACAGGATAGGCCGCAGATCCTAGTTAACCAACAGCCTTTATCTTCCTGCCCCCCACAAGAATTGCCTTATGTCTGTCCCATGCATTCTTGAATTCTCCCACAGTTTTAGACCCCACAACTTCCTCAGGAAGGCTGTTCCATGCATCCACTACCTCTCTGTGAAATAATGCTTCCTCACATTGCCCCTAGACACCCTCCTTCTATCTTTAAATTGTGTCCCTTGTTCTTGCAAGTCTCTTTTCTGAAAGATGCTACCCTCTTGGACTTTGTTGATTCCTTGAGGTACTAAAGTTTCTATCATGCCCCCCTCTCCTTCTTTCCTCAAGGGTATACATATTAAGCTCCTTTAGTCTCTCCTCATCTGGCTTCTCTTGCAGACCCTGAACCATTTTAGTTGCCCTCCTCTGGATTGCCTCTATCCTGTCTATGTCCTTGTGGAGATGGGGTCTCCAGAACTGGACACAGTACTCCAGATGGGGTCTCACCAACTGTCTGTACAGAGGGATAACTTCTTCCTGTTTTCTGCTGCTGATGCCTCTCCCTATACATCCCAGTATACCCCCGGCCCTCCCTACTGCCTTCTCACATTGCTTGCTAACCTTAAGATCATCTGATATAATTACCCCCAGGTCCCTTTTCTGTTCTGTTGTTGTTACTACCTCCCCACCCATTGTGTATTCTTCCCCTGGGTTCTTGTTTCCCAGGTGCATTATTTTGCACTTTTTTGCATTGAATCCTAGCTGCCATACGTCTGACCATTCCTCCAACCTTGCCAAGTCCCTTTTCATCCTTTCCACGCCTCCTTGTGTATCAACCCTGTTGCAGATCTTTGTGTCATCTGCAAAAAGGCATACTTTTCCTTCCAGTCCCTCTGCAATGTCACTGATGAAGACATTAAAAAGGACTGGACCCAATACTGAACCCTGCGGTACCCCACTAGTAACCGCCCTTTCTTCAGAGTGGACTCCATTTACAATTACCTTCTGTGTCCTGTTGTCCAGCCAATGTTTTACCCAGGCTACCACCCTGGGACCCACTCCCAGGCTGGTTAATTTGACTATCAATCTTTTGTGTGGGACTGTGTCAAATGCCTTGCTAAAGTCTAGGTAGGCCATGTCCACAGCCCCTCCCTGGTCTACTACTTTGGTCACCCAGTCAAAGAAATCTATTAGATACGTCTGACATGACCTTCCCGCTGTGAACCCATGCTGCCTTGGATCCTGTGCTCCACTGACCTCTAGGTACTCAACTATTCTTTCCTTCAGTAGACTCCATCACTTTCCCTACCACAGAGGTCAGACTGACAGGTCTGTAGTTTCCTGCCTCTGTCTTGGTCCCACTTTTGTGAAGGGAATCACATCCGCCTTCCTCCAGTCCTCGGTACCACACATCCTCCCATGATTTATTAAAAGAGTAGCCAGTGGTTTCACTAGTTCCTTCCTAATTCTTTTAGAATTTTGAGGTGAATTCCATCAGGACCCATTGCTTGTCCACCTTCAGTTTTAGGGTTCTTGCAGAACCCTTTCTTCTGTAAACTGACTGGGATCGACCCCTATCAAGAGTGCTTCTGTTAATTGGATTAGGCACTTCCCCTCCTCTTTTGTGAATACTGAGCAGAAATATTCGTTCAGTATTCCTGCTTTCACTGTCCCCTCTGCCCACCCACGTTCATTCTATTTCAGCCTCACTATCCCTCCCTTTGTCTTTCTCGCACGCTGATGTACCTATAAAGGTTTTATCCCCTTCTTAACTGAGTTGGCTATCTTTTCCTCCAGTTTGGGCCTTTGCTATTCTGACTTCCCTCCTGCTTCTTTCTGCCTTAATTGGTACAGCTCTCTGTCCTGCTCCTTCTGTGTTTCCTTATACTTCCGAATGCTATCTTTTCTTCCCAGACTTTCACACCACCTCCTCTTGAGAACCATAGTGGCTTTTTCTTTCGTTTTGATTTGTTTATTTGCTTCACACAAAGGCTTGTGAGTCTGTGATGGCAGTTTTGATAATTCCCCATTGTTGCTCCACACCTCCTTCTAGCCTGTTTGCTAGTGCTTTTCTGAGGCACTCTCCCATCTTGCCAAAGTCAGCCCTCCTAAGTCCAGTACCCTCACTTTTGTGGCTTGACTCTGTAGCTGAGTTCTACGTGAACCACACTGTTTGATGGTCACTTGTCCCCAGATGGCAACCTACTTCTAGATCTGAGATCCTCTCACTGCCCCGTTTGAGAATCTGAGGTCTAAGATTGCTCCCTCACAGTGGGTTCGAAACTTGCTGTCTAATGCCTGCCACCTGTAGGCGTCAAAATGGCCCTACTCTTGGATGTGGCTGCAGCAAATGTGCTCCAGTTAACATCTGGCTATTCAGGTCTCCATCAACAGTATCTCTCCTTTCTCTGCCATTCTAAGAATTCCTTCCATCATATCCTTGTCCATTCCTTCCCTTGACATGGGGTCTGTACACAACCCTGTGCGGATTGTGGTGCCTTTCCAGTCTCAAAGGTGACCCACAGTGCCTCCTCTCCTCCCCTGTTTACTCTTTTGTTCAGTTGCTTTTATCCCTTCCTTTACATGAGGCTACTCCTCCCCTCCTCCTCCCTGCCTGTCTCTCCTGTAGGTTATGTGCCTGGTATGTTAGCTGCCCAGTCATGGTTCTCTGTGTACCATGTTTCTGTGACTTCTTCGATATCCAGGCATCCCTCTTCCATTAAGCCACCAGCTCAGGGAGCTTGTTGCCCAGACTACGAGCATTGGTACTCATTACCCTCCATTTCCTGATGGCCTTACCCCCTTTGCCCCATCCCTGTCCTTCTTGCCTTTGTCACTTTCTCCATTTACCCCTGCCCTTCTCCTATCAACACCTCCATGTTGGTGTTTGCCACACTTACTACTGTGATTGTTTGGGGGCTAGGATTTTCCTGCTCATTTCCAGTGCCTTCCCCTTGGCCTAGTTTAAAAGCTTGCCAATGAAGCATTTAAACCTATCACCTAGGATCCTGGTTCCCCTCCGGACAGATGCAGCCCATCATGCCAGTATAGGCTTTGTATCCTCCAGGTGTGGACCCCAGTCCCCAATGAAGCCAAATCCCTGAGCTCCACACCAGTTTTTCAACCACTGATTGAATCCCATGGTGCAGAACACCCTAGCCTCTCCTATGCCATAGATGGGTAGCACCTCCGAGAAGGTTACCGTGCGTGCTACTTGACTAAGGCCCCTTCCCAATTCCACAAACTCTTCCTGCACTTCTCTAATCCCTTTCTTAGCCAGGTCATTTGTCCCTAGGTGGACAATGACATCCAGCTCCCTTCCCTGTGCAGCTGCTCTGGCAGTCCTGAGGATTCGCTCCTTGTCCCTCCAAGCCATGGCGCCAGGCAGGCACCTTACCTCCCTCTCCCCTTCCTTGCCCAGTTCTACCTTCCTAACAATGGAGTCCCCCACCAGGAGTTGTTTCTTTCCCCTGCAGGGTCCCCTGCCACCCTCCTGTGGGTCTCCTTTGTGGAGGTTCCCAGCATCCTCCTTGGTCTCCACTGTAGGTGCCTCCATAGAGGAACCACACTTTGCCAGAATGGCATAGGAATTGTGGAGAGGTACAACTGGAGGGATGGGCCTCTGTTCCACCACCCTCACCCTCCCTGAGCCCACTGTGGTCCAACCGCTCCTCTTTCTTGGCAACCTCTGAGGCAACGGCAGTGGCCCTGGTGGTCCCTGGATGGAAGAAGAGGCCCCACAAATCCTGGCCAACTCAGCCTGGAGATGAGCAACCTCCTCCCTCAGCCCAGAGAGGTGCCTGCAGATGGGACAACACCGCATCCTCCAGAATATCTCCCGGAAGACTGCTGCTCCACAGCCACTGCACTGCACCACTCCAATCATGTCTTATTCTGACCCCTTAACTGTTTGCAATCCTTACTCTTTAGTCTGTTTTTTTCCTCTCTCTCTCTCTCTCCTTACTTTCTGCCTGTGTGCCCTTCTAAGCTCCTGACTGTCCTGTTCTGAGACAAGAATATCCTATATTTCTCAGTAGACCACTTACTTGTTCAGAGGCAGACCTCCAGCAGCTAGAGGGGCGAGGCTACTCTTGCCCTTCTAGGATGGTGGGTCCTTGGTGGTTCTGCGATCACTCACTTCCTGCCCCTAAATAGGAAGTTCCTGTTGTCAGTCAAATTCTGTGCCTATAAAATAGAACTATCTTTGGGTGGGGGGCAGGGAGGAAGCGAGGCAATATAGTCCCAGCAGAGAAGTTCAGTCACACAGCAGTCCTTTCTCTTGGTGTCTTCTGCCAAGCTATTAGCAGAATCTTTCTAAGGCAGTCTTTAAATGTAGCTTCCTTCTAGCTAAGCCACTCCCCCTACTTACCAGATCTTTCTACAAGTAATTTAAACCTCACAGCAGTTAAGTCCTTTCAGTCACCTGAGATTTACACCTAGATGACTTTTCAGTTACTCCAAACACACTTTTTTTTGTTTTTGTTTTGTATGTTAGTTTTTTAACCTAAATTAAAGGTCCAAATACAAAAGTTATTCTACTTTAGTCCCAGCAGAGAAGTTCAGTCACACAGCAGTCCTTTCTCTTGGTGTCTTCTGCCAAGTAGACCAGGGAGGGGCAATGGATATGGCCTACCTAGATTTTAGAAAGGCATTTGACACAGTCACACACAAAAGATTAATATATAAGTTAGCCAGCCTGGGAGTGGGTCCCAAGGTGGTACCGAGGTAGACAGGTCAGTGGGGGATGCTGCAAAAGAAGGTAAAGCCATCAAAAAATGGAGAGCAATGAGTACCACTGCCCGCAGTCTGAGTAACAAGCTTCCTGAATTAGTGGCCCTGATGGAGGAGGAACATCTGGATATTGTGCCAGTCACAGAAACATGGTACACACAAAACCATGACTGGGACATAAACATACCAAGATACACTATCTACAGGAGGGACAGGGAGGGTAAAAGAGGAGGAGGAGTAACTCTTTACATAAGGGAAGGAATCAAAGCAACAGAACAAAAGGGAAAACAGGGAGAAGAAGCACTGTGGGTAAATTTGGAGACCGGCAATGGCACCACAATCCGCACAGGGGTTGTATACAGACCCCCTTCTCAGGGGAGGAAATGGACAAGGAAATGATAGAAAGAATACTTAGAATGGCAGAAAAAGGGGAGATATTGCTGATGGGTGATCTGAATATGGCAGATGTTAACTGGAGTGCAGTTGCAGCAGCCACTTCAAAAGTGGGGTTATTCTAGATGCCCTACAGGGCATGCCTTAGACAACTAGTATTGGAGCCCACTCGAGAGGGAGCAATCTTAGACCTGGTTCTCTCAAATGGAGATGAAGAAGGATTACAGATGTAAGTGGGTAGCCATCTGGGAACTAGTGACCATCGAACAGTATGGTTCACAATAAACACACAGCAATAGAGTCAAGCCATACAAAGGCAAAAGTACTGGACTTTAGGAGGGCTGACTTTGCCCAAAATGGGTGAGTGCCTAAGGAATGCACTAGCAAATTGGCAGGAAGGAGGGTGGAAGAACAATGGGGAATAATAAAACTGCCATCACAGAGGTAACAAGCCTTTGTGTGAAGCAAATAAACAAAACGAACGACGAAGAAACCACTACGGTTCTCAAAGGAAGTGGCAGTGAAGGTTCAAGAAAAAGAAAGCATTCAGAAAGTTCAAGGAATCACAGAAGGAGCAGGACAGAGAAGTGTATCAGTTAAAGCAAAGGAAGCTGGGAAGGCAGTCAGAACAGCAAAGGCCTAAACCGAGGAAAAGAGAGCCAACTCAGTTAAGAAGGGGGATAAAACCTTTTATAGGGCGAGAAGGAAGACCAAGGGAGGGTTAGTGAGGCTTAATAAGAGAGGAGGAGGGTGGGCAGAGGGTGACTGTGAAAGGCAGAGATACTAAACAAATAGTTTTGCTCAGTATTTACAAAGGAAGTGGGGAGGTACCTAAAACAAACAGTAGAAACACTCTGGATACAGAAGTTGATACCAGCCCATTTACAGAAGAAAGGGTTCTGAAAGAACTCTTAAAACTGAAGGTGGACAAAGCAATGGGGCCTGATGGGATTCATTCCGAAATCTAAAAAGAACTAAGGGTAGAACTAGTGACACCACCTGACTACCCTCTTTAACAAATCATGGGAGGATGGGGTGGTACCCGAGGACTGGAGAAGGGCAGATATGATTCCCCTTCACAAAAGTGGGAACAAGGCAGAAGCGAAAACTACAGACCTGTTAGTTTAACCTCAGTGGTAGGGAAAATGATGGAATCACTTCTGAAGGAAAGAACTGTTGAGTATCTAGAGGCCAGAGGGCTCAGGACCCAAGGCAGCATGGATTCACAGTGGGAAGGTCATGCCAGACAAATCTGATAGATTTCTTTGACTGGGTGACTAAAGTAGTAGATCAGGGAGGGCTGTGGACATGCCTACTAGACCTTAGCAAGGCATTTGACAGTCCCACACAAAAGATTAATATACAAGTTAGCCAGCCTGGGAGTGGGTCCCAAGATGACAGCCTGGGTAAAGAATTGGCTGGAGAATAGGACACATAGAGTAATAGTAAATGGAGTCCTCTGAAGAAGGGGTTACTAGTGGGGTACTGCAGGGTTCAGTATTAGGACGGTCCTCTTCAATGTCTTTATAAGCGACATTGCAGAGGACTGGAAGAAAGTTATGTCTCTTTGCAGATGACACAAAGATCTGCAACAGAGTTGATGCACAAGGTGGGTGGAAAGGACGAGAAGGACTTGGCAAGGTTAGAGGAATGGTCAAATGTATGGCAGCTTAGATTCAATGCTAAGAAGTGCAAGGTAATGCACCTGGGAAACAAAACCCAGGGGAAGAGTACACAATGGGGGTGAGATACTAACAACAACAAAATGGAAAGGGACCTGAGGGTAGTCATATCAGATGACCTAAAGTGGGCAAGCAATGTGAGAGAGGCAGCAAGGAGGCTGGGGGATACTGGGATGCATAGGGAGGGCATCACCAGTAGAAAACAGGAAGTTATTATCCCTCTGTACAGACAGTTGGTGAGACCCCATCTGGAGTACTGCGTGCAGTTCTGGAGCCAATCTCCACAAAGACATAGACAGGATGGAGGCTGTCCAGAGGGCAACTAAAATGGTGCCGGTCTGCACGGAAGACATATGAAGAGAGACTTAAGGAGCTGAATATGTATAGCCTCAAGAAAGGAGGAGAGGGGGACATGATAGAAACTTTGCACCTCAAGGAATCAACAAAGTCTAAGAGGGTAGCATCTTTCAAAAAAAGAGGTGTGCAAGAACAAGGGCACAATTTGAAGATAGAAGGGTGGCTCAGAGGTAATTTAAGGAAGTATTTTTCACAGAGGGGTTGTGGATGCATGGACGGCTCTTCGGAGGAGGTTGTGGAGTCAAAAACAGTGGTGGAATTCAAGCATGCATGGGACAGTCATAAGGCAATTCTAGGGGGTTGGGGTAGGAAGAAGTAGGCTGCTGGTTAACTAGGATCTGCAGCTTATCCATTAGGTAGGGAAATGAGCAGACTGGGTGGGCCAAGGGGTCCTTATCTGCCGTCAAAATCTATGTATCAATGTAGCCTGGATAAAAAATTGGCTGGACGACAAAACGCAAAGGGTAATAGAAAAAGTCCACAGTGAAGAAATGAGGGTAACTAGCGGGGTATTGCAGGGTTCAGTACTGGGACCAGTCCTCTTTAATATCTTTTTAAGTGACATTGGAGAGCACCTGGAAGGAAAAATATGTCTCTTTGCAGACGACACAAAGATCTGCAACAGGGTTGCTACACAAGGTGGGGTGGAAAGGATGAAAAGGGACTTGGCAAGGTTGGAGGAATGGTCAAATGTATGGCAGCTCAGACTCAATGCAAAGAAGTGTAAGGTAATGCACCTGGGGAGCAAAAGCCCAGGGGCAGAGTACACAATGGGGGATGAGATACTAACAAAAAAACTCGAAAGGTACCTGGGAGTAATTATATCAGATGACCTAAAGGTGGGCAAGCAATGTGAGAAGGCATTAAGGATGGCTGGGGGGATACTGGGATGCATAGTGAGAGGCATCAACAATAGAAAACAGGAAGTTGTCATCCCTCTGTACAGACAGTTGGTGAGACCACATCTGGAGTACTGCATGCCGTTCTGGAGACCCCATCTCTGCAAAGACAGAGTGGAGACTGTTTAGAGGAGAGCAACCAAAATGGTGCAGGATCTACACCAGAAGACATATGAAGAGAGACAAAAGCAGCTTAATATGTATACACTCAAGGAAAGGCGGGAGAGGGGAACACGATAGAAATTTTCAAGTACCTCAAGGGAATTAAAGTCCAAGAGGGTAGCATCTTACAGAAAAAGATGTGCAAGAACAAGGGGGCACAATTTGAAAATAGAAGGGGAATGGCTCTGAGGTAATGTTAGAAAGTATTTTTTCACTGAGAGGTTTGTGGATGCATGGAACAGCTTTCCTGAGGACGTTGTGGAGTCAAAAACAGTGGGGGAATTCAAGAATGCATGGGACAGACAAAACAATTCTAGTGGGGGAGGTAGGAGGAAGTAAACTGTTGGTTAACTAGAATCAAATCAGGTATGGAAATGGGCAGACTAGGTGGGTCAAGCGGTCCTTATCTGCCGTCAAATTCTATGTTTCTATAGACAACCCGCTCCCCCCATACCCAAGCTGTTGCAGAGACTGGCACTGCCTTCCACAGCCAGCCGCTGACTGCACTGGACCCAGGCTGGGAACCTGCACTCTAGAATGACCCACGTGGCTATTCCATACATTGGAGCACTACACAAGCTGCGGACCCACCAGCGTATGCAGCTTTGTGCATGTCCCTGGCAAACCGTAAGAGGGAATTGACATACCTCCAATGCATGCCTTGTCGATGCTGTATCTTCCTGCTGTCATACACTCTTCCCTGTTCCCCTGTGCAACATGCCACCCTCTAGACTGCTGCGATATCCTGGGTGCCATGGGGTGCGGTATCCTGCAATGCCATTTGTAGTGTACGCTCCAGGCTATGGATAGTGCGTTCGTGGTTCCCCTACTGTACAAACAAATGTGAGGTCAGCTGTAACATGCCTGTTCCAGGACCTGTATGAATGAGTACAGCATTGGCTTTCACCCAAATTGAGTAGTGCAACGGCACTGGGACGATGGATCCGCATGCGAGTGCCTGAGGTGTATGGCCACTGGGCATTATCGCCTGCACACATCTTGTATGACAGATTCCAGTGTCCTACTGCTAGTGCTTCGCCACTTGAAAATAAGATGCCATTTCTTCTGTGAACTATCCAGGTTAAATATATAGCAATCAGCAGGCATATTCTAGAAAAATACGTTGTAAAAATGTGTAAAAGAAAGACCACATTGAAACTGTCTCTCAGCAGATCTGCATTGTGCAAATTCATTAGAAATAGGCAAAGGCATCCCAAAAGCTCTTCACAACCATATCTGCTCTGACCAGAATTTGTTGAAACAGGCAACACATGCGGCCATGCCTCTAGCAGAATGACCACAAACAACCCCAGGAAGTTCCTTACTGTACTTCCTAAGACAGAAAGCAATACAGTCTGCTAACCATTTCAACAGGTACTGTTTAGAGAGCAAAGTGCCCGCTTTCCCAAGGGCAAATAAAACAAAATGCTGCAAGGATTTTCTGCAGTCCTTCATGCGGTGTATATAGTACTTGAGTATTCTGTTCACATCTAGAGTATGGAGCAACGCTTCCACTGGACTGGCATGTTCAGGAAAATAAACTGACAGGTGGATGGTTTGATTTAAAGTAAACACCACCTTTGGCAAAAACTTAGGATTAGTACACAGACACCCTGTCTTGGTGGAAAAAAAATAAGGAGGCTCACACAATCCTTCAGGCGGTTAATGGGAACCAAAAACAACACTTTCCGAGAAAGAAAGCGTAAGCCACAAGTAGCCGCTGGCTCAAAAGGAGCCAAAGTAAGCGTTTCCAAAACAAAATTCAGGTCCCAAGTTGGGACTGGATTACAGATAGGAGGCTTCAAGTATAGAATGCCTCTCTAGAACCTATAGGCCATCTCCAGCTAGGCAACAGTATCATCCTCAATAGGCACGTGGAAAACTGAAATGGCAGCCACATGCTCTTTGACAGAACAATACTTTAGGCCTGCATCTGATAAGGACAGCACATACTCTTGAACCCCATTAGCCGGACAGACAAAGGGATCTAAGTGATGAGAAGCAGCCCATAAAGCAAATCACTTCCACTTCATGGAATACGTGGCTAGAAACATAGACTTTGATGGCAGATAAGGATTGCCTGGCCCACCCAGTCTGCCCATTTCACTACCTACTGGATAAGCTGCAGATCATAGTTAACCAACAGTCTATGTCCTCCAACTCCCTCACCAGAATTGCTTTATGTCTGTCCCATGCATTCTTGAATTCCCCCACTGTTTTTGAACCCACAAACTCCTCAGGAGGGCCGTTCCATGCATCCACCACCCTCTCCGTGAAAAAATAATTCCTCATGTTGCCCCAAGCAGTTCCCCTCTATCTTCAAGTTGTGCCCCCTTGTTCTTGCACATCTCTTTCTGAAATATGCTACCCTCTTGGACTTTGTTGATTTTCTTGAGGTACTTTATTTGAAAGTTTCGATCATGTCCCCCCTCTCCTTTCTTTCCTCAAGGATATACATATTAAGCTCCTTTAGTCTCTTCGTATGGCTTCTGGGACAGACCCTGCACCACTTTAGTTGTCCTCCTCTGGACTGCCTCCATCCTGTCTATGTCACTGCAGAGATGGGGTCTCCAGAACTGCACACAGTACTCAAGATGGGGTTTCACCAACTGTCGGTACAAAGGGATAACAACCTCCTGTTTTCTACTGGTGATGCCTCTCCCTGTGCATCCCAGTATCCCCCAGCCCTCCCTACTGCCTTCTCACATTGCTTGCATACCTTTAGGTTATCTGATATGACTACCCCAGGTCCCCTTCTATTTTTGTTTGTTGTTAGTACCTCCTCCCCCCCTTTGTCTACTACTCTGCTGGGTTTTTGTTTCCCAGGTGCATTACTTTGCACATCTTTGCACTGAATCTAAGCTGCCATACTTTTGACCATTCCTCCAACCTTGCCAATTCCCTATTCATCCTTTCCACTCCCCTTGTGTACCAACCCTGTTGCAGATCTTTGTGTCGTCTGCAAAGAGGCATACTTTTCCTTCCAGACCCTCCACAATGTCACTTATAAAGACATTAAAGAGGACCAGTCCCAGTACTGAACCCTGCAGTACCCCCACTAGTAACCCCCCTTTCTTTGGAGAGGACTCCATTTACTATCACTCTCTGTCCTGTTGCCCAGCCAATTTTTTACCCAGGCTACCACAATGGGACCCAATCCCAGGCTGGCTATCTTGTTTGTTAATCTTTTGTGTGGGACTGTGTCAAATGCCTTGCTATAGTCTAGGTATGCCAGGTCCACAGTCCCTCCCTGGTGTACTACTTTGGTTACCCAGTCAAAGAAATCTATGGGATTCATTTGACATGACCTTCCCACTGTGAATCCAGGATGCCTCGAGTCCTGTGCCCCGCTGGCCTCTAGGTACTCAATTCTTTCTTTCAGAAGTGATTCCATCATTTTCCCTACCACTGAGGTCAAACTAACTGGTCTGTAGTTTCCTGCCTCTGCCTTGCTCCCACTTGTGCGTCAGGGAATCACATCCACCCTCCTCCAGCCCTCAGGCACCATACCATCCTCCCATGATTTGCTAAAAAGTGTAGTTAATGGTGTCGCTAGTTCTCCCCTTAGTTCTTTTAGAATTCTGGGGTGAATCCCATCAGGCCCCATTGCCTTGTCCACTTTCAGTTTTAGGAGTTCTTTCAGGACCCTTTCTTCTGTGAATGGGCTGGTATTAACCCCCTTATCCTGAGTGCTTCTATGGACTGGTTTAGGTACCCCCCCCACCCTTCTTTTGTGAATACTGAGCAGAAGTATTCGTTCAGTATCCCTGCTTTTTCACTGTCTCCCTCTACCCAATCTCCTCCCATTTACCAAGCCTCACTATCCCCTTCCCTGATTTTTCTTCACTCCCTAATGTACCTATAAAAGGTTTTATCCCCCTTCTTAACTGAGTTTGCAATCTTTTCCTCGGTTTGGGACTTTGCTATTCTGAATGCCTTCCCCGCTTCCTTCTGCTTTAACTGGCACAGTTCTCTGTCCTGCTCCTTCTGTGTTTCCTTATACTTCCTTTTTCACCCCAACCTTCTTCGCCACCTCTTTTGAGAACCATAGTGTTTTTTTCCTTCGTTTTGATTTATTTCCTTCACAAAAAGACTTGTTGCCTCCATGACAGCAGTTTTGATTTTTCCCCATTGTTCCTCCACCCTCTTTCTTGCTTGTTTGCTAGTGCTTTTCTGAGGCACTTTCCCATTTTGCCAGTCAGTCCTCCTAAAGTCCAGTACCCTTGCTTTTGTATGGCTTAACTCTATGGCTGTGTTTATTGTGAACCATACTGTTTGGTGGTCGATTGTTCCCAGATGGTTACCCACTTCTAAATCTGAGATCCTCTCTCCGTTATCATTTGAGAAAACCATGTCTAAGACTGCTCCCTCCTGAGTAGGTTCCAACACTAGCTGTCTGAGGCATGCCCCCTGTAAGGCATCAAGAATGACCCTGCTCTTGGATGTGGCTGCAGCAAAGGTGCTCCAGTTAACATCAGGCATATTCAGGTCCCCCATCAACAATCTCTCCCATTTTTCTGCCATTCTAAGAATGCCTTCCATCATTTCCTTGTCCATTTCCTCCCCTTGAGACGTGGGTCTGTATACAACCCCTGTGCGGATTGTGGTGCCACTTCCTGTCTCCAGGGTGACAGTGCCTCCTCTACTCCCTGTTTACCCTTTAGTTCCGTTGCTTTGATCCCTTCCCTTATGTAGAGAGCTACTCTTCCTCTTTTACCCTCACTGTCCCTCCTGTAGATTGTGCACCCTGGTATGTTGACATCCCAGTCATAGTTCTCCGTGTACAATGTATCTGTGACTGCCATGATATCCAGGCATCCCTCTTCCATCGAGGCCACTAGTTCAAGGAGCTTGTTACCCAGACTATGAGCACTGGTACACTCTGCCTTCTATTTTTTGATGGCCTTACCCCTTTTAGCCCCTTCCCTGTCCCTACTACCTTTTTCTCCATTTACCCCTGTCCTGCTCTCTATAAACTTCTCTACCTTGGTGTTTACCTCGCTAACTAACCCATTATACCGGGGGGGGGGGGGAGGCTGACATTTCCCTTCTCCCTTTCAGTGCCTCCCCCCTTGGCAAGTTTAAATACTTGCCAATGAAGCATTTAAACATAACACCTAGGATCCTGGTACCCCACCTGGACAGATGCAGACCATCACGCCAGTATAGGCCTGCATCCCTCCAGGCCAGTCCCCAATGAAGCCAAAACCCTAAGCTCCACACCAGTTTTTCAACCATTTACTGAATCACATGGTGCAGAGTATCCTAGCCTCACCCATGCCACAGACAAGCAGCACCTCCAAAAAGGTTATCATTCATGCTACTTGCCTACAGCCCCTCCCCAACTCCACAAACCTCTCCTGCACTGCTCTGATCCCATTCCCAACCAGGTAATTTGTCCCCGAGGTGGACAATGATGTCCCACGATCCTGAGGATTTGCTTCCTTTCCCTTCCAGTCATGGCACCGGACAGGCACCTTACCTCTCCCTCCTCCCTCCCCCAGTTATACCCTCCCAATGATGGAGTCCTCCACCAGGAGTGGTTTCCTTCCCCTGTGGGGTCTCGTGCCACCCTCCTCTGGGTCTCCTTTGTGGAGGTTCCCAGCATCATCCTTTTTCTCCATTGCAGGTGTCTCCATTGAGGAACCACACTCCGCCAGAATGGCGTATGAATTGTGTAGAGGTACAAAACTGGAAGGATGTACCTCTGATCCACCATCTTCACTCTCCCCAAGCCCACCGTGGTCCAACCACTCCTCTTTCTTGGCAACCTCTGAGACAGCGGCAGTGGCTCTGGTGGCCGCTGGCTGGGGGAGAAAGTTTCCTGAATCCTCGCCAGGTCAGCCTGGAGACATGCAACCTCCTCCCTCAGACTAGAGAGGTGCCTACAGATAGGGCCGCTACCAGGATATATTCCACTTTATGAGAAACCCCAAACCTGGCAATGGCTATGTTTTCAGGACCCATGCATGAAGATGAAGGGATCTGAGGTCCAGATGGACCAAGGTTCCCCATTCCTGTGACAGCAGCCCCTGGCATAAGGACAGAGGTACTGATGGTTCCACTGCCAGCTATTGCAATAAAGGGAACCAGATCTGACAAAACCATAGGGCAGCAATGAGGATCAGAGTTGCCCCCTCCATCTGAAGCTTCAATAGCGCTCTGAATTAGAGGGAAGGCATAAAAGAACCTCATAGGTATGTACTCAGCTAAAAAGACTTGTGTCCATGATGCTCGCCAATTAAACTAAAAGGAATTAGATTGATGCAACTTATCTAGTTGAAGTTTAAAACTCTACAGATGAGCGCCTCTTCCAAGAAAGGGACAACACATTTCACCAGAAAACTCCAGACCCTGGAGTAAGCAAGCAAAAAAGAGGCAGTTTTGCATTGTGTGGGGATGCAGAAAGGTCCAACTCTGGATGACCCCACCTGTCAAACAGATATATTACTGAGGTCAGCAGTTTCCATTCGTGCATTCTGGATGGTGACCTGCTTAGCTTGTCTCGCATGACATTCTGGGTACTTGGAACAAGCACTGCCAATAGTTCCAGAGCCCAATATCAGAATCTCATCACTTCCCTGCACGGGGTAAGAGACAGTCCCCTATTGCTTATTAATGTAATGCATCACACACGGACATTGTTTGCACCAACAGAGGACCCACAGACAGAAGAGCCTGGAAGGCTTGTAGGTCATACAGGACAGCTTGCATTTCTGGCATATCTATGTGCAGGGTACTCTCAAGTGTGATCCATGTGCCCTGCATTTTATGGGGCCCCAAGTGTGCCCCATAGCCCATCCCCAAGGCATCTGTGGTTAAGATCTGGTGAGGGGAGTGGATCAGGAAGCGTACCCCCTGTAACAGGTTGCTGGGTTCCATCCACTGCTGTAGCACTTTGTGTACAGGAGAAGTTACTAAAACCCTTTGTTCTAGATCATCTGCGAGCTGATCCACCTGAACTCTTAAGGTCCACTGGGGAATCCTCACATGCAGTTTAGGCAGGAGTACTGTAACAATGGCCGCTGCTGTCTCATATCTCCTGACTCCTGGTACCTTGGACAAGATTACTATATTACATATCCCCGAATATAACTATCTGCATGGTTTAATATTACTACATCAAGAATGCACCAGGGTATACCGGGCCAAAGGGAAATTGCTTGAAACTTGCCACAATGAATATCTGCAGCCTAATTCCAAAGATGCCCCAACTGCAGGCATGGGCCGCCCTACAAAAACCTGATATACTTTGCCTGACCGAGACCTGGCCATCGACCCCGGTCAGGGATAATGAGATAGTGCCCCCAGGTTACAATACCTTTAGATGTGATAGGAATGGGAAAAGAGGGGGCGGCTGTCATTTACGGAACACCCTACAAGGCGTTGTGCTCCCCATCACAACCTGCAGCGCTGACCATAGCTCCTTGCAGTTAGAATAATTTTTGGTGAACATAAAAAAATCTCTGGTCACTGCATGTTTCTACCTCCCACTGAAAATGGCCAAAGACAGTCTAATTAAACGACTAGGGTCCTTGGCTGGCATTAACAACAACTGTGAGCGCATCATGACTGTGGACTTCAACATCAATTGGCTTAGTAATGAATCGACCAACCAGAAGGATACAATAGCCAGTTCCCTCCTCAAGTAATTAGTCACGGAGCCTACTAGAATTAACCATAAGACTGGTAAGCACACGCTTCTGGACTGGATCCTTGCAAGCTCATCTGACAGGATTGCCGATGTCTTGGTACTACCGGATTCATTAAGCAATCCCTCCCTATCACCTATCTGTGGTCCAACGAATTCAAAAAAGCACCATCTGCCTTTGTGAACAGCAGAATTCTTAGGAAAGGGCAGCTCTCAGCTTTCAAGGAGGCACTTTCTCAGACTGATTGGTCTCCCCTTGTAGTACTGCATGACCTTGACATAACACTCCAGTACTTTATTGATAACTTTAATAGCATTTGTGACAGATTTGCTCCATTCAAAAAAAGTAAAACACGTGGCCATAACAATGGGTGGATTACTGCACAAGGGTCCAGAATGGTTAAGACAGGCCCTAGAGAGACTGTTGACCAGAGGGACAATATAATCAATCTGTCAAATCATGTGCTAACAGACAGTGAAGTATCTCTTTCTGGAACGGATGCCTCAGGAATCCAAACCATAAATGAAGAGTTTTTCCTGACAATGCCACCTTCCTGGCTGCTTCACCCCCCCCCATATCCTTATCTACCCCCCACCTCTCCTCTCTTCTCATTTTCTTACCTCCCCTTTGCCCCTCCATTTCTTTCTACCACCCCTCCCCTCTTGTCCTCTTCCTTTCCACTTTACCCCTCCTGTCTGTTCAAATTAATTTAATATCCTTTACCCTTATTTGTGTAACAATTTTGTCTATTGTTATGTGATACCAATGTCTTGACGTGGAACCTCTGTAAAAGAGCCCTGGGCTCAAAGGTAATTGTAATCCTAGAATTGAAATAAATAAAATAAATAAATACTAATGACCTTCTAGATCACATGAGGGCAAGGGACAACCTTTAGTATCAAGCCACGGCCTCCGGTAAGCCCAGAGACCTTCAAAGACACAGGGCAGCCAGAAACAAATGCACACATCTCATCAGGAATGCTAAGGCTAATTTCTATAAGGATCAATAGGAAAGAACCTGGGGTGATGGGAGGCGGTTTTGGGACAATATAAAGGTACTCACAGGGAAGGACGACAAAACACAGCCATCACTGCTAAACATTAATGGCACAAATACCATGGACCCCCACACCATTGCCGAAGAGTTCAACTCCACCTTCACAGATCTTAGCTCTGTTCTATTGGCTGAATACCTCAAGCCTATCAAAGCTGATAACAGGTGCCCACCGGACATCAACTCGCACCCTTAATTTTACTTCAAGAGAGTCACTATTAAAGAAGCACTGGGTTATGTTAAAAAGGTCCTGGGAAAAAACAGAATGGGGTCTGACAACATTGACATGAAACTGCTGGCACTGGCAATCAATAAGTCATCGCTCCCACCACTATGATTTTCAATAAATCCCTCCAGCTTGCCAAATTCCCTTCTCCTTGGAAACAAGCGCTGGTGACCCCGGTGCATAAGGGAGGCAATAGGTCACTGACCACAAACTACAGGCCCATCTCCATCCTTTCCCCCCTCTCTAAAACACTGGAAAGGATTGTGGCAGACCAGCTGACTGAGTATATTCAAAATACCAGCTGCAATGTCCCCAGCAGCACGGCTTTAGGAAACTCCACAGCACAGACACTGCACTGGTGGATTTCACAGACTATGTCTATAAGGCACTGGATGAGTGAAAACTGGTTGGGTCCATCTTCATTGACCTAACAAAGGCATTCAACAGTCTGCCACCTACTCCTCTCATCTCAGCTGCATGCCCTTGGTGTTTCCCCAAATGCCGCTCTGTGGTTCCAGAACTACCTAACCTCCCGGTCTCAAAGGGTCAAGATAGGTCACTCCATATCTGCATCCAAGAAGAGTCACTAGGGGTGCTTCAAGGGTCTATTCTGGGTCCACTGCTCTTCAGTACGTTCCTGAATGACCTAGCCGATGCCTGCACTAGCAAAGTCATTCTATACGCCGACGATGCTGTCTTACTTAGCTGTCACTCTTGCACAGAGCACCTACAGGCTAAGCTACAATCATCCTTCCAGCAACTGGAGACCTGGTTCTACTCCCAAAGGTTGCTACTAAACTACAAAAAAAAAAAAAAAAAAAAAAGATGATGCTCCTCTCTAGCCCCCAACTAAAAAGGAGATGCCCAGAATTAACAATCACAAACCACCTGATTGCCCCACTGGAACAGGTTCATTCCTTCAAGTACCTGGGTGTCATTGTGGATGATAACCTCTCGTATGTTCAGCACATTGACATGGTGGTGAAAGCTGTGAACACTAAATTAGGGATCCTGTTTAGGCACAAGAAAAGCCTAACTGCTGAAGCCCTCCAGCTCTCAGGCTCCAGCTCTGTCCTCTCCCTGGTTGACTACAGGCTGGTGGTTAACAGCGCTGCCACTGATACGGCCCTCAAAAGGGTCGCCACTGCCCTTAACAAGGCTCGCAGACTATTGCTAAATGCTGACCGCTTCACGCACACTTGTAGCCTGTATGGTCTGGCCCACACACTACTGCTTCAATCCAGAATCAGATACCAAACTTGGCTGCTAGGGAGAAAGGCCATGCTCTCCCTGACCTCTGCCTTCATTGCAGACCTGGTAAAGGAAGCAAGCTCCAAATACAACACACGAAGAACAGTGACGACACAGCTTGATGTCCCATTTCGTAGAACTTCCCCAGGACAAAGATCCTTCATGTACCGAGCTCCACGATGGCTAAATGAGATCCCTGCTGCAGCTCTTAATATAACAAATGTTCGGTCCTTTAAGACAGAACTGAAGCAATACCTGCTGAACTCAAATGCCTGCGACTGCCTTACCTGAATCCATAGCTGCTCTTAAACAACTCTGACTCCCTTACTTTAGTCTATATCCTCAACCTGGATAGCCCCCCCTCGTCTGTCTGAGCTTTTCTACTGTTTTACCTACTCTAGACCCCCACCTGTCATCCCTTGCCACCCCCCCAAGCTCCCTTCAACTCCCTCCCCTTCGTACCCCCAACACCTCCCCTTTCTACCCCTCTCCCCTAAATATTCTCCTTCTCCCAGTCTCTCATCTCTCCCCCCTCTCTAATCTACCCCTCGTTTGCACTCTCCCCCCTTTCTTTCTCCTACCCTTTCCAATACTCTACCTTGACAGGCCCCCCTGGGGCAGCTATGCCGCATGTTGCTAATTGGGAAACCTCGTTCGCATTCTCCCCCTTTCTTTCTCTTATCCTTTCCGATTCTCTACCTTGACAGGCCCCCCTGGGGCAGCTATGCCATACATTGCTAATTGGGAAACCTCGTTCGCATTCTCCCCCTTTCTTTCTCCTATCCTTTCCGATTCTCTACCTTGACAGGCCCCTCTGGGGCAGCTATGCCATACATTGCCAATTGAGAATCTCCTCCTGCTGTTTAATTTCAGCTGTCTAGGTTACTCAAATGTATTATTTATTTATATTCTGTATTACACAGCAGTCTTATGTTTTGTGTTAACTGCCAAGTTTTTGTTAGGTCTCTGCTGTTTTACATCCTGATGTGGAATCTTTGTAAAAGTGTATACTCCAAGGCTGTATCCGAATTACCAAATAAATAAAATAATCATTATGTATGCTTATTTTGACTCCTCTTACCCCTTCCCCCGGGTCACACCTAGAAACCAACCTTGGCTCAGTGTGCTTCTCCTGGTTACCAACTTTAAATAAATAATATATAAATAAAGCCCAAGAGCCAAAGGAATCTCCTGGCTGAGACATACCAGCTGTTGGATCATTTAGGCCTGTGCAATCAGATGCTTGACCCTGTCCAAGCAGAGTCTTGGGCTGTGTCCAAAACTGCTCCTATGTATTGCAGGTGCTGACAAGGTGTCAAGACAGACTTGGGTACATTGACAGCAACACACAGGACATCAAACATCCGCCTTGTCTGAGCTACAGCATGCAGGAGCTGCTCCTTGGAGTGAGCTTTCAGTAGCCAGTCATCCAGGTACAGAAATACAGAGACCATGCCTGGGGAAGGGCTGCTGCCACCACTGCCAGGCTTTTGGTAAAGACCTGTGGCGCAGAGGACAAGCCAAAGGGCAATACTCTGGACCAATAGTGTTCCCCCTGAAACAGAAACCTCAAATATTTTCTGTGAGGTTTGCGAATTTTGATAAGAAGGTAGGCATCCTTCATGCTGAGGGAACAGATTCAGTTCCCTGCTTGTAGTAGTGTGAGCAAGACTTGTACGGTGACCATTCTGAACTTTCAGTAAAGGTTCCAGAGACCTAGAATAGGCCGCAGGTCTCCTGTCCATTTTGGGACTAGAAGTACCAAGAGTAGAATAGAACCCTGTGTTTCTTTGTTCCACAGGCACAGGTTCTATAGCCCTCTTCTGAAGCAAGGTGTGGACTTCCTCCAGGAGCAGAGGAATGTGTTCTGGAGGATAGTGTGTTGGTACTGGCAGATGATCTGGAGGTAGTTCTAGAAGTTCCAGAGCATGGCCTTGTGCTATGATTTCCAGGACCCAGGCCGTCTGATGTTATCTCCTTCAACTAATTTAGGTGGCTGGAGAGACTACCACCAAACACACACCCCTGGAGATCATGGTGGCTGGGGGAGGTGTAGAAGAATCAGAGACAGCTATGGTGGCTCTTGCTGTGCTACAACCTCTAGGGAGCATTAGAATGGGCACCTGGAATTGTTCCTGGGGTGGGCATGGCTCCTGCTCCCTTGTCCTTACTTTGGTAGTAGGACAGTGCCTACTAACAGCCAGATGAAAAGGTATTGTCTGTCTATCCCTTGGGTGGCTATGATAGAGGGAGTGTACTGACTTCAGGGTCCTACCGGAAGCCTGGAGGTTAGAAAGCATATCCTGGATATCTGATAGAAATAACTTGTATCCTCTAAAGGGGCACTGAGAATGGACTATCATACATCATTCATGAAGCCCGCCACTATGAGCCAGGACTAGCCCCCCTTAGGCATATTCCTGAGGCAGCAGCCCTGGCTAAAGCATTAGATATAGCATAGACCATATGAAGTAGGTGTTTTCCTACATCAGCCCCAGCTAGGAGAGCTTTGAGAAGCTCCTGTTTAGGTGTACCTTCTGGCAAGGATTGAGCAGCTGCTGTAGCCTTTCTCCAGAGTGTATTCTGGTACTTATGGGCCTGGTAATTTGCAACTCTGAGGCCCGCGGAGGCAAAAGTGCTCTAACCTAGCACATCCAAGCTCCTGGACTATCAGGAGGAAATGAACTAAGGTATTTTGATGCCCTTTTATCTATCGTGGGCTGCATTGATCACTACAGAGTCTGCCTCAGATTGACCAGCAAAAAACGGTTTCCCTGAGGAAGCCATATATATACACATCTTATCTGTCTTTCTTGGTATGGCAGGGATTACATTCAGGCTGTGCCGGGCAGCAAAGATGGCATCCTCCAGGGCAGGGAGGAGGGGTGGCATCACAATAGAAGGGGCATCCAGTGACTCCAAGAAATCTATGAGGTTTTTCTTGATGGCATCCTGTTTCTCCAAATCAAACCCTATGGCAGTCTATAACTGCTGCATCATAGTAATAAAAGATGGGTCCTCGGGGGGGGGGGGAACGACGACAACCGTGGGGTGTAAACCACAGAGTCCTCACTGCAAGTAGAGACAGTGGAAAGAACAGTTACGGGAGAACTTACCATAACAGTAGATCTTCGAAAGAATTTCATCAGGTCACACCTACGGAACTATACCGCCAGACACTAGGATCACACGACTCTTGCTCGCAGTCTTCCAGGGGTCGCCCACATTTACGTCATACGCCGACGTCCTTACCCTACATAAATGTGGGCAGCCCCATGGCCTCTTCAATTCTCCAATGGAGACCATCTGCAGAGGACCTCCTTCCGGGAAACTGAGGGAGAGCTACAGGTTCTCGCCACAAAGCAAGTGGCGAACAGAAAGAAAGTACACCACCTGGAGAAAGACAGACTGAAAAACAGACCACGGGAGATGAAGGGTGGGACAGCATGACTTGATGAAAGATTCTCTCAAAGATCTACTGTACAGTAAATTCTTACGTAACTGTTCTATTTTCTTCCGAGGTGCTCTCTCATCAGGTCACACCTATGGAACAAGTCCCAAGCAGTACTGACAGTGAGACAGTCTGGGTGGCTAGAGGCCAAAGACAGAAAAAACCTTGAAGCACAGCCAGGCCAAAGGCCACCCTTCTTCTAGAGGCAATGTCCAGACTGCAATGTTTTGTGTGGACCGTACTCCAAGTAGCAGCAGCACAAATTTCTACAGCTGAAAAGTTCTTGAAACATGCAACAGAAGTGGCCATGCTTCTGGTGGAATGGCAAGGCAAATTTAATTTTTATGGCACCCAATCCCAGAGGCTCTGGGCACCTTACAGAACAGAAAAGAACAGAACAGAACATAAGATGACAGCAGATGGGGACCTTGTGATCCATCTAGTCTTCCCGTGAATCCTATCCACGCCCCTATAGGTTGCTTGTTTTGCTTTTACTGTAGTTTCGGTCCCATGCATGTTTAAGTTCATTCACTGTCTTTGCTGCAACCACCTCTGGGGGAAGGCTGTTCCATGGGTCTATCACCATCTCCATGAAAAAGGTTATATAAACAGTAAAACAAGGTAATTAATACAAGATAAAAGGCATACTACAAATAAAATTATTAAAACATCACAACATTACAGCAGTAATAAAGGTTATTAGGCTATATTAACTTATAGTCAGCGAAAGCAACGGGTTGGTGTACAGTAGTTAAATAGCTGCTTCAGGGAAGGCCTGCGAAAACAGGTAGGTCTTCAGCCCCTTCTTAAAGGCCTCAATTGTCCAGACTCCTCTGACACTAGCTGGGAACAAGTTCCATAGGGAAGGACCGACGACACAAAGTGCGGTCGCTGGACATTTTAAATCCAACCCAAGGAATGTGGAGGAGCCCTCTAGTTGAGGACCTGAGGGAGTGGGTTGAGGTTGCAGGTGAAAGGAGCTCAATCAGGCAGCTAGGGCCCAGTCCCTATACAGCACTCACGGTGAGCAAGTCCACCTTGAAGATGACCCTCCACCAGACCGGCAGCCAGTGCAGAGCTCGCAGGACAGGGGTCACATGACTGGACCTAGCCAGGCCAGTGAGTAACCTCGCCACTGCATTCTGCACCAGCTGTAGCCAGCAGAGGGTCCATCCAGTGACCTCGGGGTATACAGAGTTGCAGTAATCAAGCTTCGAAATGACAAATGCATGTACTAGCGTTGGTTGGTATTTGGGTGGAACTGGGTGCTTAATCCTTGCAATGTTCCTCAGGTGGTAAAAACCACCCTTAACAGAAGACCCCTGGGATTCCAGGGTCAATCTTCTGTTAAGGAGCATGCCAAGATTTCACACTCTAGTGGAAGCCAGCAGCAGTACCGATCCCAGGAACAAACCTGTATCTGCCCCAGCTATGCCTCCAACGCACCCTCAACCTGGCTCATTCACCAGTACCTCAGTTTTATCCAGTTTCACTCACAACCAGCTGGAGGACACCCAGTCCTTGATCTCAGCAATGCAGCTGTTAAGAATGTCCACTGCATTGTGTGTTCCTGGGGCAAAGGACAGATACAGCTGGGTATCATCTGCATAGCAATGAAACCCCACACCATATTGTTGAATGAGCTCTCTCAGGATTGGCATGTATACCACAAATCACATCAGTGACAGAATCGAGCCTTGAGGAACCCCACACGACAGGTGCTTTGGTAACAAGGAGAAATTCCCCCATCGTCACCTGTTGCATCCTGCCAGAGAGGTAGGACTCAAACCAGCAGATGAGAGTGCGGGCAAGCCCACATAACTCTCAAACATGATACAGAAAGAGGCTGTGATCCACAGTATCGAATGCTGAAGAGAGATCAAGCAGGACAAGAGTTGACTTATCCCCTCTATCTCTAGCCCCAAGGTCATTTTGCACCCTAACTAAAGCATTTTCCACACTTTGCCTCGCCCAGAAACCCAACTGGAATGGCTCACAGATCTCAAAGGACATGAGGTGATCTTCAAGGTGCTCTGCCACTAATTTCTCAACAACTTGACTCAAAAATGGCAAGTTGGAGATTGGATGGTAATTCACCAGGATGTCAGGGTCAAGAGATGGTTTCTTCAAAAGAGGTCTTACTAGAGTCTACTTCAAGGCATCCAGAAAGACTCCCTCCAACATCGAACACTGGGTAATCCCAGCGAACAACAGGCCAATGGTCTCGAAGCATCTCATCAAAAGACGAGTCAGGTCCAGTTAACAATAAGTGTGCTTCAGTTTTATGATCACCTCAATGACCTCAGCCACCTCCACTGGTTTAAACTCATCCCAGACAGACGACGGGCATCTGCTCCTTGCGGGCTGGTTATTGTGATGCAAAACTTGTCTCACTGATGGAATCCCAAACTGGATAGAGGATGCCCTGACAGAGAAAAACAGAGCACACTCCTCTCACAATGCGACAAACTGCTTTTTTCTGGCTGCAGACAGACATTATGTAAAAGTCTGCCTGCAGTCTAATAAAGCTGAGCTAGTCTGTTTTTCCCTGCAGCAATCTCCCTAGACAGAAATTCTGCCTTTTTACAGTTGATTGCCCCTTGGTACTCACCGTAATGAGCACGCAAGGCCAGTTTATCCTCCTCCAATCTGGTCTTCCACCTGCAACGCTCTAACCTCCGACACGTGATCTTCATAGCCTTGAGATCCCCGTCAAACCGGGGGGATCTTAAGTGAGAAGATCTGGGTCATATATGGGTCAGAGCGATGGCATTGAGAGTTTTGGAGATGACGTTATAAGCTGCCACTGCCTCACTCGTGCCAACCACACAGGCAGCATCTACACTACATAAATCAGCTGTCACCAACAATCTACCATCTCAGCAAGGGAAGGGTGTTCGGTGGGGGGGGGGGGCACCAAAACAGAACTTCACAGTGCAGTGACCAGACCAAACGACTTGGTCACTCATGAAGCTGGCAACTTCAAGCCCCAGGGAGAACACCAGGTCGAGTGTGTGGTCATGGTAATGGGCTGCAGAAGTAACTACTTGCGTCAGGCCCAGTGATGACATCAACTGGAGGAGATTTTGACTAAGTTGCGAGGCTTCGACATCTACCCAGGCATTAAAGTCCCCCAGAATTAAACATCAGGGTGCCCCCAAAACCACATCGATGACGAAGTCCGCAATCTCCTGCAGGAACCCCCCCCCCAACAAGACCCCAGAGGGCAATAAATGAGGAGGACCCTGCAACTGGAACCCCACGCACCACCACACACTCAAAAAACCTAGGCGATCCAACTGAGTGCACCATGAAGCCCAAGCTGGATGTAAAACTGACAGCCACCCTGGCCCCCCATGATCCCTCCTTGGGCAGTGCACTACAAAGAACCTGGCATGGACAGCTGCTTCCAAAATTGGACCTGCATTGTCACCCAACCAGGTCTCCATGATGCAAGTGAGGTCGACCAGGGAAATCAAGTTTGCTATAATTGCGGTCTTGTTCATCGACCTCACATTGCATAGAACTGGCCGAAGGGGGTTGGCGGATGTTCCTGGCCCCACAGCTACTTGCCCACTCAGTCCGGTGGGAACCCTGGGGACAAAGACCAAACACGTTGGGCCGCTATCTAGGCTCCATCTGATCCCAGGGCATCTCCTGCACCTAACAACCCCTATCTCACTCACATCAGCCCAGCTTGTTGCATCTCTTTGCTGCTGATCAGTGCATACCCTCATAATGCAGACCTCCCTACAGTGCCTCGCTGTAGTATCAGACATGGGAGGTTGGAAAAGGGATACAGGTCATGCAGCTGGGGTGCATCATAGGCAAGGTCTAAGGGGCCAAAATCCTTACACATCCCTGAACAGCTAATATACCAAAACACCTAGTCTAGTAGCCTAAGCTTATTCTAACTCAGTTCTTTCTTAGTGAAGCCTTCACTTTTCCACATTAAATGTAACAGTCAAACTAACAAAATATAAGACTAACCACTCAAATATGACACACACTAATTTTATCAATTTTGAACTCCTTCCCCTAAACGAACATCCACGAATTCACTTTTATTACAATAAAGCTAATCAATACAAAACATACATTCACCAATTATATCCTAACAATAAATATCTTGATTTCAACCCCTCTTCACTATACTGTCCCTAATCCCACAACCACCAACTCCCCCCCCCACTCCCTCAAACAACAATGACAAAAACGTAAAATTTTTTAACTACAGTAGCTATCTTTACACTCTAGTTATCCACTGTTGGCTAACAAATTCCATTGAACAGTGTTTAAGAATATTACTAATTTATTTAAATGGAGAATCTTTCCCAGGTCCATTCAGAGCTCAAAGTTTGTTCATCTTGCTGCTTGTTTCTATGAGTTGTGGTAAAATTCCAAACAGTGCTCTCGCCACAGAAGTTGAAATTTTATAAGTAAAAAAAAAAGGCAGGATACTCATCTGTAAGAGTAGTTTTAGGAGTAGCATGTGTTGTTCATCCACACTTGTTGGCTTGTCCCTTTCCTCTTTAAATCTTGCTGGAAGATCTTCAAGCTGGCTCCTCCCACCCACTCAGGTGGTATAACCCCCGGCTCCACCCCATGATGCCAGATCTTAGCCCACTGGAAGCCAGGTTGTATGTTGCAGCCAGGGAGGTTGGGTGGGTCAGTGTGGATGAACAACATACATCACTCCTAGAAAGATCAGTTACGGCAAAGACTTTTGCTGTTAACAGTAGATCTTCTAGGAATGTCTCTTGCAGTAAGTCATTACTTCTGGGAGTTTCCGATAGGTGGCGCTCCAGCACGGAAGTTTCCTCCAGCAGTCTCCACACCAGGGACCACCCATACAACCTCACTTCCTGGACTGTACCTATAAAACTGGGTGGTCCCTGGTAAGCTCCATTCCCCACCGGTTTCAGCTCGGGAAAGCGAGGGACCGAGGGGAACAAATGTACCAAAGCTTCCCAACCCTACATCATTTTTCCTGTTGCAGAATGGCAGGGGATTGGAGGGAGGGAAACTACTTACTGCAAGAGACATTCCTAGAAGATCTACTGTTGCAGCAAAAGTCTTTGCATAACTGATCTATCTTCAACGGAATGGTCTCTTGCAGTAAGTCATTACTTCTGGGAGATTCCCAAGCAGTTATCTTAGCAGAGGGTGGACACATATGGCATTCTGCCTTGTATCTTAGTGCGGTCTTAGGACCGAAAGGGGCTGAAAACAGAGTATCAGCATATAAAAAGGGATTTTGTAAACACGCCGTTATAGGATTATGGCTGAAAGACAAGCCAGATTGGCTATTAGTTGGCATAATCAGATGAGTTTAAGCAGATGTAAATCTGATTAGGGTATGGCATATCAAGTACTGTAATAAATCATAAGAAAGTCAGCCATATAATGGAGTAACTGGTAGATCTCAGTGGCATGCACTGGAAAAGAGTCTATAATCCTGTTGGGTTCTCAGTTTTTGGCTAGTAACCCAAATAATACAATGTTATTTTGTAGTGCTACAATGTAGCAAGTTGGTACATTTTTTTTTTTTTGAAATAATGCATCTACCTCATGATGGAATCCAGTGACAGTAGAGTCAGTAGCAACATCGTACTCTTTTTACAGTAAAGACATAGAATGCAACAGAGTGATGTATTCAGTTCTAGCATGTGTTTGTAATCTCATTTGCAAGGGGTTCCCAAGTGTGCCAGGGTCTACCACCTTGCCAAGTGTAAACCTGAAATGTTAGCATGATGGGCCCTTTGTTGATACTGTTGGGCGAACAGACATGTAAACTATGATCTGCATACTTACAGATTTAGGAGTCATTTGATCTCATGTATGAGATTTGAAATGTAAGAAATTCATAAGATTTGTTGTCCAAGTAGTGTGGATCAGCAAGTTTGATAAATCTTGCAGTTTATACTGGTTTTATGGATTCATCATGCCCTGTCTGTCTAGACAGTAGAAAATGTATCCATTTGGTATGAATAGGATACTGAAATACCAGATAATGTTGTGAAATGAAACAATGCATCTGTGACATAAAGGAAGTCAGTGATTCTTAGAATCAGCAGCTATAACCAATTTTGTAGTTGGTTTAAGGACATATAAAGTCATAAGAGTGATGTTGATGTATCCATCTTGTATTAGTAATCTTACTTACAAGGGGGTCCCAGGTATGTCACGGCCTGTAACCTTGTTAGGCGTAAATTATGGTGATTCCATTATGTGTACTGTTTGGAAAACAGAAGCTAAAATAATGAACAATATAATCGAAATCATAAGGCAGTGGATCTCACTTCTGAGATTACATAAACACATGTGTATATATACACACATTTCGTTTTTGACCAAGCAAAAAAGACGTGTAGAGTTTTTAAGACTTGTGTGTGTATAGGTACCCAACCTTGTTCATGTGATCTATGTTCATGATCAAGTGAAAGTAGCTTACAGCAGTAGAAAATTGAAAATAATATAATCCATACCAGGATATAGTGATTGAGTTTCAGCATGAGAGTAGTAGTAGGTGGACCTGTTCGTGGAAGGAACACATAGTCCAGCGCACAACAGGCTGAGAGGCATCCCGATGGAATGGCCGTGATGGTCTGTAACAGTGATACCTCTGAAAAAGTGGCTAGATGTATACAGCCTTTTGGAAAAGGCCTCAGTTTTTAGTTGAAGTCTTCAGTGAGAAGAAGAGGCGCCCGGCTGGCCAGACGGGCAGCCATGGGTTTAGAGGCTTGTAGGTTATCCAGTATCGTTTGAGCCCTGGGGCCAAAAAGATGGTCACCTAAAAAAGAAGGGGGCATTAGCCACATTCCACTGAATATCAGGTGCTAGTCCTGAGAGTCGGAGCTATTAATACTGACTGCAGAGGCTCAAGATGAAGCATCAGTAATGTCATATCCTGATCTTGTCAGGGGATGCAGGTAGTCTATAAGGTCTCCAGCAGAGATACTTACCTGATGCTGGTTATAGTACTTGTATGATCAGGTTTGTCAGTGTGGTCCTGGGAAGCTGCAAAAAACACAGAATCCACAGTGGCCATATTTGTTAAACATGGCTAGTCAAAGAGGAGCCTGATAGAGCCTGTGTGCTTTTCTAGGTAACTCGTGTGCCATTATGGGATAACTCTATGCTTTAGTAATCACATTTCTGAATGTTGTAGTAGTCAGTCATCCCAGCTAGATGGTGCATCATAAGGGGACTCATTCTCCTGAATATTCATGGAGAGGCATGAAAGGTGAGCAGTCTAGCCCTGTGTATGCCAGTTTTGATGGAGGCAGACATAGTCTGTGATAAATGGTTACATCTCAGAGTGTGCATATGGTCCAAAACACATAGAATTTAACACTATTTCTTCAGTCTGAGGATGAAAATGCCATGGAAGCTGGTTCTGAAACCTGTACACATGGCGTCGGGGATCAATTTGTGCCTCTCGGGATAGTGATCCAGTCCCCCCCCCAATCACAGACTGGTGTGTGAGTATCATGCATGACAGCAGATGAGGCTCGTATGCCCCTGCGTTCTGCAGCATATAATTCTTTATTTTGTAGTGATGTAGCCCCAGAAGTATCTTTTGATGCATGTTTTTGAAGGTATTCATGGAATTCCATGGTAAACTTGCAATAAGGATCCTCCATAAATGTATTATATGCAGGTAAAGGTGCTGTTTTATGATGCAGGTGCTGCCCCGTCGACGATGGCACTTGGCAGCAGTCTACTCGATGGAAGAGAAGCATGTTTCATCGACGACATACTGTGTCTTATAGATGAAGGGTAAGTAAAGGCATGCTCCATCTATGGTGGAATATAACTCAGTCGATGAGGAAGGCAGTACATGCTGTCGACAGCGTGATATGCTCAGTCCATGACAGACTAGTGAGTACATGCTCAGTTGATGGAAATGCTGTCTACGATGAGAAGGTGAGTGCATGCCCTGTTGACGGTGGTAGGCTTCTCCATGGTGGAGCTTTGGAGCATGTCCCATCAACAGGGGAGGCAGCCCAGTTGACGATGGAGCATGTAGTGTGTTCAGTTGATGGAGGAGGAGTTCTCTTCGATGAGGATGTCTTGTAGAGTCCTCTCGTCGATGGGGGAGTATGCCCCGTTGATGGGTAAAGTAGTAGGACCTCCATCATTGACTGTGAATGCAGCCTCGTCGACGGGGGCTGAAGAACGATGCGCCGCTGACTGAAGAATGTTCCTTTCTTTTGATGAAGAATAGGCTGCCATCGATGGGGGAATGCCCGTCAAGCTGCCATCGACAGGACAGTCTAGCCCTTCTATGATGTATATCTTCTTGATGACTCATGTTTCAAAGATATGACCGTTGAAAGGTGGTCAGGCAGGACTTAGGTGAAGGGGGTTTCCTTCCCTATTTTAGTCGTTCAATGGGACTCTGTTCATGAGCCCTTTAATTCAGTATTTTGTGTGTATGACGGGGAGACATCCATTGTAGCACTCTTATGTAGTACAGGAATCTGGTGCCTTGTATGAAGTCCAGGCACCCCAGGCTATATAATCTATGTCGCATACTGCTGTAGAAGAGTTGCTGCCAGAGCTGAAACCGGCAGGAAAATGAACAGAGCTTACCAGGGACCACCCATTTTTATAGGTACAGCCCAGAAAGTGAGGCTGTGTGGGTGGTCCTTGGTGTGGAGACTGCTGGAAGAAACTTCCGTGCTGGAGCGCCACCTATCAGGAACTCCCAGAAGTAATGACTTACTGCAAGAGACCATTCCGTGGAAGATCTACTGTTACAGGTGAGTAACCCGTTTTTCTAAGGATGTGGATATGTTGTTCTTATCCACGCTTGTTGGCAGACTCCTAGCCGTTCTTCGGGAGGAGGGAGGCAAGGTGCACATCCCTACTTTAGGAACAGAAATTGGAGAACTGAGGCCCCAAAACCTGCATCCCGGTATGACTCAAGGTCGATGTGGTAATGGGTGATGAAGGTGTTTGTCATCTTCCAGGTAGCAGCCCTGCAGATTTTCTGGGTAGGGATATCTCTGGAAGCAGCCACCGAGGCAGCAGTATGGCAGCTGGAACAAGCCCTTAGCCCAAGGGGGGCTCCCTACCTGCCAACTTATAGCAGAGATCAATGTATGATGAAATCCATCTGCCAATCATCTGTTTTGCTGCAGGTCTGCCAGGTGCAGCTTCAGTATAGGTGACAAACAGCTGGTGAACCTCTCCCCAAACTTCTGTCGTCCTCTCCTTATAGCAGGAAAGAGGATGTCTCAGGTCCAGAGTATGGAGCCTGTGTTCAGCATCAGAGATGTAGTCTGGGTGGAACACAGTCAGCACCTGATTAAGGTGAAACTTTGACACCACCTTCGGGAGGAATTTCGGGTGGCAGCACAGGACAACCTTGTCCCTGTGGAAGACCAGATAAGAAGACTCCACTGAGAGCGCCTGGAGCTCCCCAGTCCTTCTGGCAGATGTGAGAGACACCAAGAAGGTCGTCCTCCATGACAAGTGTGACATCTCACACTTGTGCATTGGTTCAAATGGCTTGCCAATGAGCTTTGCCAAAACCAGCAGTAAATCCCATGGAGGTGGAGGTTCACACATCAGAGGGGACATGTGATTGAGGCCTTTGAAAAAAGCGCCAGACCACCTTCTCCTGTGCCACTGTCTGCTGACCGGCCTGCGCCCAGTAAGCAGAGATGG
The DNA here is from genome assembly GCA_016271365.2 of Neoceratodus forsteri. Classification (NCBI taxonomy): domain Eukaryota; kingdom Metazoa; phylum Chordata; order Ceratodontiformes; family Ceratodontidae; genus Neoceratodus; species Neoceratodus forsteri. The sequence continues at coordinate 352,070,082 of CM028129.1, read as the reverse complement.
CTGCCAGGTGCACCTTAAGGGTCGAAGACCCCCTCTGGACAGAAACCAAAATGCTCACCACAGGACAGAGGGTCCAGGCCCTTGCCCTGGCACCAAATGGAAAACCTTTTCAATTTGAAGGTGTAGCACTTTTTGGTCGACTTCTTTCTGGATGCCTCCACTACTGTGAGTACATCCTCAGAGACACAAAGCCTGGAACTCTAGCTGCTCAGGTACCAGGCTGTCAGGTGCAGAGATTGAAGGTCCAGTTGGAATACCTTCCCCTGACTGACAGATATCAGGTCTGGGCGTGCTGGAAGGCACCTCGGGAGACTGTTGCGGAGGCTGAGGAAATCTCATTACCAGAACTGGCGAGGCCAGTCTGGGGATACCAGGATCACCTGCTCACCTTGAGAAGCACCCTGTAGATCAAGGGAAATGGAAGGAAGGCGTAGAAGAGGCCTGGGATCCACGACCTTGAGAAGGCATCCACTTGCAGCCATCCCCACTGAGGGGGACGGGAGCATGAAACTGCCTCAGTTTAGTGCTTTCCCTGGAGGCAAACAAGTCCACCATCGGTTCACCCCAGTGGCAGAACAGGCTGTAAGCTACTTCTAGATGGAGACCACTAGTGGGACGTCTCGCATATGCAGCTGAGAGCATCTGCCAGTTGATTCGAGGCTCCTGCCACATGGATGGCTAGGATATCTGCCTCCAGTTGGCTCGTGAGGGTCCAGATGCGAAGTGCTTCCCTGCACAGGATCCAGGAATGCATGCCACCCTGCTTGTTGGGGTAATACATGGTCATGGTATTGTCCATCTCGACTTGAACCACTTGACCCCGAAGCTGCTGAGCGAATGCTGACAACGCCAGTAAAACCGCTCTGAGCTCCAACAGGTTGATATGGTATCGGGATTCCTCAGGGGTCCAGAGTCCATGGGCTCTGTTGTCCCCATGTGGGCTCCCCAGCCCATGAGAGAGGCATCGTTCGTGAGGACAACCGTTGGCTCAGGGCAGACAAACGGGATCCCTTCCGGCAACTGGTCCAGGACGGTCCACCACTGGAGAGCATCCCACATCTTCTGGGTCACAGTGATCAGCTGGTCGAAATGACCTAGGCACTCAGTCCACTGGGTGGCCAGCTCCCATTGAAGGGGTGCATATGCCATTGGGCCCAATGGACCACATTGGTTCAGGCCGCCATGTAGCCAGAAGGAGCAGAAAGTCCCGGGCAGGGTGCAAGTGCCCACCCAGAAATGACTGGGCAAAGGAGGAGAGAACCTCCGCCCTGTCTGCCAGGAGCCGTGCTCTGGCTCGGCAAGAGTCAAGCTCTGCCCCGATGAAGCAGATCACCCGAGAAGGCACGAGCTCCGACTTGGCCTCGTTGATCAGGAGGCCAAGTTGAGAGCAGGTCTGTAGGACCAGGTCCCTGGACCTCGCCACCTCTTGCTGGGTGGAACCTGCTAAGAGCCAATCGTTGAGGTAAGGGTACACTCTGACCCCTTGATGACCGAGATGGGCTGCCACTACTACAATGCATTTTGTGAAGACCTGTGGGGCCGATGACAGGCCGAATGGCATGGCTCGGAACTCATACAGAGTTTCCTCTGCTCTGAAGCAGAGGAATCGCTGGTGGGATGGACAGACTGGGACATGAAAGAACGTGTCCTGGAGATCCAGTGAGCAGAACCACATGTTTTGCTCCAGGGATGGTATGATCTGGAACAGTTACCATCCTGAAGGTGTGTGGCCTGAGATACTGACTCAGGTCATGCAGATCTAGAATGGGGAGCCAGCCCCCCCATCCGCTTTGGGACCAGAAAGTACCTGGAAACGAACCCTGAGTTGAATGGAGGATCTGCCACTCGAACCACTGCCTTCTTGAGGAGGAGCTGGGCTACGTCGTCTCTCGGAGCCGACCGAGTGTGTGCCAATGTTCCCTCCTCCCATGGGGCTTGGCTTGGCTGGGAGGGTACTGCTCGAATTCCAGAGGCAGACGCTGGCCGACCACTTCTAAGACCCACCCGTCCATGGTAACAGTGGACGAGGTGGAAAGAAAATGGCGGAGCTGACCCCCCACAAGAAGAAACGGAGCTGGCACGATGGATAGGAGAGGCAAGCCCTATCCAGTCACTGGGCAAGCTTGGAGGAAGAGGCTCCAGGGCCTGAACCCCGATCTCCTTGTCTGTGGGCCAGTGGAGGTCCAGACTTGTGCTGAGGGTGCTAAGTCTGTGCCTGCTGTTGCTGCCCACTATGAAAAGGAGGGCTGCTGGGCTGCAGGAGCAGGGTGCCAAAAAGGATTTTTCTTTTTCTGCTGCTTCTTGGTGCTAAGAGTGCTTTGAACAGAAGTGGCAGAGTCCAAGGTGGCATTGGACTGCTCGATTTGCTGAAGGTGACCATCCACACCTGGGCCAAAGAGATCGTGCCCAGGAAATGATCAGTGAGTTTGTGCTGGGTATCCGCCGTAAAGGTGGAAAGCCTCACCCAAGTCCTACTGCGTGAGGCAACCATGGCTGCCACCGAATAGGCGCAAGAGTCCCCACGGTCCAAAGCCATTTGAAGCTGCTGCTTGGCAACAGCATGGCCCTGGTCCTGGACCTGCTTGAGCATAGTCTGAAGGTCCATGGGGAGGTGTGGGAGAACTTCATCTAAGAAGCCCAAAAGGGCATGAGAGAAGTGCGCCATGACTATGGCTGAGCTCACCTGATGGAGACCTAGAGAGGAGGCTACATAGACCTTCCTAGCAGTGTGGTCCAGTTTTTTGGACTCCTTGTCTGGGGGTCTATCAGTGTCAGCAGAGCTGCCTGTGCATCTGAACACAGAGGCGGTCACCAACCCCTCAGCCAAGGGCTGTTCTGTGAACCCCGAGAGGGACCCAGTGGGCACCACATACTTGTGGGCCATCAGGTAGACGGCGCTGGGCATGAGGCAGGATGGTGCCAGAGCTCCAAGGCCACACCAACAATGGCTTCGGCCACAGGAAAGGTTTCTGCTGGTGTATCCCCTCTTAAGGACATCTGTAAGATGATACTATTCCCTTTTCTGGACAGGCTCCAGGGGCATCCCTGTGGATTCAGAGATAAGGCGGAGAATCCCTAGAAATGCCGAAAGGGCCTTCTTCCATCGACAGACTACCAATAGACTCATCATCCCGAGAGTGAGAATGTAAGCCAGTGTCATCCGTATCCGAAGAATCTGGATAAAATCGGTCAGCCACCAAGGTCCCCTTGAACACACCTGGGGCAATCAGGCATAAGGGTGACCAATAACTTACATGGGAGTCCCAGAACCATCCAAGAATCCTTTGTAGGAACCCCTCCCAAAGGCTGTTTAGGCAGCGGCTCCACCACAACCGGCGGAGAGACAGATTTTGGCCAAACCGGAATGGGTTTTGTGGGCGGGGGAACCACTCTGACCAGTTCCAAAGGAGTCTGCTTCGGACTAGGAGGCAAAAGCCAAGTAATAGCCAGAGCAGACACCATGGCAGACTCCTCTCTGGACAGAATCAGCTGCTGCCACATTAAATCCTCGTAGCATTGATGGAGTTTCTGCCGAAGCCTCTCCTCATCCGAGAAGGACGAGGATGACCGGGGTCATCTCCTCTTTTTGGAGCGCTTATGCGCTTTCTTCTGCCTTTTGGTCGAGGAGGTCCTAGATCTCGACCTCGATCAGAATGGCCGATTTGGTCGCTTGGGAGACACCTGGGAAACCGTTGATTTACCCAGATCCTCGATGGGATTCCCAGCTGGCTGGGTCTCCTCATCAGGAAGAGACAGGACCAGAGTCCTAGTCAAAGAGTTGTCGGACTCGTCGGGCGACAATGGGTCAACAGGATGGAGAATGATTTCAACCTTTCGGATCCTTTTCCTTCCTATAGGACCAGGAGAAATGCGAGCCCGCAGGTCCCTCGTCCTTAGTGGGGAGGGTTTGGCACAGTTCTTGGAAGGAGCCCGAAAACGTGATACCCAGATTAAGGGGAACAAAAATCGACTGAGAAGAGGATTCTGCATCCCGCACCACTTCTTCTTCGAAGGTCTGCATATGTTCCAACTGCTTGGTGAACCCCACCATCACGGAGACTGCCCACTGGGCCTCTTTGGATTTCAACGGAGGATTCAATTTCTCAGGCCTGCCCAATTTAAGGCGTGTGAGGCAATCGTCGAGGACGTTCGGGTGAAATGCAAGGCACATCTTGCAAGTCTGGGTGTCATAGCTGGCACCTCGGCAGTATACACATGCAGTATGCGGACCAGTGCGTGACACTGTTTGGCCACACGGACACCGGCGAAATCCGGGGGAAGATTCATCTTCCATGACCAAGTAAATATCACACTTGCTAGCTCGAACAAGCCAAATTTTTGGAATAACTGAAAGGTTTGAAGTCAGAGCCTACAAAAAGTGTTAGCAAAGAGGAGGCAACCTGAATCTTCCAGCGGAAAGGAAGATCTGGCATCATGGGGTGCAGCCGAGGGTTATACCACACGAGTGGGTAGGAGGAGCCAGCCAAGACCTTCCAGCAAGATTTAAAGGGGAAAGGGACATGCCAACAAGTGTTGATAAGAACAATATATCCACATCCCTAGAACTGAGGGTGCTTTGCTCTGCTCTCTTGCAGCAGACCGAACATTTTGGCACTATGGGAGTCTTATTTCATCTCACAGATCCAGGTAACACAGAGAGAAAAATACCAAACTTACTGAGGACCCCGAGAGCTCTCACTTTCTAGGGGAGAACATGTAGTTCCTGGATTCATTGCGATTACAGTTCCAAAAGTATTCCTTCAATGTGACAGAAGGAAGCCAGTACAGAGGGTTTCCTTTGGTCCCAATCATGGCCAGTCTAACAAAGTAAACACAAAAAATGATGCAGACCAGCAAAGAGGGAGGCCGCGGGAGCGGCCGAGTATGACCTGAGAAGCTCATTCTATGAACGCTGGCTCCCAACGTTCGGAGTAAGCCCACTCCTTGGTCTACACAAGGCCAACCCGTAACCACCCTGAGCAAGTCCTCGACTAGACCAGTGTTCCAAACAGTCTCGGGAGACCTGCTTCTCTAGCGTAGTTTCCTTAGACTTCTTTTCATCGACAGACGACCAGGAAGCAGATCCTTCAGTGCTTCCCCAGTCTCTAGGTGGAATTTCAACCTCCAAACTCACTGCACAGAAAGGATTCCGGTAGTGCTACTCTCAGACAACTTCTTGACCCAGCTCAGGTCAGTGCCCCGCATCAAGAGACAGGCCGAGATGGGACTTGCAAGACAACATGGCTCCGAATGGACCCAGTAAGGGATTCGTGAAGCTAAAACAAAACCAAAAAAAAAATGTATCCTGCCCTAAAATCACTTTTACAACCCTAATCTAACACTAATCGCCCTGCCTTGGCAGCCCTAGCTACGAACACTACGCCAAAGGGGATTGTTTGGCAGACAGTATACACAATTCAAAATCGAGTAAGATTCTCCAAAAAGGAAAAAGATTCTCCAAAACATAAAATTTAACTCTAATATTAAAAATGCTGGAAACGTTAAGTCACATTTCAAGCACTTTAAAACTACTTTTTTCTCTGCTAAAACTGCAGCACAGTCAGATGGCAGCCCAGCGTGGCCGCTATCTTAGTGCCGGCAGTGTTACAAAATGGCCACAAACAACCCCAGGAAGTTTCTTACCATATTCCACTAACAAAAACAATGTAGTAGGCCAACCATTTAGACAAAACACCATTTTAGAAACTGGAATGCCCTCTATCCCAGGGTGAAAGAAAACTAAGAGGGCTTCCTGCAGTCCTTCATATGTTGTGTACAGTATCCAAGTATCCTATGCACATCCAATCTATGGTGCAATGCTTCCCCTGGATTGGCATGCTCTGGATGTCAGGCAAGTGGATGGTTTGATTTAAAGTAAACTCAGACACCACCTTTGGTAAAAACTTAGGACTGGTATGCAGACACCCTGTCTTTGTGGTAAAAAACAGGGAGGCTCACACAAGACAGCCTGCAGCTCTGAAATCCTTCGGACAGAAGAAACAGCAACTAAAAATAAAGCTTTCCATCACACAAAGCATAACGCAAGTCATGGCTGGCTCAAAAGGAGCCAAAGTAAGTTTCTCTAACTTGAAGTTCAATTCCCAAGCTGGGACAGGATTGTGGATGGGAGGTTTCAAATGCAGAATACCTCTCAAAAACATATGGGTCATGTCCAGCTGGTCATATGAAAGGCTGATATAGCACCTAGTTTTCTGAGGAGTCCATTTTTATTACTTGAATGTTGAGACCTTGAGCAGCAGATTAGCTACTGGTAGAAACTTAAGACTGAGCTTGGATGCAGAGTTATGCCCAATTCCATCTATGTTCATTGTTGTAGAACCCATTTGCTGTAGAACCCCACTGGTGCCTTCCAATGTGTGCTACAATAAAAATAAAGTAAAAAAAAGAAAGAAAGGCTGACATAGCAGACAAATACACTTTAATGGAAGAGTACTGCAGCCCAGCATCATACAAGGAGAGCAAATACTCTAAAATCCAGTTTGCTGGGGAAGTGAAAGAATCCATATGGTGGGAAGCAGCCCACAGAGCAAAATGCTTCCACTTCATGGAGTAGGTAGCCCTGATGGAGGGCTTCCTGACAGCCACCAGGATGTCACCCACGGTCTGGGACACTCCAAATCTCACAATAGTTATAATTTCAGGAGCTAGGCATGAAAATGAAGTGATCCACAGTGCGTATGGACCAGGGTGCCCTGGTCCTGTGTCGGCAATCTCTTTTACAGGGGTAGGGGCACTGGTGGTTCCACTGTTAACTGCTGTAGTAATGAAAACCATATCCGACTAGGCCAGAAGGAAGCCACTAGAATCAGAGTGATCCTCTCCATTTGGAGCTTGACTAACCCTCTGAATCACAGGAAAGGCATAAAGGAACCTTCCTTTCCAAGAGAGGGACAACGCGCTTCTCACCAGAAAACTCCAGGCCCTGGAGCAAGTAAACAGAAAAGAAGCAATTTTGCTTTGAGTGGGGACACATAAAGGTCCAACTCTGGACAACCACACCTGCTGAACAGGCCTTCTGCCACAGAGGTCATCAGCTCCCACTCATGCATGCTGGACTGTGACCCACTTAATCTGTCTGCCAGGACATTTTGGACGCCCAGAACATGGACGGCCAACAGTTGTAGACTGTGCTCTAGAGTCCAATAACAAAACCCTCATTGCTTCTCTGCACAGGGGGTAAGAATGGGTCCCCCCCTTGCTTGCTTATGTAGTGGACTACGCTGATGTTGTCCATCTGCACCAGAAGATATCCTGGGGACAGGCGAGTCTGGAAGGCCTGCAGGCCATACAAAACAGCTCATCTTTAGGATGCTGATGTGGAGGGAACCCTCCACAGTGGCCCAGGCACCTTTGCTCTGGTGAGACTCCAGGTGAGCCTTGCAGCCCATCCCCAAAGCATCCATGGTGAGGATCTAATGAGGGGAAGAGATAAGGAAAGGAAACCTTTTTTGAGCAAATTGCTGGGGCCCATCCACCACTGAAGCACCCTCTTTACAGGCAATGTGACTAGAACCATCTGTTCTAGATCGCCGGTGCACTGATCTCACTGGATTCTTAAATGTCCACTGGGAGAGCCGCATGTGCAGCCGAGCCAAGGGAACTGTCATCGGGCCCAGAAGTCTCAGGAATGTCCTGTTGTGAAGTTCCTGGACCTGTGCTGTCAGGTGTCCTGCCCTGTCCTGAGGCAGAAAAGCTGCACCCTAAGTAGTGTCCAAAATGGCTCCTATATACTGTAGGCACTGATAGAGGGTCAAAACGGACTTGGACAATTTGACTCTGCTCCACAGTGCACTGGACAACTGCTCAGTACATGTAAGACAGTTGTTCCCTGGATGAAGCCTTGAGTAGCCAGTCCAGATTGGGGAAGATGTATAGTCCCTCCCTCCTGAGGGCTGCTGCAACCACTGCTAAGCATTTGATAAAGACCCACTGCGCAGAAGACAAGCCAAAGGGCAATACCCTAAAGCGGTAGTGTTCCCCCTGGAACAGGAACCTGAGGTACTTCCTGAGGTTTGCAAATCTTGATGTGCAAGTAAGCGTCCTGCATGTCTAAGTAACATATCCAGTACCCCTGCTGTAGCAGGCGCAGCAGGCCTTGCAGAATCACCACCTTGAACACCTCTTGTACTGAATACAGAAGTTCAGATTGTGCAAGTCCAGGATGGGCCTCAAGTCCCCTTGTGGATTTGGAGCCAGGAAGAAGTGGGACTAGAACCCTCTGTTCTTCTGATCCCGGGAACAAGTTCTATAGTCCTCTTTTGCAACAATGTGTGAACTTCCTCCAGTAGCACTGCTATGTGGTCTGGAGGGTAGAGAGCAATTTGAAGGAAAGTCTGGAGGTAATTCCAGAAGTTCCAGAGTGTCCCTGCTCTGAGTTGCAGGACCCAGGCATATGTTGTAACCTCTCTCCATCTATCCAGGTGGAGGGAGAACTACCCCTACCACCATCTCCTGTGGTGCTGGAAGGTGGGGGTCTAGCCAGGAGTTGGGCTTAAGTGGAACCAGCGGCAGCTGCTGTTCCTCCACCTCTCTGAGCTTTTCCTGTGGTGGCGGTAGGGGCAGGCCAAGCTGTTCCTACTTTACACTTGCCAGTCTGCTGTTTGGTCCCTGACCTGGGTCTGTGGGTGGCACTTTTATAGTTGGGTGTGGTAGGGGGAGTGAAAAGATCGTAGGGTGCTCAGAGACTTGCAGATCAGAAAGAATGTCCTGTACATCCGCCCCAAAGAACGTATAACCCGTGAAGAGGGCATTCAAGATGGACTGCTGGACATCACTAGCAAATCCTGAGACCATAAGCTAAGAGTGCCTTCTAAAGGTATATGCCAGCTGCAGCCACCCTGGCTGAGGCACCTGAAATATCAGGCAGACGTCAAGAGATGCTTACCTACATCTGCCCCAGTCTGGAAAGCCTTGAGTAGCTCCTTTATCTGGGGACCCTCAGGAAGGGCTTGGGTTGCTGCTTTTCCTTTTTTCCAGAGGGTATTTTGACAATTGACCATATGGGCCTGGTAGTTTGCTATCTGAAGGCCCAGCATGGCAGAGGCAAAAGTACTCTTGCTTACAAAGTTCAATTTCCTCAACACCCTATCTAGGGGAAGGGAACTGAGGTACTGGGGCCTCTTAAACCCATCATGGACTGCATTTATTACTACTGAAACAGCCTGGGTTGCCATGTGAAAAAGGCTTCCCAGAGGGAGCCTGGTACAGTTTGTCTGCTTTCCCAGGCATAGCAGGGATTGTGGCTGGTCTGTACCAGGCAGACTTGGTGGCATCCTCCAATGCAGCCAGCAGAAGGACGACTCATTCAGCAACCACTGTAACATACTGTGTTAGGAAGGTTCGCCCTCCCCAATCCTCACCCAAATACATCTGGCACAGGCCCCTCAGCTCCCCTGACACTGAAGCCCTCATTGCGGATCTTGTCTCCTCTGACTATTCGCCCATCGAAACTGAGTGCAACATCGTTAAGACCCCTGTCCCTCTCTATAACCATCTTTAACAAGATCTGGGACACACATGCTCCCCTCAAAAAACTGTCAAGTACCTCCATCACCAATGGATCACCCCAAACCTCACTGATTCAAGTCCAGTGACCAAGCATGGGTTAACTTCAAGTCCGTCCATGCTGCAGCTGATTTACAGTTCTACAGGTCACTCAGGAACTCCTGTACCAAGGCAGTTCGAATAGCCAAGGCTCTTTAATACAAGACCAACCTTCAGTCCAACTTATGCTCCCCAGCCAACCTCTGGATAGTACTGCATTCCTTACTCAATCCTCCAGCCCAGTCCCCTTCCCCACCCTTCTAGTAGATGACTCACTGGTCTCCGATCAATTAACCGTTGCCTCTCTTTTCAACCATTTTTCACCACCTGTGCCCTACCCAGCCAGTCCTCACCAGACCTCCCCCTCTCCTGCAGACATGTTTAGTTTCCCCTTCAGTCACCCCCAGGAAGTCCTCTGGGCCCTCACATCCCTAAACCCCTCAAAACATAGCCATGATGGGCTAGACCCTAAACTCCTCTGACTATCTGCCCCTGCCATAACCCTCCCTCTCATGCACCTCATGAACCTATCCTTCTCTCTGCGCCATCCCCCCAGTCCCCTCCCTAGTGAAACTCCAGAAATCCCTAGTGGTCTCCAGGCTTACCACCTTTCTTGACTCCTCATCCTTCTTCTCCCCCTTCCAGTCTGGCTTCAGAAAGAGCCACTCCACCATCTCCTCTCTCCTCCGAGTGACTGACTCCATTCTCATAAGGACGGACAAAGGACACATTACAGTGGCCATTTTCATTGACCAGGCCAAAGTGTTATATTCTGTATCCCACCAACTCCTCCTAAACAAGTGGACTGCAGCAGGTCTTCCGAACCCCATCGTGAACTGGTCCCGCTCCTACCTGTCAGGCCACCTGCAGTCAGTGCAGGTCAGTAGCATACTGTCTACGCCCCCAGGCTGGAGTTCCCCAAGGTTCCATCCTGGGCCCAGTACTATTTTCCATTTTTCTCAATGACCTCCCCTCAGCCTTTGCCTCCTCGCACATACATACGTATCTGATGTGGAACCTTTGTACACGAGCTCTGCTCAAAGGTGTTACTCCGAACATTCCCATAAAATAAATGTATGCCGACAACATGGTAATTTACACATCTGGTCCCTCAACCACCACAATCAAGGCCTCACTCCAGCGTGACTTCATAAATGTGCAGCACTGGTTCCAGGCAAACCAACTCAAAATGAACAGAAAAAAAATTGTCCATGACCTTCAGCACTCACTGGAGAGAAACCAGCTAGGCTCTCATCCCCCCGTCTTCTCTACCATTGAGGGCACCTAGCTTGCGGTAGTCCCAGCCTTCAAATATCTGGGAGATGGGTGGACAGCAAACTGGACTTCTCACATGCAGACTTCATCCACTTCAAGCTCCGCCCCTAGCTTGGCACTTTATACTGCAATAAGGACAGCCTCCCCCTCCCAATCCACCAGGAGTTGGTTACCAAACTGATTCTTCCCCATCTTTGATTACACCGATGTGGTCTACAGTTCTGACCCCCCTTACTCGTTTGCCCGACTGGACAATCTCTACAATGCTTTCTATCATTTTGCCACCAACATGCCTCCCCACACCCACTACTGCTCACTGTACTCTACTTTTCCTTACTTCCCCTACCCTTACGTCGCCAGACGCACTTCTCTATCATAATTGCCAAGTACTAGTTTGGTTCACTGTTCCCTTACCTATCCCTCCCTAATATCCCCTATAGCTGCCCATGCTTACAAACTATGTTCCAGAGACTCACGCATCCTCTCCATCCCCCCTTCCCGCACTCTTGTATTGGGCAAATGGCTCTCTCGTACCAGTTCCCTGCTCTCTGGAACCCGCTTCCCTCTTCTCTCTGCCTTTCCCATTCCCTCCGTTCATTTAAGTACCTTTTAAGGGTTCCTACTTAGACATTAAGTATTTGCAGCCCTCCCCCTGAAATTACACACAACCTTACACTATACTGTGCATTTGTATTTTGCAACTGACTTGCGGCGCACTTGCACAGTTGTCTCACAAGCATTGAATTATTATGTGCAAATGTTCCTTACTATTTTTATATTTACCCTTGCTTTACCCTGGCAAAACCTTGCTTTGAGGAGGTAGTATAGCGCAGTGGGTTAAGGCTCTGAGCTGCAAATCTGGATACCTGGGTTTGAATCCCATAGCCGCCTAGGTGCATACTGTGTGATCCTGAGCAAGTCACTTAGCTTCCTTGTGCTCCCAGGTTGCATCTGGAAACAATCTTCGGCTTAGTGTGCTACTCCTGGTTAAACAACGTTCCCTCCCCCCCCAATTCCCTTTCACCCTTTCCCCCAGGTCGCATCTGGTAATGAGCCTCGCCTCAGTGTGCTTTTCCTGAGAACTGAATTTTAAATAATAAATAATGGGGGGTGGGAGTCTAGTAGTCCCAGAAAGTCTGCCAGGTTTCTCCTGGTAATATCTTGCTCATCAGCATCAAACCGCATTGCCGTTTAGAACTTTTTCATGATGGAAATGAAGGAGGGGTCATCAGGAGACTACCTTGGGGTATGGGGTATACTTTGTGGACTAATCACTCTCAGAAGAAACAGTGGAGTTAGACTTAGATGGGCTTCTATCCCCATCTTCCTCCTCTTCCTCCTCGTCTCATGGGATGAAGTCAGGAACATATTCCTCATTGGCGTTGACATATTCAGAGTAAGAGAGAGAGAGAGAGAGAGAGAGAGACAGAGACAGCAATGAATACATCGATGCCCTTGAACGAGTATGGCATGCAGTCATGGGGTGGACGATGCTGAGGCAGGCATCGTAGGCTCAAGCACTGTCCTGCCCCAAAGAGGAACCAGACGTTGAAGGACCTCCGCAAAGGAGGGGAGCACCATCTGTATGTCAATGGGGGTTGGCGTCTCTGGGAGAGGCTGGAACCTTGGCATCGGTGGAACAGGTGGAAGCTGAGGAGCTGGTGTCGGAAGAACAATCAGTGGCATCAATGAGGGAAACTTAGGTCCTGGCATCAGCGGGACAGCCAGTGTGCCAACTGGGGATACTGCGGCACAGTCAGTGGAATAGAATACAGTAACGATGGGGGAGGCACAAGTCCCGATGGCCAGTGGCCAGCGCCTGCCATAGAAGATCCGGTGGAGCCTTTTACCAGTAGACACAGAGAAAAGAGTCTAATCTGTAGGGCCTGCAATGATGATGACGGCATCAGAAGGCCCAGCATCGCTGTGACGTTGCCAGGTATGGCAGGTCTGGTGGTACTCACTGCCAAAGTTGACCCTGTGGTAGCAAGGGTGTGGGTGGTAGGAGGGGTCACCACCGAAGCGGATGATGACCTTACAGCAGCCTGTGCCATGTGGGGCGGTGACCATGAATGTACCAGAAGGGAATTCTCCCTTCTCCACTCCCTGTCCCAGTGCATTTCCCAAAAGATTTATCCCAAGCCTTCAAGAAGTGGGCGCCCTTGGACGGAGTCAGAAACGAGGAGGAACCTCCCACCGGAAGCTCTTTCTCCATTCGGGCTACCGTATGTTCCAGGAGGAACATCTGCAGGGTCTTCAAGTGGTGTCACAGAGTAGCCTGTTTGAAGCAGAGGCAAATCTCGCAGGCCTGGACGTCATGGGCCTTGCTGAGACATCGGACACAGACGTCATGCTAGTCATTGCAGAGGATCTTCTTACCACACTCGTAACATCTAAAAAGTTTTGCTGCATTGAACTTCAACATAAACGATGACAAGAATCACTTTAAATAAAGTGACTGGCAACCAGGGTAAGAAAAAAAAAAGATGCAAGTTTTTAGTGACCGACTGAAGTGGCGGGGTGTCAGTAGAGTCCGTTGAAGATGGCAGACGGCAGAAAAAGAACTGAGGAGGGCATGGGGCCACCCACATTTATGTAGGGTAAGGATGTCGGCACATGACATCGTGGGCAGCCCCTGGAAGACTGCTAGCAGAAAAGTGTGTGTGGTCCTAGTGCCTAGTAAGTATAGTTTCACAGGTTTGACCTGATCAAAGAGATATCCTCAAAGAAGATCTAGTCCTTCCATAAGGACTCTCCACATAGTCTTCAGCCTCCTTCTCATCATGAGATCAGGATTATACTCCCAAGTCATTGGTATGTGATGGTCGATGGGTCAAAGGGAGCATTCTGGCAAGGCTGTGTGCGTGCAAGGAGGCCAAGACGCAGGCCTTTGATGTATCATTATGGGGGTTTGAATTGCAAGTCCTGTCAATAAACCTCCCGGTACAGGAGGAGGAGGTAATGGGTGCCCAAGCATATCCGTGAAGGACAAAAGCGCTGCCTGGATGTTGGTATCCATGTGGTTGACAAGTACAACAGTGGAAGTCGACAAAGCCCCTGATGTCAACGGTGACGCACCAGCCATATTAGTCCTGGTGGCACCTACAGCCTACCCCGACCTGGAAGTTAGGTGGATGGTTGGGGCAGCATCACCACCGGAGCGGTCAACAGTGCTGTAGAGGTCGTACCCATATGAAGGGGCAACCTGTAGTGCACGAGGGAGGTTTTCTCCTTTAAAGTCCAAATGTAGCCAAGCACTCATGGACCACTCATAAGGCTGATAAAGAAACTCAAAACACTATGTTCCAACAGGAAATTTTTTATTGCAGCCAAACCACAGAGTGAGAACCACAGTATGAGACTAACAATACCCACACAAACACCGCAGCGCTTCTACCGTAGTTTTCATCAGGGGTGGAGTTTGTGTGACCAAAGCTTCCCTTTTATACTTAGCGGCCAGACTTCCGTTTACTGATTAGGACTAGCAACCCCACACCAAACACTGGAACCCCTTCCGCCGCTAACCTTAAGTGCTGGAGGAGTTCAGGAGGTTTTCTCCTCCCTTTCCTTCTCCCAGAGCTTATGCTTGTGGGACCCAGATGATTTCTCCTGGGATTTTGATGACTTGGACCTGGACAAGTAGCAGAACTATTTTCTTGGCACTTCTTCTCCAAGCGGGCTACCTGCTGTTTTAAAAGGTACTTCTCTAAAGTGCTTTTTCGACATCAGCTGGCACTGTTGAACCCTTTGCAAATCAGGCAGGCTTGCATGCTGTGGTCTGGGCCAAGGCAACACATGCAGATGTGCGAATCGCCAGTGTAAATCTTTTCACTGCATTCACAATAATGGAACAGTTTTGACAGTTCCTTCTATGACACACATGCCATCAAAAATCCCTTACAGTGATTACGTTACTATGTAGAGGAAATGAAGTAAAGCGGCGGCAATTGCAGCAACCTTTCCATAAACAGTCCAATGAGTATGGTCGACTGCTGGAAAAGAATAGAGGAGGGAAGGGGCCACCCACATTTATATAGCAGCTGATGTCTGACAGCGTCATGGGCAACCCCTGGTGGACTGCTTGCAAACGTTTCTGTGTGGTCTTAGCGCCTGGTGGCTATATGTTCCATAGGTCCGGCCTGATGAGAGACAGCTTCGAAGAAGATCTGGATAATGCCTACAAAATACTGTTTAATTACAACTGTCCATTCCCCTTCCCCATATACATGTTATCCTCCGGTCTCCCCTGGCTGCCCCTTTCAGACCCCCCCCCCAGGACTTGCCTTGGGCTGCGGCGGTGCCCAGTTACCAGCTGCAGAGCCTTTGGAGGGTTGCTCATCACCCGCAGCACAGGGTGTTTTTTCCTCCATATTTCCCCCTTTCCCATCTTCATCGCTAAGGCGCACACGCCACACGTGTGTGCGTGGATGAAGTTCCGTAGCACCCTCCCTTCACTGATGCCCAACAGACCCGCACTACCTTCGGGCCTCCACCTGAGGGCAGTTCGGCTGGAGTGCCAGTTCTCCCTCCCTGGGAGAGGAGAGCAGTCCTCCAGACACTCGATCCTATCTCTCCCCAGCCAACCCCAGTGGTCTCGCTGGCATGGCAGGAAGTAAGGCACAGATGCCTCAGCCTTCCATGCTACTGAGCCAGCCCACAATTGCCCATCTTAAAAAAAAAAAAAAAAAAATGTACAATGCCCGGAATTAATTTGCCCTGGATAAATTAAAGGTACAACATCATGTTTTCAGTAGGGTTATGGATTCTATCCATTTTACTGCTAGAAGGACTGCACCACATGAAAGTCAAATGCCTTGCTGAAGATCACACAGCGAGTCAGTGTGTACTGTGGCATTCAGACCTGGATGTTCCCATTCCTAAACTAGTGCTCCAACTACTAAATCATAAAGTGTTACAATTTTAAATGGAATTGAAGTTGAAAATGAGACAGTACTACTTTTACTTTTTTTTTTTTTTTTTTTTTTTTTCGCCTCCTTCTACACCTCAGACAAACCTATCCCTCAGGGTCCCCCAAAGTGCCTGGCTCTGGTGAATGCCATTCCCCTCCAGTCACCTACCTCCATGCCACCACAGTCTAAACCCCCCACTCACGTCGGGTGAAAAAAATAGGACCCCTCCCACCTAAACAAGTCTTAATCGAGCCAGTGGCTGAGGGTTCAGGGTCAGACCATATTCGGTTCACCAGGGGCTGTCAGGCTAGCTGTGAAGTCTTTCCCTCATTTCACCTCGCTCTGAGCATGCAAGCACTTGCCAAAGATCCTAGAGGTGCTTCTGGACTGGACTGCAGCCTGCTTCTCTCTTCCCACAGCACCCTCGACTGCACTGCCAGCTGTGGTGACCCAGGTGGCAGTACTGCAGAAAGGGCAGCAACCCTCCCAACCCCAGAGGAGAAGCGTGTCCTCTGGGATGCTCAGTTCTTGCCCTAGTAAGCCTCCAATGACCTGAGCTCTTTCCTGAACTTGGGTCACCATTATTGCAAGCGGCAGTGCCACCGCTGCGCTAACAGGTTGGCAGTATTAAAGCTGGTCATCATGCTTGTAAAATGAAACTTTTGGTTTATTGCTAAGCCATACCTTCTTAATTCCTTGCTCAAAAGCACGTCTGGCCAATGGTCCAGGACCATCTACCGTCTTTCCATCATCATCCGGCCCCCAGCTCGCACTGTAAATGTCAACATAGCCTAGGCCAATGCCAAGGGACTTTGCTTCAACAACATCGGTTACATCTCCATCCAACATGCGGACACCTAAAAGCATAAATCAAGCAGCATTTAAGGATGCTTCTAAACTACAACAGCTAAACTTTAAAAAGCCTTTACTGGTGAGTGAACACACTTGCTAAAGGGCTTAGAATTCTCTAAGGATGTTGCTGTGTGTATTCTGATAGATACTGCAGTGAAGATCTGTAGCTCTTTCTGCAGCCGCCCTGTCCTTATTCATTTTCTTGTTGCCAGTGGCCAATTTTGCTGAATGGGATAATGAACTATTTACACATGAAAAGGAAATACCTCAGCATGAGATCTTTGAAATCCAAGTAAGTATACGCCAAAGAGCCAGCCCTGTTGGTGTCCCCACTCAGCTGTAACCAATTTCGGCCACCTTAGGCCCCCATCTACTTGGATTTAACGGCTCCAAATCAGTGCTTCACATCTGGTAATGTTTTGCTCCTGTACCTTCTTATTGCTGTGCAACTGATAACTCTCGCACCTTTGTGCGATCTGGCTGACATTAATGTACGCCCCCCCCCCCCACCATCTGCTTAGTACTGTATTACATTTGGACCTCACTGCATTGTTTTTCATCTTTTGTTTGCGATGCCTATCTGCCTGTACATCTTGACTGCTAAGTTATGCATTTTGCAATGTTATTTTATTTATAATTTATTTATATTTTAATGTACTTATTTTTATTCTAATGTTTTATTTGTGTTCTATTCCTGATTGTAAAAATTGTTCTGATATTGTTATGCTTTGCCTCCCATTGCCCCTTCCCACCAGGACGCATCTGGAAACGAGTTGCTACTCAGCTCAGTATGTCTTTCCTGGTGACACTTTTGAAATAAATAAAAATAAATAGATCTGTGCTTAGCCAGGTACTGTTCAATGTCTTAATTGATGATATTGGGGACGGCATTATGGGCAAAATATGCCTATTTGCAGAGGACACCAAGCTATGAGAGGATGGATATAGCAGAAGGAATTCAAGATCTAAAGGAGGATCTGGAGAAGCGGTCTGGGATCTGGCAGCTTGGCTTCAATGCAAAGAAAAATAAAAAACAGGTTACTCACTTGTAAAAGTAGTTCTAGTGGTGGTATATGGTGTTCATCCACACTTCTGTCAGTGTCCTTTCCCCTTTAAGACTTGCTGGAATGTCTTCAAGCTGGCTCCTCCCACCCACATGGGTGGTAACTCCATCGGCACCACCCCGTGACATCAGATCTTGCCTACTGGAAGCCAGACCAGTGTGCCACTTGACAGGGGAGGTCAGGTGGGTCAGTATGGATGAACACCATATACCACTCCTAGAAAGTACAGTTATGTAAGAACTTACCATAATAGTAGATCTTTGAGGGGTATCTCTTGCATTTGGTAATACACTTGGGTAGTCAGAGGGCATACGGCAGCTCTCTTCTAGCAGTCTTTCACCAGGGGCCGCCCACTGATATCATCATCCTGCTCCTATATAAGAGTGGGCAGTCCCTGGTATCCTCAGTTCCCTGCCAGATTCAACTCTCTAAGCGAGGACCAAGGGGCTCAGAGGTACCATAGGTATCCCTTCCCATATGCATCTGGATCCAAAAATCATTCTCTTAGAGAAGGAGGGGATGGAGGAGGAGGATCATACCTGCTGAAGATACCCCTCAAAGATCTACTGTTACAGTTAGGTCTTACGTAACTGTACTATCTTCCACAGGGTAATCTCTTGCAGCAGGTAATACACTTGGGATGAGTCCCAAGCAGTAAACCCATGAAGGGTGGAAAACGTTATGACAGAAGGCCTTGTAGGACAGTGCGGCCATAAAGGCCATCCTACGGCGAGAAGCAATGTCTAAGTTATAGTGCTTCATGAAAGAATGTATTGTGGACCATGTGGCTGTATTGCAGATATCTGTGATCGAAGCCCCTTTGGAGCAGGCCACTGTATTGGCCATGGCTCTAGTGGAATAGGCTTGGACAGGTCCTGGTAATGGCTTGTTATATAACGGGAAGTTATAAAATGAGCTAACCCATTGGAGAGGGGTCATTTAGCAGTTCCGAAACCACCTTGGGTAAAAAAGGGGGCACTGGTGTGGAGAACCACTCAATCCTTGTGGAAGATTAAGTAAAGTTCTCGATACAGCAGGGCATGAAGACCAGAAATATGGTGAGCTGAAGAGATGGCCACTAGAAATGCCGTCTTCCAAGACAGGAAGTGCAGAGTGGCGGTAGCTGCTGGCTCAAAAGGCAAGAGAGTAAGCTTCTCCAATAGGAATTCAGGTCTCAAGGAGAGGTGGTTCGTTTGATAGGAGGTCCGATATGTAGCATGCCTCTTAGGAATGTCATGGCAAGATTATGTTGGTACAGTAGTTTACCTTCAAAAGGTTTGTGAAAGGCCGAAAGAGACCTGATGAACACTAACAGAGGAATAGCCAAGGCCCTTCTTGGCAAGTGAGGTCAAGTAGTCCAATGCCTTGGTTAAAAGACATGAGAATGGATTTAGAGAGAGGGAAGCAGCCCATATGGAAAAGCGTTTCCATTTAGTCTTGCATGTTTCCCTGGTAGATGTTTTACGTGAAACCAAGATAATATTAGCCATCAGAGAGGTGTAGGGTGTTCAGGTTAGGGTGAGGGAGAGTGCCCCCAACTCTGAGTCAGTATGTCTGGCCTGTAAGGGAAGTGGTGACACTACCGGTAGACAGTAGGGGAACCACAGCTGTCGTGGTCTGAGGAGGGCTATGAAGAAGCACCGTAGTGGGGTTAAACTGTAAATTCAGCAGGGTACGCTGTAAAAAAGGGTATCGGATAAGATATTGAGACAGACGGAAAGATGGAAGGCCGCCAAAGGCCATTCCGGTTGTAGACTGTGTGTCAGACCCTCATAGGCTCAGTGTAATGGCTGAGGGACCTCAGTTTCAGTTCCCTTTGATTGTGTAGGAAATATACCACTGAGGAGCTGACCATCTGAAGTAGGAGAGGTTCCAGCATAGAGGAAGGGAAAGAAGCCTGGAGGGCGAGGTACACCACTCTTATGTCCAGCACGACTGTGTGGAAAAGGCTGGGTCTGGGTCCCGTGGCTTGGGCGTATGCAGGTGGGGATGAAAAGGGGTATGCCTTAAATGAAGTGGAAATGATGGGTTCACCAGTGGAGGACAATGGAAAGGTCAGGAGCAACCGAAGTCTGGGCCCCAAGGGTACCTGGTTGCTGTGTCTATTGCATGAACAGGGTCTACCGGACAGGTTGCCCCTTGACTGTGTCCAGCACTGCTATGTTCTGGAGCTGCCAGGTTGGGTCCCAACTTGATTGGGGCCAGTAAGTCGTTATTCTGAAGTGCCGAAATAGATGAGGGTCGGCGAGCAGGGAGGACAGCAGGAAACCCCTGGAGGTTGCGAGAACGTGCTGTTCGTGTAGGCAAGGGGACATGAAGAGTCCGGCCTAGCATAGTGCTGTTGTCACAAGTACCAGACATATGGTAAATGACCTTTAGGTTGGACAAAAGACCAAAGGTAGGGTAATGAAAAGTGGCAGTGTAGGTCCACCAGGGGAACCCTGGTGACCATATTCTGCAGGATTAAGGAAATAATTTCCCCTCTGAAAATGGGTGTATGATTTTTGGAGAAATACGAAATGGGAGGGAAGAAAGGAGGGAGAGGAGCGGAGATGAGCTCCAGGATGTCCATTCTTTGAGTGATGTCAAAGAGCCCATTCATTGTCAGAACTCACGTGCCAGGCCGGGCAAGGAAGTCACCCATGGCAACCAAGATTTGGATGAAACAGGCTGTGGGGAAACCCATGGGGAATAAATTGTGGTCAGCTGATGTGGGCACCCAGGAGGGTGGGCACATAAAAGCCATTGAAGGTAGAGGTAGAATCACTGGATGTGATCTGAAATTGAGGACGTCCACGAGGCAAACCTCTAAGGTACTCATAGTTCCCCTATGCCTTGGAGGAAAGATCGGGAATAGGGAGGGCCGAAAGCCGTGATAAGTAAGAAATATCATGTACTTTGCATAAAGTCATACCTGAAGCTTGGAGTTCTTCAAGAATGGTCTGGGTTTCTAAGCCAAAAAGGATTTTGAGCCACAAAAAAAAAAAAAAAAAAAAAAAAAAAAAATTGTATTCACGTTGCATATATGGGATAGCGTCGGAAACTCAGGGTCCGAAGCATGAGCCACATGATATCTAGAGTAGCATCTGGAGATAGAATTAAGTAAAATTATTATCAACAATTGTTTTATTACCTTGACAAAGAGAAGGTTTATTGAGGAAATCAAAGCAGAGGATCAAAGAGTACCATTGATACTTAAAAATATGGCTCATATACAGTAAAGTCACAATGGCAGAGTGCTTGCTTGATGTGCCTGTGAGATGACTCTTTACTGAGAAGCAGTGAGCTTGTGTTTTACCAGTTGTTGATCATGAGCTGCACAGATAGCCACTAAAGCAGAGTCCGGGCTCCTGGAATGAAGAGGTGGGCTACTGGAAAGTGGCATAAGCAGTTTGTTTCTCCAGCCATAACAGAGACCGGTGGCAGCCGGTGCAACGCAGTCAAAACTGTATTAAGGGACATCATGGGAGGAAGGATCATCGGGAATGGAGTCTGTAGTGTGACTGACAGCATCCTCGTGTTTTGAGGAGGATATATGCATAAGGCACAGAAGGGGGGGGGTGAGAATCGCCTTTCTGGAAAGGAAAAGACCTCCGACTCCTCTACATAGGTTTTTTTTTCTTTAGGGAGTAAGGAAAGCAGAGGGGAAGGTTCCAGTCGCATGAAAACACTTATGGCGAGGAGGAGGAGGGAGCATGAGGATGAATGCTGTCCACCTGGTCAGAGGCTGAAAGCCTTGCATGTGTGAAGCATAGAGGCTGAGAAACGAAATCCTGTGTCCCTGACTGAAAGGAAGAAACAGGAAGGCAATCTGTCCCAGCAAGCCCCTGGTTGATGTGCGATCAGTGATGAGAAAGCCTATAAAGTGTTCAAGAGTCAGTTCCGACACGGACAGCTAGGCAGTACTACCATCAGTCTCCCTCCCTCGCTAAAAATTAAAAAAACCTCATCAAAAGACATCAGCTGGGAAAAAACAACAAAAAATGTCTAAGGAGGCACGTAAGAAGGACAGAGGAGGGAATCAAAGGGGTGAAACGATGCCAAAGCCCCAGAATGCAGACCGATCCATTTTTAAACAAAGGCCTAGAAACCGCAGCCAGTCACCCAGTAGCCCCCAATGTTCCGATTATGACACGGAGGGGGAAAACGATAGGCTTTCTCAGTCATGGTTCGAAACGATACTGCGGAAAATTCAAACCTCAAGAAAAGAAACAAAACAAGATATACAAGCTCTCACAACAAATTTCTAAAATAGATAATAGACATGAGGAAGCTGAACAGAGGATCTCAAACATGGAGGACGCCTCGACTTACCTCAACCAGGCCGTCTGAGCACTGATACAACAGTCGATAGCCCTACAAGCCAAAACTATCGATCTTGAAAGAATATCATGCCGTAACAACCTGCGGCTTTATGGGCTAGCTGAGGGTGCTGAGACTACCCCAATGACTGCATTTCTTGAAAACTTACTACTGGATGTTCTGGATCTTCCTCCGAACTATGAAATAAAAATCAAGTTGGCCCACTGATCACTGCTACAGAAACCCCAGGACCCGAAAGCTTGGCCACGCTCGATTATATTCATGATGGCCAGCTATCGAACAAAGGAGGATCTACTGCGTAGGACATGGTCTAAGAAAGATATCACATACCTGCCCTCTAAGCTCACACTAGACCATGACTATCCAACCGAAATCCAACAGGCTCGCCAGCAGTACACTCCGATCCTCCGCTTATTAAGAGATAAAGGAATCCAGTTCCAGACGCCATTTCCTGCTAAATTATGGGTCTTCAGGCCTGAGGGCACACAGCTTTATCTGATCCCATATACTGTGGCAGAAGCACTGAAACAGAGAGGGATCCAGCTATCAAGCGAAGACACGGAACGATTCTCCAAAAGGAAGGCCACCGCATCGAGCTGGTTTCAGGTGGCAGCACACCGAAGAGGAACTTTCCTGATGAGAGTCCTGCGAGAAGCCTGCAAGAATCTTACAAGTATGGCAAAAAACATCTCTGCGAGATCAGTTAAAATTGGGCCTGTAACGGACGGCTGAACGAAGGTGCCACAGTAGGACTTTCTGTTTACATCTGTGCTCCTTAGCTCATCTTAGCAGCCTTTCGTAGAGGGGCATGGCAGTGCATAGGTTCTCCCCACGGATCAAGAATGCAGATAAGTTTCAGCCTACCCTGCAATGGACCATCACTCAAGATGGACTGGATGAGTAAAATCTTAAGTTGTCTGACACAATAGTGCTGTGAAATATATTTCACTTATAAGAATACAACAATGTGAAAATTTAGGGAAAGATCGAGTGGCGCGCATAAGCAATAGGATAAATATGAAATTCACCGATGGGGGGGGGGAGGGGTCACCTTTCCTGGCTTAAAATAAAAGATTACAATGGATATTGCTTGGAAACATGGAGATAGGGGAGCCACAAGCTTGTTTAGGTGAGGGTAAATAATACAATAAAGCTAGAGGGTCTAGACATGCTCTTCTTAATAAAACTCCACATTGATTGAGGAAAGTTTCAGACATGAATGAAACAGATGTGTCATTGTGGTCAATGGGGGGGGGTTATCTCAACAGTCCCAGGACGGGTAAGGGAGTAGGTTCCCTACATTTCCATTTTGATTGTAGACTTGGATCTTAATCCGAACATATATAGGGGAAATACAGACAGACAACATGGGTTGCTTATTCTTTAGAGGTTCAAAATTAAAAAGTGGGGGTGATAAAAATTTCCAGGTTTTCCTGGATAGGGTCAGAAACCTTACATGAGACCGGGGTAAGTGAACAAAGGGGAGAAATATCCAGAATGTATGTGAGGGAGGGGATACTTAGCTCTAAGAGACTATTAATACTGATTAGTAGTCCACAGGGGCAATAGACATAAAGCCTCTTCTTCTGAGGGCTATTTCGGAAGAGTCCCATGAATCAGGGGATACCGCTTTCTCAGCTGTCCTCTCAACCAACTTAAGGGACAGATGTAGGGACCCACAGCATTGAGTTCCCAACCTTGAAGTAAAAAAACTTCAGAGTTTAAGGCAGTTGATTATTAGAATTTTTTTTGTATTTTTACTGTTAGTTTTGACTGTTGGTTACATCAGAGTTCGATGTGGTTTAAAATGTTAATGCACAGAACACAAATGAATCAGAATGTCTATAGTGATCCTCAGGTAGATAAGTACCTAACTGACATAGCAGGAAGGGAAAACCCAGATGTTGGGAAACTGAGGGGAATTAAGAGGTATCCAAATGAATAAAGCAACAGTAATATGCTCATTTAATGTTAATGGGCTCACGAATCCTGTAAAGAGAAGCAAGGTATTGACAGCATTAAAGGCGGCAGCCCCGGATTTCATTATGCTCCAGGAGATGCATCTTTCCCCTCAGAAACACATTAAATTAGGGAAACTGGGATTTAATCACGCAGTCAGTGAGTCTTATCAGGGAGGTAGACGATGAGGGGTCTCTATCCTGATGCCTACTAAAACAATATTGGAAAGAACTGTGGCAAACCAACTCACAGAATACCTCAACAAGTACAATCTGCTCTGCCCAAACCAACATGGTTTCCGGCAAAAACACAGTACCACCACTGCACTGCTGGCATACTCTGACTATGCGCACAAGATGCTAGATGAAGGCAAATTGGTGGGGTCCATCTTCATTGACCTCACTAAAGCCTTCGAGACAGTCAACCACCCTCTACTGGTACTCCAGCTCCAAAGACTGGGAGTGGCTCCAAACACCCTAAATTGGTTCAATGATTACCTATCACAAAGGAATCAGCGAGTCAAAATCGGGCAGACATTATCCAGCTCCAGAGATGTACTCCTAGGAGTTCCTCAAGTATCAGTCCTAGGTCCCTTGCTTTTCAGCCTCTTTGTTAATGAATTACCCGAGGCCTGTGACACCAAACTCATCCTGTATGCGGATGATGCTGTGCTGCTGAGTAGTCGCACCTCCCAGACTGCCCTACAAACAGAACTACAGACCTCTTTCAACAAACTTGAGGACTGGTTCTGTAGGCAAAAGCTGCTACTGAACTACAAGAAAACCAAGGCCATGCTTCATTCCAGCCTCTACAATAAACGCAGGCTCACTCCCCTCAAAATCACCAATAACGCTGGTGAGCAGATTGAGCAGGTACAATCATTTAAGCACCTAGGGGTCACCATTGAGGACTCTCTCACTTATACAAACCATACTGACTCCTTGTCAGATCAGTAAATACAAAGATCGGGGTCCTCTATAGACATAAGAAATCCCTCACCCCGGAAGCACTCCAAATCTCAGTTTCCAGCTCCATACTCCCCACGATAGACTATGGGCTAGTGGTCTATGGAGCTGCCACTAATTCTGCACTCAACAAGGTCCAAATTGCACTAAATAAGGCATGCCGCCCAACCCTGTGCGCAGCCAATACACTCATATTTGCACCCTATATGAGCATACAAACTGGCTTAACCTAAAAGACAGGATCAAATGCCAAACCTGTCTCCTGGGTAAGAAGGCACTCCTTGGAAAAACCCCACCCTGCATAGGAAACCTGCTCGTGGCCTCTCTCATCCCACATCACCAGAGAAAGGAAGACTGGAGCACTGTCCATCCCATTCCGGTGAACCTCACTTGGGCAGCGCACTTTCTCCTACCGAGCCCCCGTCTGGCTAAATGAACTCTCGTTGAAACTACAAACACACAGTCTGCCACAGTTCAAAACAGGCCTCAAACAGCACCTAAAGTCTAGCTCACAATGCACTTGTTTCTCATGCCATACTTCAAAGACTAACCTTCACCACCAGTAATACCCAGCACGGATACCTAGAAAAACCTGCCCTCATCCCAGCCTAGCCAGGACCACTAGTAAGCTATTAATCCTCTTTACCACTCTGTGTACTGCCACCCCAAACCCCCCCCAACCCACTTTCTCAACCACAGTCTATCAATGGATTTTGGTGGTCTCCAGGGCTGAGCTACCCAGAGTATCATCCTAGACATAGCCTGAATCCTCCTACAATTGCTTTTCCACTGTTTGTCTATAATTCTCATGTACTGCTCTTTAACTGCCTAATGTGCTGAACCCTGTAACTACTGTATTTGTGTCTTGTATTTGTCCACCCTGACGTGGAACCTTTGTAAAAGAGCTCACGCTCAATGGTCTTCCGATATAACAAATAAATAAATATAAATAAATAAATATAAAAATATTTGTCCCTATGGACAAACTGGTGGACAAGGAGGGGAGATATGTGTTTCTAGAAGGATGTTTCAGGAAGAATACAGACATTGGAATCTATCTATGTGCCTCCAGGTTCACTATCTGACATATAGAGCCATTTCTGTTCAGACTTCAGGAGTGGGCAGGGGACAGGTTATTATTGGGGGGGGGATTTTAACATACTGCTGAACCCTGACTTAGATAGTGCATCTCAGAGCAACATAAGAGATAAAGCTACTTCTAAGAAACTGGTTAAATTGCTTGATGAGACCAGCTATGTAGATATCTGGAGGCAAATGCATAAGCAACAAAAAAATTTTACCTTTTTTCCCCCCACCTCATAAGAACTATTCAAGGCTTGACTACTTTTTCCTCCTGAGGGAAGCTATGGGACTGGTTAGAGATAGCTGGATTGGGGACACAATATTGTCGGATCATGCCCAATTTTCCTTCAGATGTCACTGGGAGATTTTCAAAAAAAAGACGTTTTGGAGGCTAAACACGTCCCTCCTGCAGGACCCTGAAGTCAAACAACAAATGGCAGATACCATTAGGCAAGCCATAAGAGAGAACGCTTCCCCTGAGGTAACAGCATTGCTCTGGGATACTACTAAAGCAATACTTAGGGGGAAACTAATTGCAATTGCTGCACATAAGAAGAAACAAACGGAAAAGAGATAGCTAAATTAGAAGCTCAGTTGAAGGACAGGTGTGACTAACAGAGTTTTAAAAGGCTACTAGCCCTAAAAAAAAAAAAGAGCTGAATTAGATTTTAAACTATTATGTAGAACAGAAGCTTCATTTTCTAAAGCAGCGGTACTATGAGGGGGTCCTAGAGCCTCACGGCTGTTAGCTGCTAAGCTACAAATACAGAGGGCCAAGGCACACATTCCTATATTAACACACCCACAGACCCACACAACACTGCAAAAAACCATAGAGATAGTGGAAGCCTTTAAGACATATTATGCAGAGTTATACTCTACACCGTCTCCCCCAGATAACAGGCTACAGGAGCAATACCTTTCTGGTATTTCTCTGCCTAAGATTCCCCCTAAAGTAGGACAACAGCTAATAAAGCCAATCACTATAGAGGAGCTGAAGAGGGAAATAGCACGTCTGAAAACAAATAAATGTCCGGGGACCAATGGTTATCCCACGGAGATATATAAACACTTACAAGCTCAGCTTTCCCCATTCTAATTAAGGTTTTCAATGAGACACTGACACCGGAGGGACGCTATCCTGAATCATGGTCCCAAGTCATTATTTCAGTCATACCTAAAAGTGGAAAGGACACAAAGCTATGCCCCTCTACCACCCCATTTCCATCCTCAACACGGATTACAAAATATTTATGGCTACATTGTCCCGTAGACTGCAACAACTTTTACCTAAATTGATCAACTACAATCAGACAGGTTTCATCCCTGGACGACAGGCCCAGGATAACCTGCGGCGAACCACCCACATCATTGATCACATAAATGCATCTTGTCAACAGGCGGTCCTCTTCAGTTTGGACGCCGAAAAGGCTTTTGACAAAGTCTCTTGCACTTTTCTACGAGCAGTTCTGGTGAGATTCGGGTTCCCAGATCAGTTTATTACCCTGATAATGAAACTATATGAGACACCGAAAGGTTCTATACGAGCGAATGGCCATCATTCATCTGCTTTTACCCTGGAATGAGGCACCAGACAGGGATGTCCACTTTCCCCGTTTCTTTTCACCCTATATCTGGAACCCTTAGCCCAGGGAATTAGGGATAATCTAACTATAAGGGGAGTCCAACTAGGGGGGGGACAATACATAAGCTAGCCCTCTATGTGGACGATATATTATATATCTGACCAGCCCGGTGGAGTCGATACCGATGTTGTTCCAGCATCTCAACACCTTCTCTAACCTTTCTGGGTACACATTAAATACCACTAAGATGGAGGTACTAAAATTCAATTTTCAACCCTCTTCCATCCTGCGCAACCAATATCCTATGAAATGGGATCCACCCTCAATGCAATACTTGGGGGTTAGATTAGCCACCAAGTCAATACAGTTAGTAGAGCTGTACTATCCCCCTTTAATAAAACAGCTATCCATAGACATACAGAGGCGGTCATTGCTCCCTTTAAACACAACACTCTAGAATACAGGCAATCAAAATGAATGTGCTATCCCGTTTTCTCTTTCTTTTCCAATGTGTACCAGCCCAGGTACCACCCAGACAAATAGGAGTCTGGCAAAAAAAAAAAATCTTAAACTATATATGGCTTAACAAGAGACCAAGAATCAGAAAAACTATCTACCTAAGAAACAAGGAGAGCTTGCTGTTCCCCCGCTATTAGGATATTGGACAGCGGCCCGAACTAAGATAATACTCCTGTTACAACATCCAATTTATACAGCAAGATGGAAAGAGATTGATCTTAATACCACCTTGAACCCCCCCCCCAATACAAGCACAGAGTACCACTTTAAATCCAGCAGAGAGGAAAACTATAGATTTAGTGCTAGAAATCAAAAATAAAACAAAAAGAGAAAAGTAAAATATTCTGTGCTAATATTTACTGTTTTAAGAGGAACAATTTACTGATTAAGTTTATTGTGTTTTATCTTAACTCCAAAAAAAAAAAAGGGGGAGATAGAATTCTGGTAATGGACTTTAAACCTTAACAAGCCGACTTCTGGAATGTTTATGTAAAGTTTGCGTATTCTTTTTAGAGTATATAACGGTATAGAATTTGAAGAAAGTGGAAATTATAATTTGTTACGAAGATTATCTATAAAATACATTTTTATGATAACTGATGAATAATTTTCTGCTGTAGTGTTGTATATATACTAAATAAAAGCTGAAGTATGAAAAAAAAAAAAAAAGTTTCGGCAACGGGTAGACAGTTGCCAAGAATGAAGCCATTATGTGGTGCACCGTGAATGGCAGCCATTGATGAGGGACGCAACACCCAAGGATGGTGTACCTTCAACAGTGTGCCCAGGCAGTAGTGGCCATCGAGAAAGGCAATTTATTACACAAGCACCATCAACAAAGTCGAGGGTGAATCACCGGGGGCAATGTCCATTGATGAAGGTGGAAGCCCCGTCGATGAGATGCACAATCAACTGTGTATACTGGTAGCAGTGGCCGTTGAGAGCAATACTAAGAACAAGGAGTATTTGCTCCAGGTTTCAAGTACCATTGATGAGGAAGGAACAGAGAGTCACTTGGAGCAGTGAGTCGACGAGGGAGAAGCCTCATCGATGAGAAAGTCACGTTTATGATGACCACTGACAAGGGTGGAAGCCCCATCAATGAGGTGCACTGTCAATGAAAAAGTCGACGGTGAGTCACTTGGAACAGTGAGTAGATGAGGGTGAAGCCTCGATGAAGTAATGTTTTATGACGACCATCAACGAGGGTGGAAGCCCCATCGTTTTGCTGAAAAGTAAATGAATGTTAGTTCAAGCACCATCGACAAGGAAGTCGATGGAAAGTCATCTTATAGTGGTAATCATCGATGAGGAAGGAATCCTCACCAATGAAGAAGCTGGTAAAATGAAATGTCAAGTACAAACACCAGCAATGATCTGTTTCAGTGTCTTCGATAGAGAAAGAATACTGCTGATGATGGTGAGAATGGTGAAATGAAACAGTTCCAGGTTTCAAGTTTCGTCGATGAAGAACTGCAGGCACCAAGAAGAGTAACTGCGTGTGAGCTGAAGCTGGCAAAAAAAAAAAAAAAGCAGAGGATACCAGGGACCGTCCACTCCTGGATAGGAGCAGGATGATGATATCATCAGTGGGCGGCCCTTGGTGAAAGACTGCTATAAGAGAGCTGCCGTGCACCCTCTGGGGACTACCCAAGTGTATTACCTGCTGCAAGAGATTACCCCGTGGAAGATAGACTGTTACAGGGTGAGTAACCTGCTTTTCTAGGTACATGGACATGGTGTTCTATCCACACTTCTGGCAGACTCCTAGCAGTTCTCTGGGAGGAGGGAGCAAGGCGCACACCCCTATTTAGAGAATAAAGATTGGAGGACTGAGGCCCCAAAACCAGTATCCCAGCATGACTGAGGGTCGATGTTGTAGTGGGAAATGAAGGTGTGTGCTGCCCTCCAGATAGCAGCCCTGCAGATTACATGTATAGGGACATCCCTGGAAGCCACCACCGAGGCAGCAGTATGACAGGTAGAATGAGCCCTTAGCCCTATGGGAGGCTCCCTTACCCACCAACCTATAGCAGAGGTCCATGCAGGATACAATCCACCTGCCAATCGTCCGCTTAGCTGCTGGTCTGTCAGGTGTGGCTTCAGCGCAGGTGACAAAAAGCTGGTGAATCTCTTCCCTCAAACACCAGTCATGTGCTCCTTGCAATAGGCGAGTGCTCACCAGAGGTCCAAGGTATGGAGTCTGTGCTATACTCAGAGGTGCGATTAGTGAAATACACCAGGAGATTGATCACCTGGTTAAGGTGAAAATCTGACAACCTTTGGGAGGAACTTCGGGTTGGGGCAAAGGTCAACCCTGTCCCTGTGGAAGACCAGGTAAGGAGATTCCACCAAGAGCGCCTAGAGCTCACTGATCCTTCTGGCTGATGTGAAAGCCACTGGGAAGGCGGTCTTCCATGACAGGTGAGACATTTCACACCTGTGAATCTGTTCAAATGGCTTGCCCATGAGCTTTTGCTAACACCAGCAACAAGTCCCAAAGTGGATGGGGTTCACGCACTGGAAGGAAAATGTGGTCAAGGCCTTTAAAAAAAGCACCAGACCACCTTCTCCTGTGCCAACGACTGCTGACCGGCCTGCACCCGGTAAGCAGAGATGGCTGCTAGGTGCACCATGAGGGTTGTTGACAAAAAGCCCAACTGGTAGAGGGACCAAAGGTAGTCAAGGATGCTTGCCACTGGGAATGATAAGGGGTCCAGCCCCTTGCCCTGGCACCAAATAGAGAACCTCTTCCATTTGAAGGCATAGCATTTCCTGGTCGCCTACAGTGAAGACATCATTGGAGAGACACCAAGCCTGGAACTCTAGCTGCTCGGGAACCAGGCTCTCAGGTGCAGGGATTCAAAGTCCGGATGGAGTAACCTCCCCTGACTGATGGGAGAGCAGGGCCTTGGAGGCCTGTTGCAGAGGCTGAGGAGATCAGGGTACCAGAACTGGCATGGCCAGTCCAGAGGCTCCAGCATCATCCATGCCTTTTTCCTCCTCGCCTGGAGCAACACTTTGTAGATCAAGGGAAACTGAGGGAAAGCACAGAGGAGGCCCGGGGTCCAGGGCTTCAAGAAGGCATCCCCCTGCAGCATTCCCTGCTGGGGGGGGGCCCGCACAGCACAGCCTCAGCTTCGCATTCTCCCTGGAGGCAAACCGGTCCACCAGAGGAGTGCCCCACTGGGAGAACAAGTTGTGTACAACCTGTGTGGAGAGACCACTCACAAGATGCCTCGCCCACATGACTAGGAGCATCTGCCAGCTGGTTGGAGACACTGACCACATGAATGCCCAGGAGATCAGCCTCCAGGCTGCACACAAGGGTCCACACTTGGAGAGCTTCCCTGCACAGAGGAAAGGAGTGTCCTGCTCTGCTTGAGTTAAGTACATGGTCGTGGTGCTGTCTGTCTGGACCTGGACCACCCGACCCCGAATGGGTGGAATAAAAGCAGTCAGCACCAGCTGAACTGCCCTGAGCTCCAACAGACTGAAGCGACACCGGGACTTCCCGGGGGTCCAGAGCCCGTGGACTCTTGTGTACCCCCAGGTGGGTACCCCAGCCCATGAGAGAGGCATCAGTCAGGATGACAAACCAGATATCTTCCTGCAGATGCTCCAGGACTAACCACTACTGGAGAGCATCCCACATCAGCTGGGTCACAGTAACCAGCTGGTCGAAGTGGCCCTTGCGCGGAGACCATTGGCGTGCCAGCTCCCATTGCAGAAAGCACGTTCTCCAGCAGGCCCAATGGATCACGCTGGTGCAAGTAGCCATGTATCCCAGGAGGTGCAGGAAGTGCCGAGCAGAATGCAACTGCCCAATCCAAAATGACCAGTCAAAGGCGGAAAGCGACTCCGCCCTGTCCGCCAGGAGCGGAGCCCTGGCTCTGCAAGAGTCGAGTTCTGCCCCTATGAAACTGATTACCTGCGAGGGCACGAGTTCCGACTTGGCCTCGTTTATCAGGAGGCCAAGAGAGACGCGGGTCTGGAGGGCCAGGTCCCTGGACTTTCACCACCTCCTGCTTGGAGGGACCCATAATCAGCCAATCGTTCAGGTAGGGGTGAACGCAGACTCCTCGGTGCCTCAGGCAAGCTGCCACCACTGTGATGCACTTGGTGAAGACCCTGGGGCCAAGGACAGGCCAAATGACATGGCCTGGAACTCATAAAGGATCCCCTCTGCCCGGAGCCAGAGACACCAGCAGTGGGACAGACAGACTGGGACGTGAAAGAACGCATCATGAAGATACAGGGTGCAAAACCACATGTTCGGCTCGAGAGATGGTATGACCTGAGACACAGTGACCATCCCAAAGGTTCGCAACCTGAGAAACTTGTTCAGGTCGTGCAGATTTAAGATGGGGCACCAGTCCCCCCTGTCCATTTTGGCACGAGGAAGTATCTGGACAGATCAGAGACAGGAGCCATGACCTCCTTGCTGAGGAGCTGGCAATGTTGTCCTGAAGGGCCGACAGGATGTCGACAGACACTATGCACTCTCGTGGGGCGCAGGCTTGGCAGGGCAGGTGCACCTCAAACTCCAGAGACAGACCCTGACTAACCACCTTGAGGTCCCACCTGTCCGTGGTAACAGAGGACCAGACAGAAAGTCGTGGAGCCAGCTCCCCATGAGAGGATGCAGGGGAGGCGTGTGACAGGCATGAGGGAGGCACCCCTCATCCCGTCACTGGGCAGGCTTGAAGGTGGAGGAGGGCCTGGCTGAAGAGCCACCTAGCCTCGTCCTCCAGGACTGCGGACAACCGAGGCCACAGACTTTGGTCTAAGCCTACTGTCCAACTTGGGTATGGGCTGGTTTGGCTGCAGGAGCAGAGACGGGCCACAAGGGCTTCTTCTTTGGCTACTTAGAGCCCCTGGGATCTCTTTGGGCAGATGTCACTGAATCCAAGGTGGCAATGGACTTCTCGATACAGGTGAGGTGCCCCTCGACTCCGGATCCGAACAAGTCTGTACTCAGGAAAGGGATATCCGCCAGATTGTGTTGGGTATCTGCCAGAAGGTCGAGATATGCAGGCAAGCCCTGCGGCACACCACGGACCAGGCGCATGAGTCACCGATGGTCATTTCGAGCAGTTTGGCAGCTCAGCCTTGGTCCCAGACCAGCCTGACCATCATCTGCAGGTTCGCTGGGAGATGAGGAAGAACCCCCATCAAGCGTGCCCAGAAAGGCATGAGACAGGTGGGCCATCAAAAGGGCTGAACTCGCCTGGTGAAGGCAGAGAAAGGAGACAGCATAGATCTTCTTGGCCATGTGGTCCAGTTTTTTGGATTCCTTATCAGGCTGCTTATCAACATCACCCATGTTGTCCAAGCACTTGGGCACAGACTGAATCAGCCACAAGGCCCTCAGCCAAGGGGTGCTCTGTGAACCCTGAAAGGGAACGGATAGGGACTGCATACTTGCAAGCCATTTGGGCCGATGGCACTGGGCAGGAGGCCAGGTGCTGCCACAGCTCCAATGCAGGGCCAAGAAATGGCCTCTGTAACCAGGAATGCCTCTCCAAGGGAATCACTGTGAATGGGTACCATGCTCACTTCTGGACGGACTCCATCTAGAGACCCGTGGACTCAGAGAAGACTGAGCAGGCCCATAAAGGAAGCAGGGTCTTCCTCTGTCGAGAGATCCCCAGTCGACTCCACGTCCACCAGACAACAGTCCAAGGAGGAGCCTTCCGACACCGAGGATTCAAAGAGGTCAACAACCAGAGTCCCCACTGACCCTCAGGGGATGGCCTGGGGTAACGGTGACCAACAGCCGATGGGAAAGACTCGAGGCCGGGCAGGACTCCTTGGTTGGAGTGCCGGTCTTCATCTGTTTTGGTGGCAGCGCCACCCAGATCGGCAGAGTCAGTGGTAGAGGCCGAGCTGGGACTTGATGGGTCTGCTCCTGCTGAGGCGGAGGAGTCGGTCTCTGTGGCGAGAGCCAAATAATGACTGGTGTTGAAGCTGGAACAGGCTTCATTATGGTGAAAACGAGCTGCTGCCACATCAAGTCCTCGTAACATTGATTCAACTTACGGTGAAGCCTCTCCTCACCTTGGACGATGAGGAGCAGTGGTGATGCGGCTTCCCCGGGCGCTGATGGCACGAGTGTCAACGCCAATGTGGGCTGCTGGACTCAGGGGATAGAGAGCAAGACTGTGACCTTGACAGTCAGGGGACAGAAGGCGGGCCTCAGAGGGGACCAGCGATTGCTGAGGATCCTCCGGGTCTGGGATCTCCTGAGGAGGAGGCAGCGGATCAACCAACTGATATGTCCCTCCCTGAGTCGAGACAGGACTGGAGTCATGGATAAGGAGGTATCAGCCTCATCGAGCAAAACCGGGTCAACTGACTTGAGAAAAATCTCAGCCAGAAGATTGACCTGCATCTCAATCATCTGGCCTGATGGGAAGACTGTGAGGCTGGCAGCCTGGGCCGAGGAATCGACCGAAGTTGGAACCTCCAGAGAAGCGCAGGAGTCGGAGGCTCGAGAGTGCTTCCGATCCCATGATCAATGGCAAGATCATTTCTAGGTCTCTTTTTAGATTTTGATTTGTGCTTTGAGAGGGGACCCTGCCCTTGAGTGGGAAGGGCCTGGCACAATTCCTTGAAAGCCCCTGCAAAGGATGCACCCAAGGACAGCAGCAAAAAGGCCAAAGCCGAGGAAACATGAGCTGCGGCCTGCTCAAATGTCATAAGTTGCTCAGTGGACCCCGCAGCCGTGGAGACCACCTGACAGGCATCCTTCAATTTGACCGGCGATCCCAATCATCTGGACGACCTAGGAGCAGGCGGGCATGATGATCCTCCAAAGTGGATGAGTGGAAAGTGTGGCAAATGTCACAGGCCTGAGGATCATGCTCGTGGCCCAGAAGTAAACGCACATGGTGTGTGGATCAGTCCAGGACATCATCTGCCTGCAGGCACATTTCTGGAATCCTGGAGTAGACTTCACGTCATCCATGTCAATGGCAAGAAGTAAAGCCTGAAGACAGTTTTTACTGAAAATCCAAAGAAATACACAAAGGGCATTTTCAGCGCAAGAGCGGCAAGAAGGGAACCTTCCTCCAATGGAAAAGAAGATCCGATGTCACGTGGTGGTGCTGAAGAATTACTGCCCAGGAGAGTGGGAGGAGCCAGCTTGAAGATGTTCTGGCAAGCCTTAAAGGGGAAAGGACATTGCCAGAAGTGTGGCTAGAACACCATATCCACAGACTTAGAATGCAAAGTTATGCACACTGGAGCCAAGAACCCCAGGACTGAGCACAGTCTGGGAGGAGGCCAGATATCTGCAAAAGAGAAGCGGGATCTGGGAGTGATGATCCCTAGTGACCTGAAGCACTTTACACAGTGTAGGAAAGCAGTAGCAAAGGCAAATAAAATGCTGGGCTGAATTGCCAGAAGGATCAGTAACATGTGAGAGGTGGTAATACTGTCCTTGTACAGGTCATTAGTGAGGCCGCATCAAGAATACAGTGTACAGCACTGGAGCCGATACCTTAAAAAGGACATTAGCCTGCTAGAGATTGTGCATAGGCGGGTAACGAAGATGATTATGGTCCAGCGGGGTACAACATATGAGGAGAGGTTGGAGGCCCTGAACATGTACTCCCTGGAGGAGAGAAGAGAGGAAGAGAAGACATGATTAAAGTATATGAAAGGAATAAACAGGGAATACTAGGGGACACAGCATGAAGCTGGAGGGGGGAGGTTTAGGAGTGAGGCTAGGACACACTTCTTCTCGGAGAGGGTGGTGGTGGGTTAGTATGTGCTTCTGGAAGAAGTGGTTTTGTTGAACAGTGGGCCGCTTCAAGAGAAGCTGGGACACAGTTGAAGGGAAAATAAGGTTCAAGGGAGTGGAGGACAGCCCCCACTGTGTGGGAAATTCTATACTGCACTTGATATCTGCAACAACGTGCACTTTTGCTCAATTCTGCTGCAGGTGACACTAACTACCCTTGGTAGTTGCTTTTTATTTACATATTTATTTAGTGTTTAACCAAGAAGTGGCTTGCAAACTGTTTATCTTGTGAGTAACTTCAGAAGGATTTAAATACTGCATTTGGGTAGACCCTTGGAGGCAGCTAGATTGTCTACTAGGATTTTCTGACAGTTAAACTATTTTTAAATAATTTACAGGTGGCTGAGGAGTTGGAAAAGGAGCTTGCAAGCTCTGCTTATCTTGGAAGTAACTTCACAAGGGTTTGAATACTGCATTTTGGTTGTCCCTTGGGGGTAGCTGGATTGACTACTAGGATTTTGGGACAGAAACTATTTTTAAATAAGTTACTGGAGGTTAGTTGAATTACTATAAAGGGCAGTACTCACCAGGGTGGTGGAGCAGTGGTGTATTTGATTGTTTCTAACAGTCACCTGTGGTGTGGACTACCCCCCACCCCCAGGCGTGGCATTTCCTTTATAGCCAAAGTTCTGACATCACTTCCTCAACAGGTCTTGGGGCAGAACTGTCATATTCTTAATAACCCATCACAGTGCATAAAGGGTAAGTACACACCACTAAAAAAAAAAATTATATATATTACATATTGTATATTATAAGGGAGAGGGACATGTGGGGAGTGGTGCAATGCACTGGCTGTGGGGCAGCAGTTTACCGGAAGACATTCTGGAAACTGCATTGCTGTCCTATTTGCAGGCAACTGTCAGCTCTGAGGGAGAAGATTTCCCCACCTCCAGCCTGAACTGGCAAGGACTAAGGAGGCCTCCCCCACCCAAAGAGCACCACTGCCACCACCACTGCCTCAGAGGTTGCCAAGTATGAAGAGCAGTTGGACCACAGTGGGTTCTGGGAGGGTGCGGGTGGTGGAACAGAGGCGAAGCCCCCTAGTTGTACCTCTACACAAATCATACACCAGTCTGGCAGAGCAAGGTTCCTCTATGATGGCACCCTCAGTGGAGGCCAAGAAGAATGCTGAGGACATCACAAGGGAGACTCACAAAAGGGTGGCAAGGGACACCACAGGGGAAGGAAACAGCTTCTGATAGGGGACTCAATTGTTAGGGGGGTAGAACTGGTGAAGGGAGAGGAGAGGGAAGTAAGGTGCCTGCCTGGTGCCAAGGCTTGGAGGAACAAGAAGCAAAATCCTCACGATTGCAGAAGCAGCATCACAGAAGAGGGAACTAGATATCATTGTCCACCTTGGGACAAATGACCTAGCTAGGCATGGAATCAGGGCAGTGTAGGATGAATTTGTGGAGTTGGGGAGGGGCCTCAGACAGGTAGCAATCACGGTTACCTTCTCAGAGGTACTGCCAGTCCATGGCAGGGGTGAGGCTAGAGTACTGCACACCATGGAGTTTAATGAATGGTTGCAAAACTGGTGCAGAGCACAGGGCTTTGGCTTCATTGGGGACTAGGGGTACACCTGGAGAGATGAAGGTCTATACTGGCACGATGGTCTGCATCTGTCCAAGAAGGGAGCCAAGCTCCTAAGTGACAGGTTTACATGCTTCCTTGGCAAGCTTTTAAACTAGCCAAGGGGGGAGGTGCTGATAAGAGGCAGGAAATTTCAAGCCTCCCCCCACAAAATATGGGGAGTAGTAAGGTAAACACTGAGGTACAGAGCTCAACACAGGGCAGGACAGGGGTAAATGGAAAAATAGACAAGGGCAATAAAAGCAGGGATGAGGGAAAAAAGGATAAAGCCAACATTAAATGGAGGGCAATGAGTACCAATGCCCATAGTCTGGGAAACAAGCTTCCTGAGCTAGTAGCCCTGATGGAAGATGAAAAATTGATATTGTAGCAGTCACGGAAACATGGTACACGGAGAACCATGACTGGGATGTCAACATACCGGGGTACACAGTCTACAGAAGGGACAGGGAGGGTAAAAGAGGAGGTGGAGTAGCTCTATACATAAGGGAAGGGATCAAAGCTACAGAACTAAAAAGTAAAGGGGGAGGACAAGAGGCACTCTGGGTCACCTTGGAGACACAGAATGGCACCACAATCCGCACAGGGGTTATATACAGACCATCGTCTCAAGGGGAGGAAATGGACAAGAAAATGATAGAGGGCATTCTCAAAATGGCTGAAAAAGGGGAGATACTGTTAATGGGGGACCCGAATATGCCAGATGTTAACTGGATGACATGTATTGCAGCCACATCCAAGAGCAGGGTCATTCTCGATGCCCTGCAGGGGGCAGGCCTTAGACAGCTAGTGTTGGAACCCACTCGGGAGGGAGCAATACTAGACCTGGTACTCTCAAATGGAGAGAGGATCACAAATTTAGAAGTCAGTAGACATCTGGGAACAAGTGACCACTGCACAGTGTGCTTCACAATAAGTACGACCATGGAGACAAGCCATACAAAAACAAGGATACTGGACTTTAGAAGGGCAGACTTTGGCAAAATGGGTGAATACCTGAGGAATGCACTAGCAAATGGCCAAAAAGGAGGGGTGAAAAAACAACGGAGAAAAATCAAAACTGCTATCATAGCGGCAGCAAACCTTTGTGTGAAACAAATAAAACAAAGCAGAGTAAAAAAAACACTATGGTTCTCAAAGGAGGTGGCAGGGAAGGTTAGAGAGAAAAAGGCTGCATTCAAAAAGTATAAGGAATCACAGAAGGAGCACGACAAGGAACTATCAATTAGAGCAGAAAGAAGTGGGGAAGGCAGTCAAAATAGCAAAGGCCCAAACCGAGGAAAAAATAGCCAACTCGGTTAAGAAGGGGGATAAAACCTTTTATAGGCACATTAGGGAGCATAGAAAGGTTAAGGGAGGAATAGTGAAGATTAATAAAGGAGAGGGGAGGTGGGCAGAGGGAGACAGTGAAAAGGCAGAGATACTGAATGAATACTTTTGCTCAGTATTCACAAAAGAAGATGAGGAGGAGTTACCTAAACCAGACAACAGAAGCACTCTGGGTAGGGGGTTGACACCAGTCTATTTACAGAAGAAAGAGTCCTGAAAGAACTCCTAAAACTCAAGGTGGACAAAGTAATGGGGCCTGATGGGATCCACCCAGAATCCTAAAAGAACTAAGGGAGGACCTAGTGACACCACTGACCACACGTTTTAACAAATCATGGGAGGATGGGGTGGTGCCGGAGGACTGGAGGAGAGCAGATGCGATTCCCCTTCACAAAAGTGGGAGCAAGGCAGAAGTAGGAAACTACAGACCTGTAAGTTTGACCTCAGTGGTAGGGAAAATGATGGAATCACTTTGAAAGAAAGAATTGTTGAGTACCTAGAGGCCAGCGGGGCACAGGACTCAAAGCAGCATGGATCTACAGCAGGAAGGTCATGTCAGATGAATCTAATTGATTTCTTTGACTGGGTAACTGAAGTAATAGACCAGGGAGGGGCTGTGGATATGGCTCACCTAGACTTTAGCAAGGCATTTGACACAGTCCCGCACAAAAGACTAATAATCAAGTTAGCCAGCTTGGGAGTGGGTTCCAGGGTGGTAGCCTGGGTAGCAAACTGGATGCACAACAGGACACAGAAGGTAACAGTGAATGGAACACATTCTGAAGAAAGGGGGGTTACCAGTGGAGTACCACAAGGCTCAGTACTGGGTCCAGTCCTCTAACATCTTTATAGGTGACATTGCAGAGGGTCTGGAGGGAAAAGTATGCCTCTTTGCAGATGACACAAAGATCTGTAACAGAGTTGATACACAAGGAGGGGTAGAAAAGATGAGAAGGGATTTGGCAAGGTTGGAGGAATGGTCAGATATATGGCAACTTAGAGTCAATGCAAAGAAGTGCAAAGTAATGCACCTGGGAAACAAAAACCCAGGAGAAGAGTACACAATAGCAGGGGAGGTACTAACAACAAAAATGGAAAGGGACTTGGGGGTAGTCATATCAGATGACCTAAAGGTGGGTAAGCAATGTGAGAAGTCAGTAAGGAGAGCCAGGGGGATACTGGGATGCATAGGAAGGGCATCACAAGTAGAAAAAGGGAAGTGGTTATCCCTCTGTACAGACAGTTGGTGAGACCCCATCTGAAATACTGTGTGCAGTTTTGGAGACCCCATCTACGCAAGGACATAGACAGGATGGAAGCAGTCCAGAGGAGGGCAACTAAAATGGTGGAGGGTCTGCATCAGAAACCATATGAAGAGAGACTGAGAGAGCTTAATATGTATACCTTTGATGAAAGAAGGGACGGGGGCACATGACAGAAACTTTTAAGTACCTCAAGGGAATCAACAAAGTACAGGAGGGTAGCATCTTTCACAAAAAGAGATGTGTAAGAACAAGGGGGCACAGTTTAAAAATAGAGGCGGGACGGCTCAGGGGTAATGTGAGTAAATTTTTTTTTTCATGGAGAGAGTGGTAGATGCATGGAACTGCCTTCCTGGGGAGGCTGTTGGGTCTAAAACAGTGGGGGAATTCAAACATGCATGGGACAGACATAAGGCAATTGTAGTGGGGGGTTGCAGGAAGTAGGCTGTTGGTTAACTAGAATCTGCAGCTTATCCAATAGGAAGGGAAATGAGCAGACTGTGTGGGCCAAGTGGTCCTTATCTGCCGTCAAAGTCTATGTTCTATGTTTCTATGTTTCATCTTCACCATCCATTTGAGATAGTGGAGCTCCAATCCCATGATTAGATGCATCAGTCTGCACCTTAAAAGGACATGTAAAAACCAGGACTATGCAGTGCGGGGTATGAACAAAGTTTGGCTTTCAAAGCACAAAATGCCTCTTCACACTGGGGAGTCCATTATACTTTCTCAGTTTTTGTTTTCTTAGTTAATTCAGTTAAAGGGCTAGCAGTCTCTGAAAAATTCGGAATAAACCTACAATGACCGACAAGGCCCAGAAAAGCCCTCACACGTTTTTTTGTTTGAGACTGTGCACTTTGAGTTATGGCAGCAATTTTGCTTATTTCAGGTTTAACCAATCCATTTCCTATAAAAAAAACCCTAAATATTTTGTTTCCTGCATAGCAAGAGAGTATTTAGCAGGGTTTAGGGTTGAGCCGATAGTGGTTATGGCATGGTCATTCCAGTAAGAGCTGAAAATGATGACATTATCCAAATATGCCACAGGATATGATGTATGAAGTCGTAAAATTTGGTCCATGCATCTTTGAAAAGTGGCAGGAGCCCCATGAAGGCCAAAAGGTATCGTAGTGA
The DNA here is from genome assembly GCA_016271365.2 of Neoceratodus forsteri. Taxonomy (NCBI): domain Eukaryota; kingdom Metazoa; phylum Chordata; order Ceratodontiformes; family Ceratodontidae; genus Neoceratodus; species Neoceratodus forsteri. Next base: position 352,028,854 of record CM028129.1, on the reverse strand, counting down.
ACTGAAAAAGACCAAGGGGGTACTGAATGCTGTTTTTTCCTGTTACTCCACATCTAGTGGAATTTGCCAAGATCCTTTAGATAAATCTAAAGTACTAATGTACTGTGCATTTCACAGCCGATCGATTATATCATCAATACGAGGCATGGGGTACCCGTCAAATGTAGATATGGCGTTTAATCTTCTAAAGTCAAAACAGACTCGTAGCCCTCCTTTTTTATTATCCACTACCATGGGAAAGCTCCAAGCACTTTTAGATGGCTGTATTACTCCCATTTGCCTCATTTTATTGATTTCTGCCACTACCCCTTCTCACACGCTTTCCGGCAACCGGTAGGGTTTCTGTCTGATAGGAGTTACTTGGGTTAACTTCAATATGATGTTCTATACCCGAAACTCTACCAGGAGTTGCTGTAAAGGATTGACGGAAAGGGGTTACGACCTCATTCAATTCCTTTCTCTGATCAGGGTGTAGTGCAGGGTTAATATTAATGTCTTCTTATTCACCTTTACCATCTAGCTTATCATAAGCAATCTCCATCTCATTGCTCTCTACCTCAGGGTGGACATGCAAGGAAAGCTGGGCTCTATCATGCCCTTTTTTTTTTTTTTTTAAACAAATTTGCATGATATATTTTCTGCTTGTTCCGTTTGTCAGGCAGTGCAATTTCATAATTAACAGACCCTACCCTTCTAGTAATAGTATATGGACCCTGCCATTTCATCAATAGTTTATCAGTACAGGGCAGTAATAATAAAACTCTTTCCCCTGGTTGAAAGGATTTATTCCCAACCCCTTGATCATATTTCTCTTTTTGGTATTGTTGTTTTAACCCATGCTGATGTGCTGTATTAACATACTGTATCAACTTCTTTCGTAAGTTAGTGATATACTCCAGAGTTGAGAAGTGTACAGTAGTCCATTTCCCATCCTCCCATGTGTCTTTTAATACATCTAACACACCCCTGGGATTCTTATCATAAAGCCGCTCAAAAGGGAAAAATCCAGTAGATGCTTGTGGCACCTCCCTATAAGCAAACATGAGGTAAGGAGGTATTGGTCCCAATGTTTACCCTCATCCTGCGTAAATTTCTGTAACATCCATTTCAGGGTCTGCTTGTGGATGATATAGTGATGTATGTATTGCATGGACTCCCAGGACTGATACAGCTGCTGTAATAATTGAGAGCAAACGCTGCTACGTCGATCCGTAAGGATCTCTCTTAGAATTCCCATTCTGTTGAAGATTTTGATAAGTTCATCTGCTATTTTCCCAGCAGCAGTGGTTCGCAAGGGAATTGCTTCAGGATACTTTGCGGTATAGTCGCATATGACTAAAATGAAGCGATTCCCTTTTGCACTTTTAGGAAGTGGGTCAACCACATCCACAGCAATTCGTTGAAAAGGTGTGGTAACCAGGGGCAGGGGCTGTAGAGGTACCTTATCTTTTCTAGATATGGGAGATACCTTCTGGCAATGTACACAAGATTTACAATACTCTTGTTACTTGTTTGTGTATCCCAGGCCAAAAAAAAAAACGATATAATAATCTATTTAGGGTGCGTTCTACCCCTTGGTGACCAGCTAAAGGGATGTCATGGGCTATATATAGGAGATGATTTCTATAATCTCTGGTACCATTAGTTGGAAAATCACTTCCCCAGTAGTTGGTTTAGTACACTCGCTATATAGCAGACCCTTCTGTAACACTAGTTTTGGCCCATCCCCACTGTATCTCCCCACCTGTAGAAAAAAAAGGTTTTAAAGACACATCATTCATTTGCTCTAACCCAGACTTCTCTTTAGGTATGTCCTTGAAAATATTAATGTCTTTATTCCCTTTTTCATATGTGTCCCTATGAGCCTGATTCCATTTTTCCTTGTCCAGCCTCTCTTCACGTCTGGATTTACATACTCTCCCCGGTAGTCCACATGTGATCCTCAAAAGGAAACAACTGTTGTAAATCCACAGTTTGTTTGTGTTGTGCCCTAGTGGTAACAGCTCCCACCTGAGTATCTTCGGCCAGTAAGGATACAAAATCTGGATGGTCACGGCCAATGATAACTGGTATGGACAAGTGTGAAACTAGTCCTACTGGCAATTTCTGAACAGTCCCCTGTACTTGTACGTCTAGAGTCTGTACTGGATAATAGTGGGTATCTCCACGGATACAGGTGACTCCAGTGGCTTCCTTATTTATTTTATCAGAAACCAGGCTAGATTTTACCAACGTCTGTCAACTTCCAGAGTTAAGGAGGCCAGCCATCTCTCATCCATTCACTACAACAGAAATTATATATTATCCCCAATTGGCAAGGGCTAAATGTATAGGTACTGTTTTTTTTTTTCCTTAGGGCAAAAATAAGCAATATGGCAATTCCCTTGACATGTATGACAAATGATATCTGGATTATGTGGCCGGTCAATTTGTATAGATTTCACACTCCCACCAGTAGCATTTCAAGAATTATAAGTTCTCACCATGGGGATGTTGTACTGGAGCTTGTGTATCCTTTCTGCCGGTGCGGCCGTGCTGCTAAATAGTGTTCCACTAGACTGACAGCTTTCACAGCTGTCTCCGGGAGATGTTCTTTAACCCACATCTGGACATCTTGGGCAGAATTCTCACAAATTGTTCTAGGACTATGGTCTCCATCATCTGTTCCTTGGTACTAGTCCCAGGACCTAACCATTTTCCACATAAGTCCTTTAATCGAGTGTATGCTTCCCGTGGCGTGTCTGTTTTAAATTTCAAGGTCCTGTACTGCTGACGACATGTCTCTAAACAGATGTCATAACATTTCAAAATGGCTTCTTTGACAGCATCATAATTGTCACTTAGTCCACTATCAATATGTCCATATGCCAGCTGGGCTTTTCCGCTAAGATATGGGGCAAGTCGAATAACTCATTGTCCTCTAGGCCAGTTACAAGCCCGGGCAATGCGTTCAAAAGTTGTAATATAGGTTTCAATGTCGTCAGTCTCAGACAACTTAGTTTTATATCTTTTGGACCATCAGCAGATACAGGGAGCTGACCTGTACCCAGGGTCTGTATAGCCCGTAAGGTGTCTGCCCACCTGGCCTCGTTCCTTTGATTATCCCACTCCCTCGGTTTCTCAAGGGCCACCTGCTGCATACAAATCCATTGTAACAATTCCTGTGCATCACCGACTGGAGGGTTGACAGTCTTCTCTTCCTTCTCCTCTACGTATCTTCCAGTAGCGCCTTCCTCCTCTGTTTTTGCCATCTTACATCTCCCAGTCCGGGCAACAAGGTTTCTTCAGTTTCGTCAGCCATTGCCCTAGTGTGGGCACCACTAGGCTGCTCTCCTTCTAGCATCCGGTGCCTCCACAGATACTCTGACAGTATTAGAAAGCCTGTGGCGCCAGACCTTCAGATCCCACCATGTGCGAGGATGTGGGATAGGAGGAGGACACCATCAACACCAGGCTCAGATATAAAGCAAGATATTTTATTCATAAACAAAACAAAACAAAAGGTGTACTAAACTTCAAACAAAATAAACAGAGAAAATTAAGAAAGCATAAACAATATAATACAATGCAATAACACTAGAAAGCAGCTAATGTTATCCCTGGAAGGACAATAAATGACTAGTCCCTTCAGCTTCCTATTTAACAATGAGACACTTCTTTTATACTGTGACTAATCAGATGATGAGGGTAGCTCTGCCTCTATCTTTCAACAAACAGAAAAACAAGGCAACAGTATCATTTATGGCAACAAAGAACAACAATACCCATGTTCCATTATTACCCTTTATTTGGCTTTCAAAAATGCCTAAAAATACTGTTTTTATCCAAAAGTAAAAGACGGATCCCTCGCAAGCACCGCCCCCTCCAATACCTGGTCTATAAAGTAAGCTGCTACTGAGCCGGCCGGCTCTATAGAGGCAAGCATTAGAGCCGGACAGGACATTGCCTCGATGTTTTGAATGCTGAACTAGCACAACAGTCCTGTTGTCCCACAGGTAAAAAAAAAACATTTGGAAGCGATTTAAACAGAAAGACAATGTAAGGCAAAGAAGCAAAATTTATAACTAAAATGAACAGCCGAAATGCATGGCTGCGATATTTTGAAGACAGCTTTCTTCTCTGTTTAAATTTTATCTATCTCCACATTCGTCCTGCTAAGCTAATCTCTCTGCACAAAGGAGACACGACTACAACATACCTGTGGGGAAGAGGAAAGTGCAGAGACTAACAAAATGTGAGCTATAAAACAGTGCTCGTTTTCTCCGTAGAGAACGTTTTCTTTCTGTTTCTTTTCCGAGGTTCTTATTTTAAGCCGCTGGCTTAACGGAAGTCAGACGGACAATGCTCGCCGTGAGCAGTCAAGTAGGAATGCTCTGTGAACCCAACGGGGTTACATAAACAAATATCGACAGAACTACAAATTGCACTAATTCTTGAATAATCCTTCCTAGAAAATATTTAAACTACTGAAGACTATCAATTTCTTCCGTTTTTTCCGGTATTTTAAGATACAGCATTATATCCCAGCGTTATAACAAAGTGCCAATTTTTTTTTTTTTTTGGGGGTTATCTACAAGTATCTCCTAAAGACCCATAATCCTATATGATTTTATTACATTTGGATTTGTTTTAAAGAACAACGAATGATGACACAGGGCTCACATATAAGGAAGGGAATGAAGAAACTATCTGGGAAAAAAAAAAAACTTATACAGATGGCCAGTCTGTATATGAAAATAGTATAGAGCAGAACAGTAATAGGAGAAGGGAAGGTGCTGTTGCAACAGTCTTTAAGGAAGAAACAAAAATTAAATGTTCCCATATGTGGCACCTGTGTCACACGGACCATATGGGCCAGGTAGTTAATGGCCTGAATAGCCAGGGTGGTGGATGCAAAAACACGTTTACACAGGTTGTCCAACTGCCTGGACTCCCTGTCCGGGGGAAGGGCACCAAGGTGCTTAGGCTTTTTGGTACGGTCTTACCCAGCATCAATGACCACCGAATCAACCATAGGGTGGCCCCCTAAAAAGGCTTTACCAGCAGGTGCATGCTAAAGACAGTCCCCCATCTTAGGCAATGGAGGAATAGATAAGTGGTTATTCCAGGCCACCCTGGTGGCATCATCACAGAAGTCAATCAGAGGTGGCACCCCACTGCCTTAAATAAACATCCAGGCGATGCCTCTCTGGGTCCTGCTCCTCCATTTCCCAACTCATGATGGACTGGATGTGGTGCATGACATCCATAAAAGACTGATCATCAGGAGGGAACTTGGGAATCACCCTGGAGGTCTCACCACCACATGAGATTCCCCTGGCGAGGAGGAAGATCCAGAGCAATCCAAGTCATCCTTGTTCATCTTATCTTCATCACATTCCAGCGGCGGGCACTCGTCCTGGCAAGAGCCAGAGTAGATGTCAGGTCAAGACCAGGAGGACCCCAACATCTGGGGTTCACTGGCACCAGATGGCCCAGATCCTGGGGTGGCAGATTCCGACTGGGATCTGCCTCTCAACAAAGGACCACCTTGTGGAAAACAGGGCGTTGTAGTCCACCGGAGGTGGGAAATTATACACTGGTGGGTACAGATAAGTCGGCTTCAGATAAGGGTACGACGGCAGTGGGGCTGGCATAGGATACCCTGGCAAAGGACCACCCAGCGTCTGCTGGGGGTCCAGCGCTGAGCCAGCAAGAGTCAACAGCGGCACAGGCTGCAGAACAGTAAATGTCAGCATCAGGCCCGCGGTCCAACAGGCATCAGTAGGGAGCACCCAGAAGAAGGATCTGCTGGTGCTGGGAAAGCAGGAGAAGCAGGCCACTGGGGGAGAGACCACCCAGGCAGAGGCGATGCCAGGCTAAAAGAAGCGGTGGTAGCCTGCTACAGGTACGGCCTTGAAGGACCGACATCAGGCCCTGCAGGGAGGACCAACTTAGGCAGTGCCTTGGCCGGGGTGGGGTGGAGGGACTGACGCCTGAGACACTGACACCGGCCAAGCCTCCTGGCTAAGAGCTCATGTAAGAAATGGGTGTGAGCGTCAGGGGCTGGGAGACAGGAGACTAAGCCCCCTGCCCTGAGGAGCCACTGCCTGTAACAGCAATGAGGGCAGGTGGCTGTGCCAAACGTAGCCCAGTGGTGGAAAGGGCTGGTGTGGCTGAGGGAGCTGACCCCCTTGCAGGTGGATGACCCTGACGCAGTTGAGGGTTTGTGAGGTGATTGCGAGTGGGAAGCAAACCGGTCCCGGTGTTTGTCCCAGTGTTTATGCTTCCCACTGGATTTTTGAGAAGATGAGGAAGCTCTGGAGGACTGTGCTGGCAAGGGCTAAGAGCTCCAGGCCTGCAGTTCCTTCTCCATCGTGACCAGCTTCTGCTTAATAGGATGGCTCTCCAGAATCTTAAGACAACGTCTCCAAGTGGCCTCACTGAATTTCTGGCAAAATCTGGCAGGCTTCCGTGTTGTGGCTGGGGCCTAGGCAACGGATACACGCAAAGTGGCAGTCTTTTTCAGGAATTTGTTTGCTGCAGGCATACTTTGTGGAGTGGTCAGAAGATGAGGCTAATGGAGAAGACAAACTCGACAGCTGAAACACTGAAAATCTGATGTTAATCTACTCAAAGAAAAGAAAAATAAAGCATGGCAAGCGCAAGCAAAGGCAGTCGACTGTAGCTGCAGCATTCACTAAGGTCCAATGTGCGTGGGTCAATGGTGGGAAAAGCTCTGAGGAGGGTGTGGGGGTCCACCCACCTTTACATGACAGGCTGACATCAATAGCGGACGTCGGTGGTGGGCAGTCCCCCATGGCAGACTGCTAGTTAGAAAGTTTTCTGTGTGGTCCTGGCACCTGGCGGCTTAGTCCTGCCAGTGTTGGTCTGCTGCAAGAGCCTTCCTCAAAGTAAGATAAAAATATACAGAACAAAGAACAGTGCACACTGGGATGGTGGTGTTCTCAAAAACATCAGACAGTCACTTGGAGATTGGGCAATCACCAGCATAGTAAATCAAGGACTCCACCAGGTAATAACTTATTTACTTCATTTACTGCACATCTGAGAAGGACACCATACCATTCATGGTTCTTAGTATGCTTGATGCATTTCAGATCCCCATGGATTCTTTCTCAAAAGTAAGGTGTTCTTCCAAGATGTGCAGTAAGATAAACATATCCCTGATGACTTTGGCTTGCTTGAGTTATGTTCTTACTTGTAGCAATTCTTCCATAGAAGGCACAGGGGTCTGGGGAAAGGGCACCACTATTTCCTCTGCTTCAGGTTCAGTGCGTTTCTCCATTCTCAGTTCCTTTAGACTAGATGACAAAGCTGGAGTATCAGCATGTCATTTTATTTGTTTTTAATCCTTACCTGGATGAGTATTAGATATGGATTTTGGGTCCTTTTAATGCTTCCTTGAAGATTTAGTTTTACAGGCTACATCTTTACGTGAAGTAGATTCAGCAGACATTTTAACCAAGGGATTTTCAAGCTTCACAGGGGAACACTCCTTGAAGCTGCACAGCAGAGCAGGAGCTGACAGAGAAAGCCCTTTTGCTGGTCTTCCTCCCTTTTGTGTTTTAGGACAAAACACTGCACAGCTTACAGTTTTCCCACTTGTGAGCAGCGCCCAAACATTTGCAACACCCTGTATGCCTATCTACCTTAGGCAAACTGGTGCCACACTGAGTACACCTTCTAAGACCAGTGGGCCCATTCTTTTTCTTTGGTAATCATGACTAAGCTATGAGACCAGAATGGGTACCAAACTGTCCAACCCAAATCCTTGAGAGCCAGTTTAAGTGTAGACCACAGTCCTTGTGAGACTTAGAAATTTCATTTAAAAGCACTCAGAAACGGACCACAGTCATAGAAACATAGAAGTTGACGGCAGATAAGGACCGCAAGGCCCATCCAGTTTGCCTTTTCTTTTTCTGCCTTATGAATGTGCCATCGGCTTTTGCTCTGTCAATGGCCTATCTATTCATACTCATCTGTATTGCTCCCTTATGCCTATCCCATGCCTGTTTGAAGCCCTACACTGTATTCATATCCACTACTTCCTTAGGTAGGCCGTTCCATGCATCCACCCCCCTTTCTATGAAAAAACATCCTCACATTACCCCTTAATCTGCCTTCCTCTAGTCTCATGCTGTGTCCTCTTGTCCTGCTATTTTTCTTATATTGAAACATGTTAGACTCTCACCTTGTTAATGTCATGAGCCAGTGACAGTTACCGTGTTAAGCCCCAACCACAGGGCCAGAAAAAAAAAAAAGGAAAAAGTAACATTTTTAACCAGAATCCAAGAAAAGGGAACCAGAATGTTCTATCTACCGTTTACCCTGAAACTCTGGCATTGTCTTAGTGAACTGAGTAAAATGTGGTTAATTTCTATTCCCGGGAACCGAGAGGGAATGAGAAACAGAAATTTTAAACAAAATACCTCTAAAAACACAAAACTGAGACAGAAGCAAATGACACTGAATAAAATGACCTGATCACACCAGCACCCGAGGACTGGACATGACTAATTTATGGCCAGATCTGAGACTCCCTACTTTTGTGAGGAGATGGGCTCATTGGACCCTCCAGGAAGATGAATCTTGTACTACCTTCAGCTAGCCTCTCATTCTTTAGGTACCCATTTACTTGACCAGACTCTCCCCATCCCTGCCCTCACACCACTGAATAAACCTGGGGCGTGGTTAACAACAGACTAATGATATTGAAAAAGTACTTGCCAAGCCTCTCACTGATTGAAATGCCAGCTATGATTATACATTACTTCCTTGTTACTGGATTATGATACTTGCCATAAGTTGAATGGTTGTTAAGAAGTATTATGTACCCGAACAGATGATGCTGTCTTAAACCTGTATCCAAGCTTTACAATAAACACGAATTTCAAAAAAAAAAAAAATTTAGGGCCAGATCCAATTGAAGCTGGGAGCAGGTGGTTCTATAAGCTCCCTGGGAATGCAGGGTGTTCTGAGGTAGGCAAATTTTGGGACCCTTTTACTCCCTTTCCTCCTCCACTGCCACGTTAGCCATTCAATGGACCACTGGACCATAGAGCCAATGCTGGAAATACACATTAAATGACCAACATCAGCACAGTGTTTACAGTTTTTTAGTATAAGGCTTCTTGTTTGCTACCATAGTGGCCCCAGGAGTGGGGGTGGATGTGTGTGTGTGAAAATGCAAGTTGTAATGCAATGTAAGGAGGCAGTATACCGCAGTGGTTTAAGGCTCTGAGCTGCAAACCTGGAGACCATGGTTTGAATCCCACAGCCCCCACTTGCATACTGTGTGGCCCTGAGCAAGTCACATCTTCCTTGTGCTCCCAGATCACACCTGTAAACAAGCTTTCAACTTAGTGCATCTCTCCTGGTTAAAAAAAAAAAAAAAGGAGTTATGTACTTACCATAACTGCACAGCATGCATTACTTCTTATGGGTCTGGGCCAGAGGCACGAAGACCCTATGGGAACAAAGTTTTGGCCAGGGGGCTGGCAAAGGCAATGGGCACAGCACCTGCCCACCCCCATGTGATACCACATGCTAGCCAATAACTACTGCCAGCTCCCTCACCAACCTCAGTTCTGTTCACCAGTAAAGAGAAACAAAAGTAGGGGAAAAATAAGAGAAGGATTAAGGAATTCCCAGCCCAAAGGAAAATGGAAAAAGGATATAAAAATAAATAAAATAAAACCAGACTACCAACCTTCACACAGACAGAAGGGACACACTAGGTGGTACATGGAGATAGTTGGGTAAAGAACCACAGCCTTGGCACCAATAGCCAGAAAGCAGTGGGGTAGTGATATTTGTAAACTTGTTGCTCTTGCAGTCAGGAGGAATATTCAAAAAAATTGGGACCCAACTGCAACCGAGATAGCGCAAATGTGTCAAATAGCAGAAAAAACTACAAGCGACTCCTAAAAGGCAAACAGCGTGACAGCAGAGGGTTAACTGACTGAGAAACAGGTTACGTCCCCACCTCCCCCAAGACAATGGGGAAGGAGAAAACCTGATGACTGTTGAAATGCAGCCTGTACAGCTTAAGGAGTCGATATGTGACCATCTCTCCAGTAGTCCCCGGACCTGTTGGGCTTAACAGCCAAGCTGGCAGAGGGAGAAGAAGCATGCCAGCCTAAGACAGAGGAAAAAGGCCTGGTATAGCCAGAAAACAAAACAACAAAAAAAAACAAAGAAAAGCGGACCTGCCTCACCTGCAGCAACAAGACGTACCCTGTGTGAAGGCTAATATAGTTTGATCCAATCAAGTGCACAGCACCCATCCACAGACAGGGCTACTGCCAAGTGGAGTTAGATTTGGACAAAGTCCAGTGGGCACCAGTTGCATTCAACAACTAATAGGGATGCACCCAAGAAGAAGAGAATGTAACCCAGACCGGGGAGAGAACTGCTCTCTCTTTGTTTTGTTGGCATGGGGCCCTGAGGGACCCCTTACCCAGTTTCTAAGCTGTTTTTTTTTTTTTTTGGTAAATGGGAACACAATAATGGGTTCTAAATAATTTTGTTAGTACAATAAGCTGCCCTACACAGAGAACAGCAACTGAGGAGAGGCATGAAGCACTAGAACCTGCCAGCTAGCAGTAACACTGAGCTTCCCAGGGGTTCTGGCTCTGCTACATAAGACGATGGTGGGCTGGTGTGCTAATCAATGGTTAAGATATTCTGGAAGATCAACAGTTACAGTAAGTATGTAACTTTCTTATCTTCCAAGAATCTTCACCACCGATTCCCACTTATGGGTCCAAGTACCAAGCTTTCCCTTCTTTTTAAAGGAGGAGCTGGTTCATCCCGAGGGTAACAGATACCCTTAGCCGTCTGTGTCGGGGAGAACACCTGAGAGCAGAGATTCCTTACAGGTCTAACAAGACCAGACACTGATCAGAGCCAGGCAGGGGCTCTGGGGGCACAGGTGCAGGAAGGTTCCCTGACAATTCCTGCCTGACCCTAGGCGAGAAGAAATGAGCCCCAGGAAACTAAAGATCAGCAGTTTACATTGGGCCAAAAGTGCCAGTCAAGAGAAGCGAAGCCAACCCACCCACCTGATGCAGACTGCTGTTACCACCAGTCTGGAGGCCACCTTGTTGGCACTGTAAGATGCCCTTGCTGCTGCCATGCTACCTTCAGATCCCGGGCGAAAAGGTCTACGATTGTTCCGATTGCCTCGCTTTCTGACAGTTAAGCTAGGAGTATTCAGCTACAATTACAGGCAATGGTTAAATGTTGCCATACGAGCCTGGTATGCAGAGATGCACATAAGAGCGCATGCTGAGGTAAATGCCTTCCTTCCCAGAGTGTCCACGTGAGCAGAATCTGCATCTGCACGTCGGTCATGTGTGAAGCTCCATGGCCCTGAAGAGGTCTGCAGTACTTTAAGCCCCAAGGTGTGAAGTACCTCACCTGCAAACCTTGAGGGTGTGACGTACCACAAGAGGATGTTCGTGGGGATGGTTAAACTAGAGAAAGGACACCTCCACACTGCCCTAGATGCCCTCTCCACAACTCTAGGCCATGGCGGGACAACCAAAGTGTGGACACTTGGAACTCCAAGGAGCCCCAACAGAAGGACTGCCAGATTGCAGTTTGTGTAGGCTTGCAGATTGAGCACCTGGAGCATCTCCACCATGAATTGCTGGTACAAGGAGTAATCAGTAGTAGGAGGGAAGGAGGGAGGAAGGAAGAAAGGAAGGAAGATACAGGATTCATTGTCTCAGAAGAAGTCAATGGAGATGAGGTGCCACCTCTGGATATGGTCGATGTTGCAGAGAACAGCCTGTACTAGGCCCTGTAAGACTCCCTGTGCCAACCCTTTAAGGCACCAACCAACACCTGCTGTTGCTCGCACGTTAGTAGCCCTTCAGGGCCTAGTAATGAGAACATCCTTTCTATGAACTGGCAAGGGTTGAGACTCCTAGTCTCAAGGGCCTCACCCTGGGCTGTGGAACTGCGTCCAACATCAAACGAGTTACCCGAGCACACTCATGAGAGGGAAACACCAAGGTGAGGAGATTGGAGCCATGTACACTACCGGTCAAAAGTTTTAGAACACCCCCATTTTTCCAGTTTTTATTGAAATTTACGCAGGTTAATGTCTCAATGTACTCTGAAATTAAAGCATAGAACAAATAAACAATTGGAGATAAAAAAGAAATCATAGAATCATTTTGTTTAACAAAATTTAATCTAAATTTTTGACTCATCAAAGTAGCCACCTTTTGCAGATATACTGTAACCGCTGAACACACTTGTGGCATTCTTCCTACAATGGACATAAAATATTGTTCGGGAAGTTCTTCCCAACACTGTTGCAGAAGTTCCCACAAATGTGTTGCACTTGTAGGTTGCTTTGCTTTCACCCTTCTGTCCAGTTCATCCCAAACCAGCTCGATGGGGTTTAAGTCTGGAGACTGTGCTGGCCATTCCATGATTTGAAGCCTACCGTCTTGTTCATTTCCTCGAAGGTAGTTCTGACATAGCCTGGAGGTATGTTTTGGGTCATTATCTTGCTGTAGGATGAACCCCTGACCAACTAGGTGTAGACCAGAGGGTATTGCATGGCACTGCAAAATGCTTTGGTAGCCCATTTGGTTCAGGGTGCCAGTCACTCTGTGCTGTTGTCCTGTGAGCCACCTATCACGCAAGCTGTTGACTCTCAGAAACTTGTCTTCTGATTCTGTTGTGGCTTTGGGTCTGCCAGACCTCTTTCTGTCAGAGTTTCCTCCAGTTTCCAAGTGCCTTTTGATGGTGTAGGAAACTGTACTCACTGACACCTTGGCTTTCTTTGCAATTTCTCTAAAGCAGTTTTTGCTAACCTAAACTTTTTTTTTTTTTTTTAACCTCTAGCAGTTTACCGCTTACCTTTGTACCATTTCAGGTTATTCACTGGACTTGAATTGCTTAAATTTCAAAAAAAACTGGAAAAATTGGGGTGTTCTAAAACTTTTGACCGGCAGTGTAGATCCCACATAGGGACCCCAGTCCACACTTGTCATGGTGTCATCCATTGGCTCCAGGGAGAAGGCAGCCTCCATGTCATTATCCAATCTAGAGTTGGCACAACCTCCAGCACTGTGCTCGGGGTCAGTGACATCCTCAGAGACAGAACTCTCCCACTCACCATGGTCAATACCGTCCTCCGCCCTTCACATGGTGTTGACCGATTTATTATCTGGTGTCTCCATCCTCTTCTGTGTCAGGGGCAACAGAATAAGGGGCAATCTCCGAAACGGCATGATCATTGATGCCTCATTAGGAGCTGGGTCCTGGATTAGCACCATTGCCATCGCTGCCTCCGCCACCATGCTCAGAGCAGTTACTCTCCTCAGTGTTGCTAGCGGCATCATGGATAGTGACAGTTCCTGATGGAACAGACACCAGCCTCAATGCCACTCTCTGCACAACGCAAACAATGTCAGGGAGACCCGACGATGTTCTTAGTGCCACCTGCCACATTGTCACCAAATGGTGATAAGAGAGCAGGCTGTGCCAGGGTTGCAGAGGTGTCCACCATAGTACATCGTGCATATTGCTTTGGCCACCAGGGTCATCCACTGCTTAAGGCAGTCAGACTGTGAAGCATTCGCAGTCTGTCATCCAGAAGGAGTAGACTGTCCACAAGACCCATTCACCGGGCTCTCAGATGCCTCAGCACAGTGAGGTCAAGAAGAACTCTGTACTTCCATGGAACCAGAGACCCTAGGATGAGGGTCCTAGATGCCAAACCACGGATGCATGCTTGCAATGTCTGCCTTCGAAAGTGGGAATCGAGCTACACCACTTCAACGATCAGTTTTCTGGAGTACAGTGATCCATAACATGCTCTAGGCCAAGGCAGGCTGCACAGCTTCGATACTGATCAACTGTAGCCATTCATTTCCCCACAGAATCAATGACACAAGATGGCCACTGTCAGAGTTTATTTTTCAATGTGGCCCATTTCTTCTTGGATCTCGTGTTGTGGGAAAAAAGCAAAAGTCGGACGGCACCGTAAACCAAAAGAAAAACATGATGACGCAATTAGCAACTGTGGTGGCCATGAAGCAAACCAAGGAGCGCTCCTACGGTGTGCTCTTGGCAGGAATAACAGATCCGAGATTGGTGAGGGAGCCGGCAAAAACAGGTTACTCACCTGTAACAGTAGTTCTAGGAGTGGTATATGTTGTTCATCCACACTTCTTGACAGTGTCCCTTTCCCTTTAAGACAGCCGGAAAGTCTCTAAGCTGGCTCCTCCCACCCACCTGGGTGGTATAACCCTCAGCTCCGCCCCATGATGCCAGATCTTAGCCCGCTGGAAGCCAGATTTTGTGCGTCCACAGCCAGGGAGGTCGGGTGGGTCCGTGTGGATGAACATCATATACCACTCCTAAAACTATTGTTACAGGTGAGTAACAGTTTTTTCTAGGATCGTGGATGCGTTGTTCATCCACACTTCTTGGCAGACTCCTAGCAGTTCTCTAGGAGGAGGGAGGCAAGGCGCACACCCCCTATATACTTACTTGGGGAACAGAGACTGGAGAACTGAGGCCCCAAAACCAGCATCCCGGCATGACTCAAGGTCGATGTGGTACTGGGTAATGAAGGCGTTTGCTGTCTTCCAGGTAGCAGCCCAACAGATTTCCTGGATACAGATGTCCCCCGAAGCAGCCACTGATGCAACAGTATGGTGGGTAGAATGAGCTCTTATCCCTTTGGGAGGCTCCTAGCCTGTCAACTCATAGCATAGACTTATGCAAGATGTAATCCACCTTGCAACTGTCAGTTTTGCTGCAGGTCTGCCAAAAGCGGCTTCAGCGAAGGTGACAAACAGCTGGCGAACCTCTCCCTGAATTTCTGCCGTCCTCTCTTATAATAAGAGGGCTCATCTCAGGTCCAAAGTGTGGAGCCTGTATTCAGCCTCCGAGGTGTAACTGGGGTAGTACACCGGCAGAGTTAACACCTGGTTAAGGTGAAACTCTGACAGCACCTTCAGAAGGAATTTCGGGTGGGGGCGCAGGGCAACCTTGTCCCTCTGGAAAACCAGATAAGGGGAGTCCACCGAGAGTGCCTGGAGCTCCCCTGTCCTTATGGCAGCCGTGATAGCCACCAGGAAGGCAGTCTTCCACGACAAGTGTGACAGCTCACACTTGTGCATCTGTTCGAATGTCTTGCCCATGAGCTTTGCCAGTACCAGCAGTAGATCCCATGGAGGTGGAGGTTCATGCACTGGAAGGGATATGTGATCCAGGCCTTTGAAAAAGCACCAGACCACTGTCTCCTGCGCCGTCAGCTGACCGGCCTGCACCCGGTAAGCAGAGAGGGCTGCCAGGTGCACCCTAAGGATCAATGACCAAAGACCCCCTTTCAAGAAAGGCCAAAGGTAGTCAAGAATGTTAGCCACTGGACAGGACAGAGGGTCCAGGCCCTTGCCCTGATACCAAATGGAAAACCTTTTCCATTTCAAGGCATAACATTTCTTGGTCATTTCCTTTCTGGATGCCTCCACCATGGTGAGGACATCCTTGGAAAGACCCAAAGCCTGGAACTGTAGCCGCTCAGGTACCAGGCTGTGAGGTGCAGGGATTGAAGGTCCAGATGGAATACCTTCCCCTGGTTGACCAAGATCAGGTCCAGGCATGCTGGAAGCCGCTCCAGGGGCCTGTTGCTGAGGCAAAGGAGATCGGGGTACCAGAAAGTACAGTTACGCAAGAACCAGGGTGTGAAATTCCTATACCTTAGGTGCCCCAAGGCAGGCACTTTTGCATCAGGACACCTACTGATCTTCAGTGCCTGCCCTGCGAGGCACCTAAGGTATTCCAGCTTTCTCCGTTTTTTTTTTTTGGTGGCGCCTGTGGCTTTAAATTGCACTGGGGATTTATTTTTTTCTTTCTGGAGTGGAGACTCGGCGAGTGCAGGCGCAGAGAGCGGACACTGGGACACAATCACGAGGTACATTAAACTGCTCGTCCCAATGTCAGCTGACATGTTAAGATGCTGGCTGAAGAGAGGACGGCATTATTTGTCCTTCAGTGAACCGCGATATAGCAGGGGTCCTTCCGTCACTGCTGGAGGCAGGTTTCACCATCAGATTTTGCATAGCATGCCTGCCCCTTCTTCAGTGTGATGCTAGGACCCTGCTGCAAAGCATGGCAGTCTACGCTATAGTACTGAGCTGTTAGGACGTTCCTATGTATGTGAGCAAGAACGAACCTCAAAGAAGCGTCCACATGGCAATCGTGATCACAGATTGTAATCAGACTGATAGTGACTGTTTAGTGTTGAAAAAAATCAAAAGCTCTCTTAAGAGTTAAACACTGCCCATATTACTGTACTTTGAAGTGGAGGGACTTAGATTTATGCGGGAGAGGCAAGTGAGACCACGAGGTTCTGTGGTAGCACTGAGAGCAAAATCTGGATTCAGCGACCTTCACCAGATGAAGAAAATATAAAACAATATAGAAAAAATAGTTACTTTACTAAGATCAAGACAGAGCTATTGTATATTATAAGAGGGAACAACTCTGGAGTGCAGTGCAGGCAGTGAAAGGGATAGTCAACTCAGCTCATTATTACAACAACTTAAGAGATGAAGTTAATTAGCTGGTCTAAAGCAAGCAGTTTATGGTCTGTCTCTGTCTGGATCTTATTGTACTGCAACAGGCAGGCATACAACTGCTGGGAAAAAAGTCAGCTAAACAGACTACTAGTCTGACTAGACCTCAGGAGGTATAATGTCTTGGTGTAGTAGGGGCCATTCATATACATTTTTCAGGCTGCAGCAAGTTGGCAACACAGTCTGTTTTTTCCCCCCTCGTTGCTTGCTTACAGCTTCTTGGGGGAACTTTGCTGTGTATAATTGACAGACAGTTAAATCTGTATCAATAAAATCTGAGCCTGTGTGTTGGTAACTGCCAGCTACTGAGGCATAACATAAAAAAGCTTCTTGGAGTAGAAGCCTGGTAAGGAGCTAAGCTAATAAAGCTATTGCCTTGGACCTAGTTGTACAATAAAGTACCACCTAGCTAAGCTAACCTAAATAAAGGTTGAGGTTGAAACTTCAGATTGAGAGGTGGTGCTGCTGCCAATCTCTAAAGTTTAAATGCTTTTTACAAGCTCCTCCGACCTCTGTCTATAAATTCAGGGTGGATCTTAAATAAGGTTTGAACAAGCTTTTTTTTTTTTTTACAACTTAAGCTACTGTTGAATTTTATTACCTAAAATCTGAATACTGAGTGATATAAAAATCTGTTAAGCTTCATTTATAAGCTAGTCTCTACTTGTCTGTGGCGGACTACCTTCTGAATAAAAAAGTGCAACTGTGAGCAAAAAAAAACAAAAAAAAAACCACTTAAAACTGACTGTGTGTGTGTCATTATTTCTTAAGTTGCTACATTTATTATATTGACAAAGACAACAGTTTTTTTTGTTGCGTTTAATGACAATTACAAGACAGACAACTTAAAGTTCACTTTAACAGATTAAACATTTTCTGAGTGCGTACAGCATTAGCTTAGTCAGATACCATGAATCTTTTTAAATTTGGATTTAAGAGAAAGCATATTGATGAGTATGTGGGATGATGGTGGTGATAACGAAAATGCTTGGTCCAGTGAAGATGACTTTTAAAATTATGTAAACTAAGGGGCGGCATGTAAATATTTTCTTCGGCATGTACTTTTGCTCACTACATGCCCAAGTGGGCATGTACTTTTTTTCACGAATGTCATACCCTGGTAAGAAATTACCTTAACAGTAGATCTTCGAGGGAAGCTCTTGCAGTAGGTATTCACATTTAGGACCAAGCCGCTAGGGGTCAGGACCCCACGGAAAAATTCTAGCTAGCAGTCTCTGGTGAGGGACCGCCCCCACGTCAGGTGACCGGCGTCATGAGACATCGGTAGAAAGGGGCGGTCCCCCACGCCCGCCTTCTAGTTCTTTTCCGCCAAAGGCCAAAAGAGGCAAGATGAGAGAGAAGAGGATATTTTCCCCAATGGAAATGAAGCAAAGAAACCTAGGGGGATGGAGGGCAGGACGGTAATACTTACTGCAAGAGCCTCTCTCGAAGATAGTACAGTTACGCAAGAACTTACCGTAACAGTAGATCTTCGAGAGAGGCTCTTGCAGTAGAAGCCAGAAGGGGAAGGAAACATATTCAATTCAGTGCTTTACAGTAACTGGTAATTGCTATTTTTCTTTTAAACTTAGATTGTGGGCTTTTAGTGACACTACTTTCTTTGTTGTCTTTACTTAGAATTGTTTTTGGGCTGTTGAAAATTTAAAACGTAGTGGTGGTGTATTTTTGTGCTGTCTTTAATTGCTGCAAATTTTGTCTTGGCTTGTCTGACTTGCCCTGTAGTTTGGGTGAGGGGTGTTAATTGTCTGGCCTCTGACCTCAGCTACGTGATAACTGGAGGTGGGGCTTAGTCAGAGTTGAGGTAGCAAGTGAGTTATTTTCTCAGAAGAAGCCAGAAGGGGAAGGAAACGTATTCAATTAAGTGCTTTACAGTAACTGGTAATTGCTATTTTTCTTTTAAACTTAGATTGTGGGCTTTTAGTGACACTGTACTTTCTTTGTTGTCTTTACTTAGAATTGTTTTTGGGCTGTTGAAAATGTAAAACGTAGTGGTGGTGTATTTCTGTGCTGTCTTTAATTGCTGCAAATTTTCGCCCCTTCCCTTCCCCCAACTCTTAATTATATGCCCTGTTAAATCTGATTGACAGGAGCTAAACACAGGGTATAGTAAGGGGTGTGGAGTAGGAGGGGCATAAGGGGGAAGAAGCCCACCCTCAGCACGAGAAGTGTTTTGACTTCATTTATTTATTTATTTATTATTATTTTTTTTGAAGAAAAGTATCCGAGGATCACTGGCAGGATTTTTAGGACAGCAAATTAATAAAAAGGGAACTAGGAGAGCTTCAGTAGCAGACAAGTAGTGGAATAGCAGTATAATGTGAGGAGTGGCGCAATGCAGTGGCTGTGGGGCAGCCATATTCAAGCAGACCTTCTGGACACTGAGGTGCTGCCCTATCTGCATGCATCTCTCTGGACTGCGGGATGAGGTAGCCAGACTCAGAGCAGAAGTAAACTGGGTCAGGAGTACCATCACCCCTATCCAGAGACCACCCACTCCAAAGCAACTGCCTCAAAGAATGCCGAGAACGAGGAGCACTTGGATGACAGTGGGCTCAGGGAGTGTTAGAGCAGTCAGGCAGAGGCACTTCCCAGATCCTATTCCACTCAAGAACTCATATGCCACACTGGCAAACAGGGACAACCAAATAGAGGTACCCAGAGAAGCGGAAGGAAAGGATGTGGAGGTTAGTCAAGGAGGTGACCTCAGCGGGGAAAGCAGTGGACCCCAGAGGAGGAGGAAGCAAATCCTGGAGGGGGACTCCATCATAAGAGGGATCCAGCTAGGAACACAGGAGGGGGAGGACAGGGAGGTGAGGTGCCTACCAGGTGCCATGGCATGGAGGGATGGAAGGAAGATCCTGGGGATCACTGGGAAGGCAAGACGGGAGGGTGAGCTGGATGTCATTATCCACCTAGGTACTAATGACCTGGCAAATGGGGAGCCAAAGGAAGTTCAGGGAGAGTTTAGGAAATTGAGGAGGGGTCTCAAGCAAGTAGCTACTTCTGTCACTTTCTCAAAAGTACACCTACGAGAGGCAAGGGAGAGCATAGGGGTGCATGCACTAGGAACTTTAACTCATGGTTGAAGAACTGGTGCTGTGAGGAAGGGTTTGGATTCATTGCTGACTGGGGACCCACCTGGAGGGATGGAGGTTTGTTCAAGCCTGACGGCCTGCATCCATCCTGAGGGAATCCAAGACTAATGATAAGTTTAAATGCTACATTGACAAGCATTTAAACTAGCAAATGGGGTGGCAGGCCAGCAAGGAGGGTACCTACTTGCTCACCCCCACAGCTAGCAGTGGAACCAGTGAACCAGAGGAGTGGTTATTCTACAAAGCTGCGCAAAATATGGAGATTAGCGCCCAAGAAGTGGATAGGCAAAAAAGGGGCAAAATTCAGCAGAAGGGCAGACAGCAAGGAGAACCAGGATAAAGGACAACCAAGGAAGGGGCTGGAGTAGAACAGCGAAACAGTCTAGGGAGGTCAAATCATGGAAAGCCATGTGTGCAAATGCCAGGAGCCTTAGCAACAAGATGGAAGATCTGGAGGCTGTCATGGTGCAGTCAGACCTGGACAATGTGGCCATCACTGAAACCTGGTGTAATGATAACCACGACTGGGAGATGGCCATACCTGGCTACAACATATTCAGAAGAGACAGGGCAGGCAGGAAAGGAGGAGGAGTGGCACTGTATGTGAAAAATGACATAAGGGCCACAGAGATCCAGGAGGAACAAAATGGGGAGAGATACTGTGGGTTAAGCTGGAAAGGAAAATGGGGCCAGCCATCTGCACAGGTGTGGTCTATAGACCACCAGCCCAGGAGGAAGAAACAGATAGGGAGCTGATGCTAGCCATCCAAAGGATGGCAGACAAGGGTGAGGTAGTACTGGTTGGAGACTTCAATATTCCAGACGTGGACTGGAGCATCCCAGCAGCAGCATCAACTAGGAGCAGATTTATCCTGGACTCCCTTCAGGGTGCCTTCCTCAAGCAACTGGTCATGGAACCAACTTGGCAGAAGGCAATACTGGACCTTGTGCTCACAAACAGGGACAGTGTGATGGGGTAACAGTGGGGGAGCACCTGGGAAACAGTAACCACCAGTCATTGTGGTTTGAAATCACAGAAAGAGCAGAACCAAACCACACAAAAACACGTATCCTGGATTTTAGGGGGGCAGACTTTGGGAAAATGGGGAGATACTTGAAAGAGGCATTAAGGGGAATGGGACAGGAATCAGGGGTTGAGGAACAGTGGGCAGTATTTAAAATGGGGATTACAAGAACAACAGAATTATGCATTAAGCAGGTTAGCAAGAGGAAAAGAAAGAGGAGACCATTATGGTTTTCCAAAGAGGTAGCAAAGAAAGTGAAAGCCAAAAGATTGCATTCAGGCAATACAAAAAGACACAGGCAGAAGGGATAGGGAGAAGTACCAGGAGAAGCAAAGGGAGGCAGGGAGGTCAGTAAGGGATGCCAAAGCTCAGACAGAAGAACACATTGCAAAATCAGTGGTAGAGGGACAAAACCTATTACAGGTACATAAGTGAAAAAGAAAGGCAAAGGGAGGATAGTGAGACTGAAGGGGAGGATGGGGCCGTGTGGAGGATGACAACAGTAAAGCTGACATATTGAACAGGTATTTCTGCTCAGTCTTACTGAGGAAGAGGAGGTAATGGGTCTGAAGGAGTACAAGGTGAGAATGGTGCAGAAATGGACACAAGTCCCTTTACACGAGAAAGGGTCCTGAAGGAACTGGAAGTAATAAGAGTTGATAAAGCAATGGGGCCAGATGGGGTGCACCCAGGGTCCTTAAAGAACTAAGAGAGGTGGTGGCTGAACCTCTGGCTATCCTGTTTAGCCGATCACTGGAAACGAGGGAGGTACCCAAAGACTGGAGGACAGCAGATGTAGTCCCCTTATACAAAAGTGGGAACAAAGAGGAAGCGGGGAACTACAGACCAGTCAGCCTCACCTCGGTAGTGGGGAAGATCATGGAAGCACTACTGAAGGAGAGATTGGTGGAGCATCTGGTTGTCAATGGACTACAGGACCCAAGGCAGCATGGTTTCACCAGGGGGAGGTCATGTCAGACCAACCTCATTGAATTTTTTGACTGGGTGACTAGGAAGGTGGATCAGGAGGGCAGTGGACATGGCCTATCTGGACTTCAGCAAGGCCTTTGACACTGTGCCACATAGAAGACTATGTCACAAACTGGGGAATATGGGTGTGGGCAGGACAGTAGTGTGGTGGGTAGGTAACTGGCTGGGTGGCAGGACACAGAGGGTGGTGGTAAATGGCTGTCACTCCACAGAGGGAAGAGTGACCAGTGGGGTACCACAGGGATCAGTGCTGGGACCGGTCCTATTCAACATCTTCATCAGTGACATTACGCAGGACCTAGAAGGCAGAATTTCACTGTTCGCTGATGACACAAAGCTCTGTAACAGAGTAGACACACCAGAGGGTGTAGACAGAATGAGAAGGGACCTGCAGAAACTTGAAGAATGGTCAGGGTTTGGCAGTTGAAATTCAATGCAAAGAAGTGCAAGATAATGCATATGGGGCACAAAAACCCTGGCACAATATATCAGTTGGGGGTGAGGATATAGCATGCACCAAGCAGGAAAGGGATCTTGGGGTTATCATCTCTGATGACCTCAAGGTAGGGAAACAGTGTGACAAGGCAGCAGGTAAAACAAATAGGATGCATAGGCAGGGGCATCACCAGCAGGAAAAGGGAGGTCATAATTCCACTATACAAGACACTAGTGAGGCCCCACCTGGAGTACAGTGTACAGTTCTGGAGACCTTACCTACGTAAGGACATAGACAGGGTAGAGAAGGTTCAGAGGAGGGCAACAAAGATGGTGCATGGATTGCATCACAAGTCCTATGAAGACAGGTTGAAGGAACTGAACATGTACTCCCTGGAGGAGAGGAGGGAGAGAGGGGATATGATAGAGACATACAAGTATCTTACAGGGAGGAACAGGGTGCAGGAATACACTATTTTTAAGTGAAAAAGATGTTCCAGGACTAGAGGGCATGGGATGAAGTTGGAGGGAGGACGATTCAGAGGAAATGTGAGAAAGAATTTCTTCACAGAACGGGTGGTGGACAAGTGGAACACCCTGCCAGAGGAAGTGGTGGGGGCTGAAACAATCACAGGATTTAAGAATGCATGGGATAGACAAAGGAATTCTGGAGGTCAGGGGTAAGGGGTAATAGACTTCTAGGAAAACAAACTGAACTTACAAGCTCAAATGGGTAGACTGGGTGGGCCATAGGCCCATATCTGCCGACACTGTCTATGTATCTATGTAGGTAATACACATAGGACTGAAGCCGCAGGCATCAGGACACCACGGAAAAATTTCTAGCTAACAGTCTGTGGCAGGGACCGCCCCACGCAGGTGACCGACGTCAGTATAAAGGGGCAGTCCCCCACGCCCACCTTCCAGTTTTTTCCCCACCAAGGGCCAAAAAGGCAAGACAAGAGAGAAGCGGATATTTCCCTTCATGGAAAAGGAGCTGAAAAAGCGAAGGAGGATGGAGGGCGGGAAGGTATTACCGACTACAAGAGCCTCTCTCGAAAATCTACTGTTACGGTAAGTTCTTACGTACCTGTACTATCTTACTTAGAGAGGGCTCTTGCAGTAGGTAGTTACATATAGGACTGAGTCCCAAGCAGTCTGGAACAAGGAGAAGCACACGGGAGGACGACAACTACCCAACCATAGAACCTCTGGCTGTGAGGGTTTCAGGAAAGGAGACCTTGCAGAACAGCCAACCCAAAGCCTGCTCTACGGCGAGAGGCAATGTCTAAACTGTAGTGTTTCGTAAATGTACGGACAAAAGTCCAAGTTGCGGCTGTGCAAATGTCAGACACATTCTTAAAAAACAAGCCGCAGAGGCAGCGACTCCGGTGGAGTGGCCTCTGACTTCACCCAGCAGGGTCTTGTGATGCTTGTCGTAACAGAAAGTGATACAATGAGCCAACCATTTAGATAGGCATTGCTTGGAAACGGCATTGCGTTCTCTTTCATGAGCAAAAGAGACAAACGTCTGATTAGACAGAGATCCTTCATCCTGGTGGTGTAGTATCTCAGAATTCGGTGAACATCCAAAGTATGCAAGAGGTACTCCCCTTGATTGGAGTGTTGCCTAAAGAAAGCAAGTAGCTCAATGTATTGATTCAGCGTAGATTCCACTACCACCTTAGGGAGAAACTTAGGATTGGTGCGTAGAGCCACCCGTCTTTTGTGAAAAGTCAAATACAGTATTTTGCACATCAAGGCTTGAAGCTCGGAAATCCTTCAAGCTGAAGTAATGGCCACTAGGAAGAGAGTCTGCCAGGATAGGAACTTCAGGTCTGCTGAGGCTGCCAGCTCGAAAGAAGGCAGGGTAAGCTTCTCAAGAATGAAATTCAGATCCCAAGGAGGAGCAGGAACGCGAATAGCGGGTCTCAAGTGTAGAACCCCTCTAAGGAAAGTCTTGGAGACTTCCAACTGTGCGAAAGTTCTGTCCCCAGAAGGAACATGATAAGCAGAAATGGCCGCCATGTGAACTTTCTGAGAGGAATGGCTTAGACCCATATCAAAGAGATGGCGCATATAGTCCAGAATTCTCCCAACAGGGCACGAGAATGGCTCGAAATCCTTGGAAGAGGCCCAAATAGAGAACCTTTTCCATTTCATGGCGTAGGTAGATCTAGTGGAAGGCTTTCTGGCCTCCACCAGAATCTCGGCCACAAGCGGGGAAACCCCAAATTGGGCTTGAGCTACGTCTGCAGGAGCCATGCATACAACTGAAGGGATCTGAGACCCAGATGAACCAGGGTCCCCTGATCCTGGGTCAGCAAACGTTGCGACAGAGGAAGAGGAGGTTCCTCTGACTACTGTTGCAGAAGAGAGAACCAAACTTGCCTGGGCCAGAAAGGAGCGATTAGAATCATGCGAGCTCCTTCTGAGTCAAGTCTGTGTAAGAACCTTGGAATTAAGAGGATTGGGGGGGGAGAGGCATAGACGAATCTGTCCATCCAATCTAGAGCCAGAGCATCTCTCCAAAAAATGTCTCACCCTGGAGCGAGCGAGTAGAAGGCGGGAAGTTTTGCATTGTGAGGAGACGCGAACAGGTCTACCTGAGGTGTCCCCCAGCACAGGAAGACATTGTCTACCACCCCCTGATCCAGTTCCCACTCACGAGCTTGTGCAGATGACCGACTGAAGTGGTCTGCCAGCATGTTTTCGACCCCCGGAACATGAACTGCCAGGAGGTGAAGGTCGTGTTGCACTGCCCAATCTCAAACTCCCACTGCCTCCCTGCAAAGAGCGTAGGAACGAGTTCCTCCCTGTTTGTTGATGTACCAGACTTCGCACTTATTGTCATTCTGGACAGCCAGATGACCGGGGAACACATACGGATGCAGAGCTTGTAGAGCATACAGCATGGCCCTGAGCTCAAGCACGTTTATGAGAAGAGTCTGCTCGAGCCTGGACCAGGAGACTTGAGTCCTGTGAGACCCCAGGTGGGCTCCCCAACCCTCTCCTGAGGAGTCTGTTAATGTTTGGGAGGGAGGTTTGAGGCAGAAGGGAACTCCCCGGAAGAGGTTCTCCTGAACCATCCACCATTGTAAGTCCCGAACCACAGGGTTGGAGACCAAGACTTCTTTGTCTAGGTCGTCCACCAACTGATCCCACTGAGACTGAAGCATCCACTGAGAGAATATCATGTGAAGCCGAGCACGAGGGACTGTCTGAATAGCAGCCGACATGAGCCAGAGGATGTTAAGGACCGACCTGGCGCTGACCCACCTGCGACTGGACAGCAGGCTTGCATGAGCCTGGGGGGTGTCCACCCTGTCCAGTGGCAGGAATGCCATGCCGGAGGTCGTGTCCAGGATCGCCCCGATGAACTGGAGCCTCTGGAATGGGATCCAATGGGACTTGGCCTGGTTGATGGTAATACCCAGGCCGGTAAAGACCTGCAGGGTAAGGAAAAGGGAGCGCAGGAGCTCCTCTCTGGATGGGGCTGCCAGGAGCCAGTCGTCCAGGTACGGGAAAACCTGCACTCCCTGGGTATGCAGGTGAGCCACTACACGGAAGGCATTTGGTGAACACTGGGGCGCCGAGGAAAGACCAAATGGGAGGGGGCCTTGAACTGGTAGTGGTTCCCCTGAAACGAAAACTGGAGGTATTTGCGGTGGGAAGGGCAGATAGAGATATGCAGGTAGGCACCCTGCATGTCCAGTGCGCACAGCCACTGTCCCTGCCAGAGTAAGGGCAGAAGGCTCTGCAGGGAGAGCATTCTGAACCATTTGTACTCCATGAACAAGTTCAGGGAGCTGAGGTCTAGGATAGGCCTCACATCTCCCGATTTCTTCAGAACCAGGAAGAAATGTGAACAGTAACCCATCCCCCGAAGGTGGATTTGGGCAGGCTCTATCGCCGCCTTCAACAGAAGGGAGGATATTTCTTCCTGAACCAGAAGATGATGTTCCGGGGAGTAAGATGACTGGTGTGGGGGTTTTCTAGGTGGCTGCTTAAGAAACTCGATTGAGTGTCCTGCTGCCATCAGCTGGGGCACCCAGGCATCTTAAGTGATCCTCTCCCAACCAGGTAAATGGACGGAGAACCTCCCTCCTACTGGTTCCTCTGGAAGGTCCAGAGGCTGTGGGAGAGGAAAGGAGTCAGGAGGTGTGGGGCAGCGCTGCGGCTGAAGCTCCGCCACTTTTTGGGTGGGGCTTGCAGCCGGAGGTGTCTGATGTTTGTTGGCCCGCTTGTCTCTGAGGTTTCGCTTTGGGCTAAAAACGTCTGCGAAAAAGGAGACACTGACCCTGAGGGGGCCTGTACATAGAGTCCACAGACTTTAGTGCAGTGCCCTTCTCTTGCAGATCAGTGATGATGTCCTTGACATCCCCACCGAACAGCACCAAACCCCTGAAGAGCGCGTCCTGGATAGCAGACTGCACCTCCATGACAAAACCCGACACTCTGAGACAGGCAGAATGCCACAGACCTATGGCGAAAGCCTAGCTCCGACCAGCAGTGTCCACTGCATCGTACATGGCACAGAGCATGTGCAGACTGGCTGAATGAGCAGAACGGACTAGACCTGCCACTTCCTCCTTAGTCCGAGACTCAGGAAGGGAGTCTGGCTTGGATACCACCTCACTCAGGATCGCCTTCTGGTAATCCCCCATATGGGTAACACAATTCAGGGCCCTTATTCCCAGAGTGGAAAAGACATACACCTTCATCCCATACTGGTCCAGGAGGCAAGATTCCTTGTCAGGTGGAGACGAGCTGAGATGCTTAGGATTAGCCGTACGGCTGTGAGTGGCGCTAATCATGACAGAGTCGGCTTTGGAGTGTGTATTCAATGAATCCACACCCTCCGGAGCCTGGTATAGCCTATCCGCCTTCCTCGGAAGAGGGCTAATGCTGACAGTCGCTTCCAAATAGTGGAAACAAGGTCCGCATGAGGCTCAATCCAGGGTGGAATCAATGTTGGAGCAGTTTCGGGCAGATCCAAATGAGCAGCGAGTTTCTTCTGCTGTGGATCTGGCTCCAAAGATTGCCACTGGTGAACTGCCTGGATTTTTCTCAGCAACTCCAGAAAAGAGGGATCTTCCGGAGAAGACTTCGGAGGAGTCCTAGGCCTGGGATGGTCTGGAGTGCATGGCTCATCGTCTGGGTCAGAGCACCCATCTGAATTACCCGAGGTCTCCGACGAGGAAAAAGAAAAAGACTCTTCCTGACGCAGAGGAGGAACTGACTCCTTGGGCAACCCTCGGGGAAGCATGTCCTCCCCTGCCCTGGCACCTGAGGGCTCACCTCTAGTGTCGGGAATGGGGGGAGGGAGTCTCTTGCCTCCGACGATGGGAGTCTGGAACCAGATCCGGCATTGGCAGATGGCTCTCCACCTCCCTGGTGAGCTGAGCCTTGGCCTCAGCCCACCAGGAAACCAGAGTCTCCTTCAGGTCCACTGGTGGCTGAGGGAGTGGTGGAGGAGAAGCAGGTGTGGGGGTATCCGTACGGCAAGCATCCATAGCCAGACGGCGGGAAGCCCAGCATCTGGTACTGTGGCATTGGGTAGGCCGGCGTCAGGTACTGCAGCGCAGGATACTGCGATCCCGGGTAGGATAGCGTCGGATAAGATGGGGTCAGGTACCCGGGCACCAGGGGCTTTGACGGAGCAGATGGCCCTGGGAGGGCTCCAGCCGGCGGGCCAGGTACAGGAGGCCCGGTGGGTGTCTGGTCCGGCGTAGGGATGGCGTCCAGCAAGGGACTGTTGCCCGGTGTCAGATAGGCTGGCATCGGAGACGGCATCCGAGGGTCCGATGTCAGGTTGTCCAGCCCAGTGGGAGGAAGACCCGATGGGAGCGTACCTGCATCCTATGCATTGCCCGGGGAAGGAGGACTAAAATCCCCGGGGTCCAACAGGGGAGACACTGGAGCCTCAGTGAGCACTGCAGCGAGCTGCGGGCGACGGACTGATCAGTCGAGTCCAGTGTCGGCTCTAATGTCGCCGCTACCATCGGGGAGCAGACGTCTGCCTTACTAGTGGATCCGGCGGCGTTGAGGAGCCAGAGTCTGGACTTAATCGGAATAGATGCCCGGCGGCCGCAAAGGAGTAGCTGTCTGGCGGGCATTTTGGAAGCCGTGCGCTGTCCAAAAGGTCAGGCATCTTAGCAGCCTTGTCCGAGCACCGACATCTGGCTTACCGGAACCGCTTGACCCAGAAGGCCATATGTTGGTAGTCTTCCTGGGAGCAGCTGCCTCCTTTGGCCCAGAGGCTCCTGATGGGCCCGAGCGCGAGCCTGATGGGAGGGACGACGCCAACTTAGAAGTCTCCAAGACAAACGTCTATGAGTAGTCCCCCGGGGGAGGGGGGGGCATTACCTTCAGCACAGCCACTCCGTCTGGAGTTGCAGTGACCGTGGAAGAGGAGTCCCAGTGCTTCTCCTTTTTGCGGTGACCCTCAGGGGAAGTAGAGGCCTGCTGAAGCTTCTTCAGCTCCTTCTCCATGGAGGACATCTTTTTCAAAATGTGGGCCTCCAGGGACTGCTGACTCCATTTGCAGGTGGCGGCGTTAAACTGCTGGCAGTGCTGGCACTTATCCACGGGGTGATCTGGGTCTAGACAGGAGAGGCACTGTGAGTGTCTGTCCTTGTGCGGCAGCTGGGCACCGCAGGAATAGCACTTATTTTTATGCTCAGATGGAGTAGGGGACGACATACATAGCAGATGCTGAAGAGATTCTGACGAGAAAATCAAAGAAAATCAAAAAAAGAGCAGTAATAATTTATTTATTTATTTATTTTTATTTATTTAGCTTTTGTTGACAGGGTAAGTGCACTAGACAAATCCTGCCTATTTTCAGGCACGACCCGGGCGAGGGGGATACAGATGAATGCCAACTGACCTTGAACCAGATTAAGCTGTTGGTGGTATTTTTAGTGAATGAGGAATTTCATGACACCGGGAAATTCCCTACTCTTTCGATATGCCATGGGATCTTTAACATCCACCTGAACTACCACCAATCCAGGCAGATGGGACCTCGGTTTAACGTCTCATCCGAAAGACAGCACCTCAGAAATGCAGCACCCCTCTCATGCTGCATTACAGTGTCAGTACTGGGATATTAACCCAAGTGCCAGATGTGGGAACTGAACCCACAGCCCTCTGATCTCCCGGCCTCAGAGGCGAGTGTGCCACCTACTGAGCCACTGACACTGTAGATAATGCAGACAATTGACTGACGAAGCAATGAACTTAACCACGAGGCACTTTCACAAGCTAACAGCAGGAAAGAACTGGAAGGCAGGTGTGGGGGACCGCCCCTTTATACGGACATCGGTCACCTGATGTGGGGGCGGTCCCCCGCCAGAGACTGCTAGCTAGAACTTTTTCCTTGGGGTCCCCGATGCCTGCTGGTTTCATATATAATTACCTACTGCAAGAGCCCTATCGAAGCAAGATCTACTGTTACGGTAAGTTCTTACATAACTGTACTATCGTAATTCGAGAGGGCTCTTGCCGTAGGTATTCACATACAGGACGGAGTCCCAAGCAGTCTGGAAGAAGTAAAAACACTCGGGAGGAGGATTGTGATCCATAACACAAAACCTTACGACTGAACAGGTCTCATGAGGAGACCTTGTAGGACAGCCAACCCGAAGCCTGCTCTACGGCAAGAGGCACTGTCCAAACTGTAGTGTTTCGTAAACGTATGGACAGAAGTCCAAGTTGCGGCTGCACAGATGTCTGCCACTGACATTCCTGAAACAAGCCACAGAGGCAGCTACTCCCCTGGTGGAGTGACCTCTGACTTGACCTGGCAGGGTCTTGTACTTGTCATAGCAGAAAGTGATACAATTCATTAACCATTTTGAAAGGCATTGCTTAAAAAACAGCACTGCCTTCTCTTCTGCGAGCAAAAGAGACTAAGAGCTGATCAGCCTTCCTGAGATCCTTAGTCCAATTCGTGTAGTATCTCAGGATTCTGTAAACATCCAAAGTATGTAAAAGGTACTCCCCTTGACTGGAGTGTTGCGTAAAGAAAGCCGGTTAACTCAATAGATTGATTCAGCATAGATTCAGCCACTACCTTAGGCAGAAACTTAGGGTTAGTGCATAGAGCCATGCGTTCCTTGTGGAAAATCAGATATGGGATTTTGCACATTAAGGCCTGGAGCTCAGAAATGCACCGAATGGAAGTTATGGCCACTAGGAAGAGTGTCTTCCAGGAGAGGAACTTTAAATCAGCATCCGCTGCTGGCTCAAAGGCAGGCAGTGCAAGCTTCTCCAGAATGAAATTCAAGTCCCATGGAGGGGCAGGAATGCGAATGGGGGTGGGGTCTCAAGTGGAGAACCCCTCTAAGAAAAGTCTTGGAGACTTCTAATTGAGCCAAAGTCCTATCTCCAAAGGTAATGTGGTAGGCTGAAATAGCTGCCATATGAACTTTTAAAGAGGAATGACAGACCCAGGTCAAAGAGGTGACGCATGTAGTCCAGGACTTTGTTAGCTGGGCATGAAAAGGGCTCCAAGTCCTTAGTCTGCCCACATGGAGAACCGTTTTCATTTCATGGCATAGGTGGACCTGGTGGAAGGCTTGCTTGCCTCCACCAAAATGTCCGCTACTAAAGGAGAGACTCCAAAGCAGGCTTTTGCTACATCTGCAGGAGCCATGCATGGAGATAAAGGATTTGAGGCCTGGATGAACAATAGTCCCCTGATCCTGGGTCAACAATTGTTGTGACAGAGGAAGAGGAAGAGGTGGTTCCTCTGAAAACTGTTGCAGAAGAGAGAACCAAACTTGCCTGTGCCAGAAGGGGGCAATGAGAATCATTCGTGCCCCTTCTGATCTGAGTTTGTTCAGGACCCTCAGAATCAAAGGAAAGGGAGGGAAGACAAACAAATCTGTCCCTCCAACAGAGAGAGACAGAGCATCCCGCTGGAAAGCATCTCGCCCTGGAGCGAGCGAGCAAAAGACGGGAAGTTTTGCATTTTGGGGTGAGGCAAAGAGGTCTACCTGAGGTGTCCCCCACTGCCGAAAGATGTTGTTTACGACCTGCTGATCTAGCTCCCATTCATGAGACCTGGCTGAGGACTGGCTGAGTTAGTCTGCCAGAGTGTTTTCCACTCCCGGAACATGAACTGCGATCAGGTGAAGGTGGTGCTGAGCTACCCACTACCAGACTCTCATCGCCTCCCGGCGCAGGGGATAGGAACGTGTTCCTCCCTGTTTGTTGAGGCACCAGACTATGCATATGTTGTAGGACTGGATGAGAAGATGACCAGGAAGAATGAAGAGAAGAAGAGCCTGAAGGGCATAAAGGACTGCCCTCAGTTTGAGCACATTTATGTGCAGGTCCTGCTCGAACCTGGACCAGCTGCCCCGAGTCCTGCAAGACTCTAGGTGGGCACCCCAGCCCTCCCCTGATGCATCTGTTGTCAGTGCCTGGGAAGGAGGAGCGATGCAGGAAGGAAATCCCAGACACAGATTTTCCTAAACCATCCACCAGTGTAAGTCCCTGGACATGGGATCAGACACTAGCACCTCTTGGTCTAGATCATCCATCGTCTGGTCCCACTGTGACCGAAGCATCCACTGAGAGATCCTCATATGGAGCCGAGTGAACGGGACTGTCAGAATGGCAGCCGCCATTAGCCCGAGGAGGCAGAGGACTGACCTGGCTCCAACCCGTCTGCGACCAGACAGAAGACAAGCCCAATTCTGAAGGGTCTCAACCCTGTCCAGAGGTAAGAAGGCTTTGCTTGTGGTTGTGTCCAGAATCGCCCCTATAAACTGGAGGCATTGGCAAGGGACCAAGAGAGACTTGGCCTGGTGGATGGTGATAACCAGGCTGGTAAAAACCCGCAGGGTAAGGGAAAGGGAGTGCAGGAGTTCCTCCCTGGACAGGGCCACCTGCAGCAAATCATCCAGGTACGGGAATACCTGCACACCCTGGGTATGCAGGTGGGCCGCTACCACCAACAGGCATTTGGTAAACACTCTGGGAGCCAAGGAGAGACTAAATGGGAGGGCCTTGACTTGGTAGTGGTCCCCCTGAAAACAAAAACGGAGGTATTTCCAATGGAAAGGGCACATGGGGATATGCAGGTCTGCATCCTGCATGTCCAGAGCGCATAGCCATTGTCCCAGCCACAGTAACAGTAGAAGGCTCTGCAAGGAAAGCATTCTGAAGCGTTGTACTCCATGAACATGTTCAGGGAGCTGAGGTCTAGAACTGGCCTCAAGTCTCCCATTTTATTTGGAACTAGGAAGAAATGGGAATAGTAAACTGTCCCCCAAAGATGAGTGGGGACTGGTTCTATCACCACCTTTGACAGAAGGGATAGGACTTCTACAACCAGAGGAAGATGTTGAGGGGAGTAAGATGACTGAGGGGGTGGTTTTCAGGGGGGTTTCTGCACAAACTGAGTGACAGACCGATATTAGCTGGAGCACCCAAGTGTCCGATGTTATCCTCGCCCAACCCGGCAGATGGAAGGAGACTCTCCCCTACCGGTTCCTCTGGAATGACCAAAGGCAGAGGGAGAGGCAGGTGCTCAGGAAGCATGGGGTAGCGCAGCAGCCGAGGCTCCCGTGGACTTTTTGCTCGGGGCAGTCTTGGTTGCTGGAGGGGCCCGACGTTTGTTGGCACACTTTCCTTGAGGCTTTTGTTTATGTCGGGTTTGTCGAAAAAAGGACGTCACTGCCCCCAAGGGGGTCTTTGAGAAGTCTGGACAGACTTTACTGCAGTGCCCCTGTCTTGCAATTCAGTTATGATGTCCTTGACATCACCCCCGAACAGCACTGAACCTCTGAAGGAAGCATCCTGTATAGCAGCCTGCACCTCAGGGACCAGTCCTGATACACGAGGCCAGACATGACGCCGTAGGCCCATGGCGAAAGCCGAGCTCCTACCAGCTGTGTCCACCACATCGTAAGTGGTACAAAGCATGTGCCTACAGGCCGAACGAGTGGAATGGACTAGGTCTCCCAGTTCCTGCTTAGTCTGCGAATCAGGTAGGGAGTCCAACTTAGATTCCATCTGGCTAAGGATGGACTTCTGGAAATCCCCCATATGGCCAATGTAATTGAGGGCCCTGATGCCTAGGATCAAAAAGGAGTAGATCTTCTTACCGTACTGGTCCAGAAGCCGGAATTCCTTGTCAGGCAGGAACGAACTCAGATGTTTAGGGTTGGCGGAGCGGCAGTGAGCGGCACTGACAACAACCGAATCCACCTTGGGGTGAAGACTGAGAAAGTCTATACCCTCAGGAGCCTGGTATAGCCTATCCGCCTTCCTCGGAAGGGGGGCTAGCACAGAAGGCTGTTTCCAGATGGTGGAAACAAGATCAGTGTGAGACTCTATCCAGGGTGGAATCAGTGTTGGAGCAGTCTCTGGCAGGTCCAAAGGAGCAGCGAGTTTCTTGTGCTGTGGCTCTCGTTCCACTGATTGCCGCTGGTGAGTTTCCTGGAACTTCCTTAAGAGCTCCAGAAAGGAAGGGTCCTCTGGAGGGGACTTCAGAGGATCCCTCTGCCTTGGGCGTTCTGGAGTATGAGGCTCATCTCCATGATTAGAGTGGTCAGACCCAGAGTCCAAGTCAGAAGTCTGAGGAGTAGGAAGAAGACTCCTCCCTGGGAGGGGGAGAAACTACCCCTCTGGGGAGCTCCCGGGGGCGCATGTCCTCCCCACCCCAGGCGCCAGAAGGTTCTCCTCTGGCGTCAGGTAAAAAGGAGGGAATCTCCCGTCTCCGACGTAGGGGGGCCGATGTAGGGACCAATGTCGGGAGACAACTCTTGACCTCTGATGAGCTGAGCCCTGGCCTCAGCCCACCAGGAGGCCAAGGTCTCCTTCAGATCCACCGGTGGCCGTGGAGTGGGCTGTGGATGTGGAGGAGGAGGTGGGGGATACGGGTATTGAGAGTACCCATAACAGGAGTATCTGTAGCCAGATGGCAGGAAGCCCGGCGGTGGGTACTAAGGCACCAGGTACCGCGGCGGATACTGAGGGGCCGGGTAGTGCGGCACTGGGTATTGCAGTGTCAGGCACCCTGGTGCCAGGGGCTCTGATGGAGCATAGGGACCTGGCAACGGCCCTGCTGACAGGCTGGACAGAGGGAGCGTCGGCCCCGCAGGCGTCGAGCCCGATGTAGGGATACAGTCAAGCAGGTCTGATGGTCCAGACAGAGGAACAGGTCTTCCATCGGGCAAAGGGATACCGGAGGGCGGCATAGGGTTGGCCAGCATGGGTACCGGCGTCAGAGGGTCAGGCGTAAGAAGGGGGGACCCCCGACGGCAGCATCCCAAGGTAGTCTGTCTCAACCGGGGAAGGAGGGTTAAAATCCCCGGGTGTAAATCGAGGGGACATGGGGACCTCAGCAGGCAATGGGGTTATCCATTGCAGAGAGCCTGGGGCGTCACACATTACGACAGGGTCTGGCGCAGGCTGGTTGACTAGGGAGACGTCTGAGGAGCCGGCGTCCAACTTATTGGACTCCCTGTCAGAGGAAGGCCGTGAAGGAGTGACAGCCTTGTCGGAGGGGGAGTTGGGCTGTGCAATCACCTGAAGAGGTGAGCGTCTTAGAAGCCCTGTCCAGGCGGGTGTTGATAGGACTGACATCAGACTTACTGGACCCGCTTGTGCTGGAAGGCCATGAAGGAGGAGCAGCAGCGGCCTCCTTTGGCCCGGAGGCTCCCGAAGGGTGTAAGCATGAGCCAGACGGGGTGGCCCCTTCTTGGTAGTCACCAAGACAGCCATCGAAGAGTGATCCCCCAGAGGGGATGTTACCTTTAGGGCCGCAACTCCAGCCAAAGTCGCGGTTGTTGTGGAAGACCATTCCAGCTCCCGGTGCTTCTCCTTGTGGCCTTTCGGGGAAGTGGATGCCTGCCTAAGCTTCTTTAACTCGTTTTCCATGGAGGCCATTTTCTTCAAGGAGATGGGCTTCCAGGGACTGCTGCCTTCTCTTGTGGGTAGCAGAGCTGAACTTCTGGCAGAGCTACCACTTCTCAATGAGGTGGTTGGGGCCTAGACAGAAGAGGCACAAGGAGTGCTGTCCTTGTGTGGAAGCTGGGAACCACACGAGTCGCACTTGTTTTTATGCAATTCAGAGGGCATCGGGGACGACGTACACAGCAGATATTGATGAAAATTGAAGAAATCAAGAAAAAAAAAAAAGGTTGAAAAAGTTAAGAACTTTAGGACCGATGAACGAACTGACAAGCGCTGTTCTACCGCGAGGAACTTTCACAAGCTGACGGCGAGAAAGAACTGGAAGGCGGGCTTGGGGGACTGCCCCTTTATACAGGCATCGCAAGACGCTGGTCACCTGACGAGAGGGCGGTCCCCCACCAGAGACTGCTAGCTAGAATTTTTCCATGGGGTCGTGATGCCTGGCAGCTTAGTCCTATATTCGAATACCTACTGCAAGAGCCCTCTTGAAGTAAGATCTGGCGTGGCCAGTCTGGGGCTACCAGAATCACCTGCACCTTGTCCATACTCAATTTGAGAAGCACCCTGTGGATCAAAGGAAATGGAGGGAAGGTGTAGAAGAGGCCTGGGGTCCACGGCCTCGAAAAGGCATCCCCCTGCAGCGAGCCTTGCTGGGGAGAGGGGGGGCATGAAACAGCCTCAGCTTGGCATTTTCCCTTGAGGCAAACAGGTCCACCATTTGTTTGCCCCAGCGGGAGAACAGGCTGTAAGCTACCTCTGGATGGAGAGACCACTCGAGGGATGTCTCACCTATGTGGCTGATAGCCTCCGCCAGATAGTTTGAAGCTCCTGCCACGTGGATGGCTAGGAGATCTGCCCCCAGACAGCTCACAAGTGTCCAGATGTAGAGCACTTCCCTGCAGAGCAGACAGGAATGTGTGCCGCCCTGTTTGTTGAGGTAGTACATGGTCGTGGTATTGTCTGTCTGGACTTGAACCACTTGACTGCGGAGCTGAGGAGCGAAAGCTGACAGTGCCAGTCTGACTGCTCTGAGCTCCAACAGGTTGATGTGGTTACGGGACTCCTCGGTTGTCCAGAACCCATGGGCCCTGTTGTCCCCCCTGTGGGCTCCCCAGCCCATGAGAGAGGCATCAGTCTTATGGATGGCCATCTACAAACGGGATCCCTTCCTGCAATCGGCCTGGAATGGTTCACCATTGGAGAGCATCCCACATCTTCTGGGTGACAGTGATCAGCTGGTCAAAATGACCATGGTGCCGAGTCCACTGGGCGGCCAGCTCCCACTGGATGGGGCGCATGTGCCACCGGGCCCAATGGACCTCAGAGGTGCACGCTGCCATGTAACCCACAAGGCGCAGAAAGTCCCGGGTAGGGCGCAATTGCCCAACCAGAAATGATTGGGCAAAGGAGGAGAGAACTTCAGCCCTGTCCGCTGGGAGCTGAGCTCTGGCTTGACAAGAGTCAAGCTCTGCCCCAATGAAACACATCACCTGAGAAGGCACGCGTTCCGACCTGCCCTCATTGATCAGGAGGCTGAGTTGGGAGCAGGTCTGGAGGGCCAGGTTCCTGGACCTCGCCACCTCCTGCTGGGTGAAACCTGCTAAGAGCCAACGTCAAGGTAGGGGTAAATTCTGACACCCCCCCCAAGGGATGGGCTGACACCACTACAATGCATTTGGTGAAGACCCGTGGGGCCGATGACAGGCCAAATGGCATGGCTCAGAGCTCATATACGGTTCCCTCGGCTCTGAAGCGGAGGAACCACTGGTGAGACGGATGTTTTGCTCCAGGGATTGTATGATCAGAGACAGAGTGACCATCCGGAAGACGCGTGACCCAAGATACTGATTCAGGTCATGCAGATCTAGAAGGAGGCGCCAGCCCCCATACACTTGGGAACCAGGAAGTACCTGGAAACAAAACCTGGGTCTGCTGGAACGTCCGCCACTGGAGCTACTGCCTCCTTGAGGAGGAGCTGAGCAATGTCGTCTCGGAAGAGCTGACTGAGTGTGGGCAGATACCCTCTCCTCCCGTGGGGTGCAGGCTCAGCTTGGAGGCTACTGCTCAAATTCCAGAGGCAGCCCCTGGCTGACCACTTCTAAGACCCACCTGTCCATAGTAACAGCAGACCAGGTGGAAAGAAAAGTGGCAGAGCTGGCCCCCCACAGGAGGGCCCAGAGCTGGCATGACGGGAGTAGGGGTGGCAGCCCCCACCCTGTCACTGGGCAGGCTTGGAGGCAGAGGATCCAGAGCCTGAACCTCAGCCTCCATTACGGGCCTGGTAAGGTTCCGGGCTTGGACCAGGGGCACCAAGCTTGAGCCTGCTGCTGCTGCCCTCCTTGAAAGGAGGACTGCTAGGCTGCAGGGGAAGAGTGACAGAGACTTTTTCTGCTGCTTCCTAGGACCAGAAGAACCCTTAGCAGAAGTGTGGCGTCCAAGGTGGCACTGAACTGCTCAATGCACTAAAGGTGACCAGCCACACCTGGGCCAAAGAGATCAGTGCCCAGGAAAGGCACATCAGCTAGTTTGTGCTGAGTATCCACCGGAAAGGAGCGGAGCCTCAGCCAAGCCCTGCGGCGACAGGCAACTGTGGCTGCCAATGAGCAGGCACGCAAGTCCCTGATATCCAGAGCTGTCTGGAGCTGTTTGGCAACAGCCTGGCCTTGGTCCCGGACCTGCTTGACCGTGGTCTGCAAGTCTGCGGGGAGATGTGGGAGGACTTCGTCAAAGGACCCCAAGAGGGCATGGGAGAAATGTGCCACGACGATGGCCGAGCTTGCCTGACGGAGGCCTAATGATTAGGCCGCATAGACCTTCCAGGCAGAGTGATCCAAATATTTGGATTCCTTCTCAGAAAGTCTGTCAGTATCAGCAGAACTACCAGTACACACCTGAACACAAAGGCGGTCACAAGGCTGTCGGCTGAAAGGTGCTCTGTGAACCCCGCAAGGGACCTCATGGGCACCGCATACTTGTGGGCTATACGGGCAGACAGAGCTGGACAGGAGGCAGGATGCTGCCAAAGTTCTAAAGCCAGGCCAACAATGGCCTTGGCCACAGGAAAGGCTTCTATCGGGGTATCCCCTCTCGAGGATGTCAGTGAGAGGGTACTCTGCCTTTTTCTGGATAGGCTCCAAGGGCATCCCAGTGGACTCAGATGAGGTGAAGAATGCCCTAAAAGGATGAAGGACTTCTGTCTCTATCCCACCAGCCAATTCATCATCCCCTGGATGAGAATGGAGGCCAGTTTCATCCAAATCTGAGAAATCTGTATACAGCAGTCGACTGCCCACATCACCCTCGACCCGCTGGGGGCGGTCAGGGGTGACAGTGACCGAGAGACGTTGGGGAAGCCCGGTATTTGGTCTAGCTTCCTTCGAAGGAGCCCTTCCCACAGGCTGCTTGGGTGGTGGTTCAACCAAAAATCGGTGAAGAGACCAGTTTAGGCCGAATCGGAGGTTTTGCCGTCTCCACGGGTGGAGGAACCAACTTAAATCTGCTCCAGAGGAGCCTGCTTCAGCCTGGGAGGCGAAAACCAAGTAATGGCTGGGGTAGGAGCCAGGGAAGGCTTGTGCCCAGTCAAAATCAGCTGTTGCCACATGAGGTCCTCGTAGCGCCGCCGGAGTCTCTCCTCATTAGAGGAGGACGAGGACGACTGATGGCGTTGCCTCTTTTTACAGCGCTTGTGGCCCTTCCTCAGCCTATCGGTTGAGGGAGTCTGGGAACTCTATTGAGATCGGTCAGGCCGACTTGGTCGCTCAGGAGGCAGATGGGACCAGTGACTTCCTGGGGTCGGGGGCCACTTCCTTGACAGGATTCCCAGCAGGCTTGATCTCCTTGTCAGGGAAAACAAGGACTGAAGTCCGAGCAAGAAAGTCGACCGGGGTCGGCGACAAGGAGTCAATCGGGTCGAGAATTCTCTCAACTTCATTGATCAACACTTGGTTGACTGGCCAGATGGCAAGGCCGAGAAGTCAGCGGCCAGAGGCAATTTCGACAGAGATCGAAATGGCCGGTTCCTGGGACTGAGATCTCCCTCGATACCAAGAGCGTCTCCGTCGAGACGAAGACGATCCCAGGTTCTTCTCCCACTTACGGGACTGAGAGGACTGCGTGCCCACAGGACTCTCACCCTTAGTAGGGAGAGACTGGCACAACTCTCGGAAGGAACCTGAGAAGGTGGAGCCCAGGTTGAGCGGAACGAAGAAGCTCCAAAACGAAGATTCCGTGGCACAAGCCACTTCCTCCTCGAAGGCTTCCATGTGCTCCAGTTGCTCAGTGGATCCCGCAGCCGTGGAAACCGCCCACCGGGCCGTCTTGGATTTCACCGGCGGGTTCAGTTTTTCAGGCCTCCCCAGCTTAATGCATGCGAGACAGTCATCGAGGACATTGGGTTGTAACGCAAGGCAAAACTTGCACATCGTGTTGTCATGGCACACACCTAGACAACAAACGCATGCAGCATGCGGGTTGGTGCGTAACATCTTCTGGCTGCATGAACACCGGTGAAATCCGGGGAAAAGACTGGTCTTCCATAACCGAAGAAAAATAATTGCAATCGCTAATGTGAACAAGGTGAATTTTCGGAATAACCAAAGGTTTTTAAGCAAGGGCCCACTAAATGCGAGTACATGAAGGAGGCAACCTGAATCTCCCAGCAGAAAGGAAGATCTGGTGTCATGGGGCAGAGCCGAGGGTTTAACCTGGGTGGGTGGGATGAGCCAGCTTAGAGACTTTCTGGCTGTCTTAAAGGGAAAGGGACACTGCCAGAAAGTGTAGATGATCATCATATCCACGATCCTTGAACAGTTATTTTGGGGGGTCGGTCTCATGCCCAGTAGGTGCTGCCAGCCTCCTGGCCAAAGCTTTGCTCCCTGATGATGCTTTAACAGCGAAACTGGTAGGAGGTGTTGGTGTTCCCTGTTCTCCTGTGAGAGGTGTGCTGTGCACTACTGGTAATAAACTTTACTATGTTTTGAATTTACTTTTGTGGACTGTTTTTCTGAGCAGTAGTGGTGCTGGAATTTGTTCCATGGAGTCCTTTAGTGCCTCTGGGCCAGATCCATAAGTGGGAATCAATAATGAAGACTGATCCTTGGAAGACAGAACAGTTATTTAAGAACTTAGTGTAAAATTAGATGTTAGAGAGACTCTCCTCCATTAGGCCACATCTTTGGGACTGTAAGCCATCAGCGTCAGGACCACTTGGAAACCTTCTGATAGCTGGGGGCCACCCACAATGATGTGCAGTGTCAATGTGTATATAACATGGGCAGCCCCATCACTCCTCAGTTCCCCACCAAATATTAGCCTCAAAGGTCTCCAACTGTGAGGAACCAGGAGATTAGACCCATACCAGGCATACAAAGAGAGGCACAGTGGCCGGCCCGGTGGCGCAGAGGGCTGAGGCAATGGCGCTTTACCTCAAACCACACCGGAGACCCAGGTTCGGGAACGGACTCTGGTCACTGGGGGTTGCAGGGGCGGGAGAGGATTGAGCGTCCGGACGACTGCTCTCCTCTCCTGGGGTGGGTTAGGGTGATGCCTCACTCTGTAGCGGCCCTGAGTGGAGACCGGGAGTACTACAAGATGTGGTGCAATGTCAGGGGTGCCAGGAAAACGCAGAAAAATGGCATCCAAGCGACCGGATGATGGCCGCCTGTACCCCCACCTCCACGGAGCCCACGGAGAGCCAGGACCAATCTCAGCAGCACACAAGGCTGAGAAAAGGAATGCCGGAAGGCAATTTACCCTGGAAGGAGGGAATCCACCCGACCATGGGATACGTCGGGCTACCCTGGGCCATCTGCAATATGATATCAGGAAGCTGGCGCTGAGATAGGTTCAGAGTGAAGGACAGGGAGCTCCTTGGCAGAAGGCCCAAAGGAGAGGCCGGTCAGACGCGGGGGTAAGTTAAAAAGAGGCACAGGACTGGAAAAAATATGATTCATGGAGTAAGGCATTAGAAACAGCATCTGATATGACCCTCAGGATACAGAACAGGAGAAAGGAAGAAGGGTACAGCATGACCTAATGGAGGAGATTCTCTCAAAAGATCTACTGTAATAGTAAATTCTTACATAACTGTTCTATCTTCATTGAGGAGATCTCCTCCATTAGGCCACACCTTTGGAATGGTTCCCAAGCAGTACAAAGCAGCAGGGAGGACAGTGCAGTCTGGTATGTAATTAGGACAAGACGTCCTGCAGTACAGCAAGTCCAAAACCAGCATGCCTACAAAAGACCAAGTCCAGACACTAATGCTAAGTGGAAGTGACCAGTAAACTAGATAAAGTAAAATAACAAAACAGCAATGGCTCGATCGACTGTTTCCTTCGGTTGGTCCAACAAGGACAACAGATGGAGGAAGAACTCAGGAGTGATGGGGCCACCCATATTATGCAAGCATCGACCCTGCACATCACTGTGGGCAGCCCACGGCTAGCAAAAGGTTTCCAAGTGGTTGTGATGCTGATGGCTTACAGTTCCCAAAGGTGTGATCTAATGGAGGAGATATCCTCGAAGATAGTACAGTTATGCAAGAACTTACTGTAACAGTAGGTCTTCAAGAGAAGCTCTTGCAGCAAGCAACACTGGTAGGACTAAGCCGTCAGGTGCCAGGACCACACAGGAAACTTTCTAGCTAGCAGTCTACCACGGAGGACTGCCCACCATTGACGTCAGCTGACGTCCCTCTAACCTATAAAGGTGGGTGGTCCCCCACACCTACCTCAGTTCTCCCACCAGAGACCTCGAACGGGCAGCGGATGGAGAACCAAGGTTGTTTCACCAGAGAGCCAACAGAAAGGCAGAAGTAGTGCAACAGAAGCAAAGAGCAGCAGCAAAGGAGGGAGAGAAAACAGGGCCTGCTGCAAGAGCTTCTCTCAAAGATTTGCTGTTACAGCAAATTCTTACATAACTGTACCATCTTACATCGAGAAAGGCTCTTGCAGCAGTCCACACTGGTAGGCCTAAGTCCCAAACACTGCCAAGTAGCACCAGGAAAAAGAACAACAGGAGGGGGACAGCTCAGCAGCCAAGGGCTCATGAGAGAAGACCCTGAAGGACTGTGAGGCCGAAACTGGCCCTGGGCCAAGAAGCGATGTCAAAGCTGTAATGCTTGGTGAAGGTGTGGACAGAACTCCAGGTGGCAGCTGCACAGATGTCCACAACAGACACATTTCTGAAGGAAGCCATTAAGGCAGCCATACTTCTGGTGGAATGGCCCTTGACCACTCCCAGAAGAGACTTGCTGTACTTGCAGTAGCAATAAACAATGCAATTGGCTAACCACTTAGACAAACACCGTTTGGAAACAGGAGGTGAATGAAAAACAACTGGTCAGATTTCTTTAAACTCTTTGTGTGGTTTATGTAGTACCGCAAAATCCTATGTACATCCAAAGTATGGAGCAAGGCCTCCCCCCGATTAGACTACTCAGGAAAATAAACTGAAAGGTGGATGGATTGATTCAAAGTAAACTCCGACAACACCTTAGGTAAAAACTTAGGATTAGTCTGCAAGGACAACCCGTCTTTGTGAAAAACCAAGTAAGGCTCCTTACACAATAGTCTGGAGCTCAGAAATCCCTCGAGCAGAGGTAATAGCAACCAAAAAGAGCACTTTCCACAACAGAAAGCGCAGCTCACGGCCGGTTCAAAGGGAGGTAAAGTGAGTTTCTCCTACATAAAGGTGCGGTCCCATGGAGGGACCAGGTTCCGAATGGTAGGTTTCAGATGCAAAATGCCCTGCAGAAATGTGCAGGACACTTTGAACTAGGCAACAGCCTTGCCCCCGATAAATGTATGGTATGCAGAGATGGAGGAAAGGTGCACCTTGAGTGAGGAGTACCCCAAGCCTGAATCTGAAAGGGAAAGAAGGTACTCCAACACCTGATTCACCAGACACGTGAAGGGATCCAAATGGCTAGCAGTAGCCCAAAAGGTGAAACGCTTCCA
The DNA here is from genome assembly GCA_016271365.2 of Neoceratodus forsteri. Lineage (NCBI taxonomy): Eukaryota > Metazoa > Chordata > Ceratodontiformes > Ceratodontidae > Neoceratodus > Neoceratodus forsteri. Next base: position 351,985,781 of record CM028129.1, on the reverse strand, counting down.
TTTTGTAGCATAAGTGGCTCTAGTGGAGGGTTTCCTAGCAACCACCAGGACATCTGCTACCCTAGAGGGCACCCCAAAGTGGGCAATAGCTAGGTCCGTAGGAGCCATGCATGGAAAAGAAAGGGACTCTAGGTCCAGATGGGCTAGGGTGCCCTCGTCCTGGGAGAACAAGGGCAAGGGCACTGGAGGTTCCATGGCCAGCTGTTGCAGCAAGGGGAACCAAATCTGACATGGCCAGAAGGGGGCTATGAGGATCATCTCCTCCCCTTCCAACCGGAGCTTGAGCAGAACCCTCCTTAGGAGTGGGAAGGGAGGAAAGGCATACAGAAACCTCCCCTTTCAGGAGAGGGACAATGTGTCTGTCCAGAAAACCCCTGGCTCGGGATGGAGTGAGCAGAAAAGCGGCAGTTTTGCATTGAGTGGAAACACAAACAGGTCCAACTCTGGATGACTCCACTGGTTGAAGAGATCTTCAACCACCAAGGTTAGAAACTCCCACTCGTGAGCCCACAACCTGAAGTGGTGGAGACTGTTGGCCAAGATTTTTGGACACCTGGAACATGTATGGCCCAGAGCTCCAGATCGTGCTCCATGGCCCAATACCAGACTCTCACCACCTCCCGACACAAAGGGTAAGAATAGGTACCCCCTTCCCCGCTTGTTGATGTAATACACCACACATATTATCCATCTGCACCAGCTGCAGACCAGGGAGAGGAGTCTGAAAAGCCTGCAGAGCATAAAGGACCACTTGCACCTCCAGGACATTCATATGGAGACCCTGTCCAACGTCCGTCCAGGAACTCTGGGTCTGGTGATTGGCCAGATGAGCACCTCAACCCAGGCTGGATGCATCTGTCATGACAATCTGATGGGGAAGGGGACAGAAACTGAAAGAAGACTCCCGAAAAAGGCTGGCTTGATCCAGCCACCATGACAGAACTCTCTGGACCGGGTCAGAGACCAGAACCAACTGATCCAGGTCATCCATGCGCTGATCCCACTGGACCCTCAAGGTCCGCTGAGGAACCCACATCAGCAGGCAGGCCACGGGATGAAAATATATATAGTTGTACTGTTGAAATGATTGCAGAAAACTATTTAGAACACAAGGTGTTAAACTTGACATACAGCACAAACTTTTCCAGAGCTGCCAGCTTGCGACACTGTTTTATTTGCAAGCCTGCTCTGCAAGGACACACACAAGAATATTTTGAGAAAAACGGGATGTCTCCTAACAAGTTCCCAGGCAAAGATTTATAAAAAGAGTAAAATGCTTTTGCTAGAGGGGGAGAGAGAAGAGACTGAAACTTGGAATTAGAGATACCCTCAGATGAAGGATGTTTTCTCAGTTTGTACTGCCTTTGTAAATAGTTATACTAAACAACTTTTATTTTTTTACTTTAGTGTTATTGGTAATAAAAGGTTCTGTGAATTTTACAACTGCTCCTAGTTTTCCTATGCTTCCTGACCTGTGCCTAGAGGACAGAGAGGCAGGACTTCAGCAGACTGACAGTGACCCCTTAGGCCTGAAAAAGAGAGAAGCGTATTCCAGAGTCAAAACCAGACAGTTCTTGGAGGGGGCTGCAAGCAGCCAATCATCCAGGTAGGGGAACAAATAGAAGCCCTGCCTCGTTAGAGCAACCACCACTACTGCCAGGCACTTGGCAAGTAGCCAGGGTGTGAAAAAAAGGCCAAAAGAGAGGGCCTGGAATTGAAAATGGGCTCTCTGAAAGTGGAAGTGGAGGAAGAGACAATGAGCAGAGAGTAGAGCCAGTCTTCCTGGTGCAAAAGGGTAACAGCCCCTGGAGAGTGACCATCCAGAAGTGCCTGCACTTGATATACAGATTCAAATGGCTGAGGTCCAGGATGGGCCAAAGATTCCTGGTGTTTTTCAGGATGATGAAGTAAGAGTAAAACCCCCTTCCCCACGGAGCTGGAAGGACGGGCTCTATGGCCCTTTTTGGAAGACAGCCTGGATTTCCTCCCAAGCTAGGGACAGGTGGGTGGAGGATAAGTGGTGTGCACCAGAGTATTTTCTGGAGGCCACTCTAGAAACTCCAGTGCGAGGCCGTGCTCTATGATTTGAAGCATCCAGTTGTCCATTGTCACCCCGCCACCCATCTAGCAGGAGGGAGAACTGACCCCAACTGCCTCCCCGGATCCTTGGGGGGGGTGGGGGGCAGGGTGACTAAGGAGTCAGGAGTTGGGGCAGGTGTTGGCAGACCGGGGCTCTGGCAGCGGCAGCTGCAGGGGCCACTGGGGCCTGGCACTTATGCTGGCCCTTGACAGGCTGGTTCCGAGATCGCTTACAGGAGTACCTGCGAAAGGACTGATGTTGGCCCACTCTAAGCTGAGTATGACAGAGCAAATGGACCGACTTGAGGGCTCGTGTTGACTCCTGCAGGATGGAAATGATGTCCTTGACATCTCCCCCCGAAAAGGGCCGAACCCCAAAAGGGGCGTCCAAAATACTGGACTACACGTCCGAGGCAAAGCTGGATACCCGGAGCCAAGCATGGCACTGGACACAGACCCCAGCAGCCGCCCCTCGTCCAGAGGCATCCACAGGATCATAAGCAGCCTGGAGGATGTGATTGCCAACATCCAAGCTCGACTTCAGGAGTTGGGTGAACTGTGTGTTTGTGGGGCCTCTGACAAGGTCTGTACCAGGTCCCTGGCTTAGTCCCAGCACCAGGTCCATGGCTTGGTCCCAAAGAACATTTTGATATTGGATTGGCCCATGTGGACCAGATACTTCAAGCCACAGATAGCCAGGGTAGTAGACGTTAACACGTGCTTGCCCAGGTGGCCCAGCTGCCTGGACTCCCAGTCCAAGGGAAGGGCACCAAGGTTTTTGGGCTTTTTAGTGCGGTCATGTGCCGCATTAATAATCACAAAACAGTCTGCCTCCTTAGGCAGCAGTGGGCGAGGACGGGTGATTCCATGTTACCCTAGTGACATCCTCATGGGAGTCAATTAAGGGGGCACTGCCACGGGGAGGGCATCCCACTGCCTGAGATAGATGGCCAGGTGGCATCTCTCTGGGTCCTGCTCCTCAGTCTACCAGACCATAATGGACTGAATGTGGCGCATGACATCCACAAAAGCTGAATCATCAGGCTGGGAGGGCTTTGGTACCTCCTTGGGAAGGTTGCCCCCATCTGAGAACTTCCCAGGTCATGAGGAAGACTCTTAAGAAATCAGATTCATCCTCAGTAGTCTATCAGAGGCTAACGCCGGTGGCCGGCGCTCATCCCTGCGAGAGCCTGAGCTGACATCTGGTTGAGCCTCAGAGGACCCCAACATGTGGGGGTCACTAGGCCCAGCCCAGTCTGGGTTCTGGGGCTCCCAGGGAGGACGAAGGGGAGACACTGGAGGTGGCCCTTAATGGGTGGGAGTCTGCCTCTGGACGAAGGACAACCACGTCGAGAATAGGGTATATAATCCAACAGAGGTGGTAGATTGTACACTGGTGGAAAAGGATAAGAGGGCGCCGGATAAGGGTACAATGGTGGGGGAGTCAGCATAGAGTACCCAGGAGAAGGGCCACCCCGCATCGACTGAGGATCCGGCATTGGCCCAACAGGTGTCAACTGCTGCGTAGGTTGCGGCAGGGGCATCAACAGAGCTGGACCCACAGGCTGGGGCTGTGGCAACACTGGCAGAGGCCCAGCAGGCATCGGCCTGGAATGCCCAGAGGTAGGATCCACCAGTGCCAGCCTAGCCAGAGAAGCAGGCGCCTGAGGGGAAGGAGACCTGAGGTAAAGGCAGAGGTGATGCCGAGAGAGGAAGTGGCAGTAGTCTGCTGCGGGTGTTGCCTGGAAGAACTGATGTCAGTCTCAATAGCTGGAACCGATGAAGGCAGTGCCGTGGCGGGCGCACAGTTATGGAACCAATGCTCAAAGAACCAACGGAGGCTAGGCCACCAGGCTGAAAGCCTGTCAAGAATAAGGCCCGAGCATCAGGAGACAAAGTCCCCTGCCCCGAATAGCAGCCACCCAAGATAGCTGGTTAAATGGGTGAACACAGAGATTAGTGAATAGCACTCTGTCAGAGGAGGGCAAGGTCACTAGTGGGGTTCCGCAGGGCTCTGCTCTGGGTCAGATCCTCTTCAACATATTCATCAGTGACATTACTGATGGACTGAAGGGAAAAGTGTGCCTGTTTGCAGATGACACCAACATCGGCAACAAAGTTGACATACCAGACTGGCAACAAAACATGGAATCTGATCTCCGAAAGCTGGAGTGGTCAAGGATCTGGCAATTGAAATTCAAATGCCAAAATATATAGTGATAAGTGCAGGCGGCGGAGCCACCAGGAGCCCGGAAAAAGAGAGGGGTGGCGGGGCTGAAGGGGCCGACCCCAACAGGATGACGACCCCGTCGTGGTCAATGGCTTGTGGGGCAACAGCGAGCAGGAAGCAGACCGGTCACAGTGTTTATCGAGGTGTTTGTGCTTCCCGCATTTCTCCTTTTGAGAACATGAAGAGGCCCCGGAGTACTGTGCCGGCAAGGCTGAAGAGCTCCTGGCCTGCAGCTCCTTCTGCATCGCAACCAACTTCTGCTTCAAAAGGCAGCTCTCCAGTATTTTAAGATGACATCTCCGAGTGGCCTGGTTGAATTTTTGGCAAAACTAGCAGTCTTCAGTGTCATGGCTGGGGCCTAGGCAGATGAGACATGCAGAGTGGCCGTCCTTTCCAGAGATATGTTGCCGCTGGCACACTTCGAGGAGCAGTCAAAAATGAGGCTAGTGGAGAAGACAAACTCGAAAAAAAATGAAAAGTTGATGTCTAAGAATGAAAAATAAAAAAGCGTGGCAAGCGCAGATTATGGTGGTCGACTTTAGGTGCAGCGTCCAATAAGGTCCGACGCGGCATGGGTTGGACGGTGGAAAAAAACTGAGGTAGGTGTGGGGGAGACTGCCAGCTTTTATAGGTTAGGCTGACGTCGGCGGTGGGCGGTCTCCTGTGGCAGACTACTAGCTAGAAGTTTTTCGTGTGGTCCTGGCACCTGATGGCTTGGTCCTACCAGTGTGGCCTGCTGCAAGAGCCTTTCTCAAAGTAAGATCTATTGTTTCAACCAATGGATTAGAAAGCCATTATGGAGAAACAGGAGTCCCATACAGGCATGGCCTTCCACAGAAAAGCACTTTTTCTCTGGGAGATTTACCCTGTCTTGATCATTCTTCCCTTCAACCTGTCTGAGCCCAACTGCCTGCGGACGGGTACACTGAGATAAACTGGTCCAGATGTGAGCAAGGTACCAGACGCAGAAGGTCAGAGAGTGAAGAGATGTGGCTGCTATGCATGGAAGCATGACTGGTGCTTATGGCAGGATGGAGACTAATACAAGCTTCAGGAAGAGCTCCTGTCAATCTTTCTATGGTCTGTGGCTTCAGAGTCCTGATCAAAACCCATTTGTGTCTACCTTCAGGATGGAAGGTTATAGGAACAAGTCAATAACAAAACAGCATTTGGCTTTCTAGAACAACTTTTATACATACAGCAATCTCAAAGTACTTTACAAACCCAGGTGTTGCACACTGGTGGTACAGGGACTATATGTAGAGCAGCACAGCAGTCTTTTAGCACTCAGTCCAAGAAAGCATACAGAAACAGTTTCATTGAGTGCGGTGATTGATAAGCAGGTGTACACCCCTTACCGGTTTTGAAAAGTGCTACGGGGGATCTTTAGCTTTCACCAGGATAACTACCAGAAAATGGTAGAGGGAATCTCAGTTTAAAGGCTTACACCGACAGCTACAATTATAACAAATCTTCAGTTTACATACGTTAACACTGGGTCTCTCCACTTACCTCCAATTCTGGCATTGTAAGCTATACCCACAATGCACTGAGAATTATTTGCTACAGCTGCTACTTCCCCAGCACAACGTGTTCCATGCCTGAAAAAACAAGAAAGGCACCACTGGTAATGCTCTTCATGCAGCACAGAGTTCTTACACAGAAGGTTAATTTTATACAGTCATTAACGTATGCAGAACAAAGCACTGAAAGTGCGCAGCACATCAACGACCTTGAATAAATTAATGAGATTTACTGACTCAGGTGACGCTTCCCCAGGCTTTCCAAGGCAAATTATCAACCACGCAAGTCTCTCTTCACACACACTCCAAGCGGCAAGTACACCATCTAGAACAGCTTTAAAAACAACAATCCAACCATCACCCACATCTGAACAAAGTTATTTTTTCAGGTTAAAGATGCCTCATTCAATGGCCTCCCATAGCTCAGTGAGTACCACATCGCACTCTGACCTGGGTTCTGAAGCACACCTAGAAGCTGGGTCAGGGTCTAGGAGGTGGGGGTAGTGCAACGCTTGGCAGAATTCCCAGCAGGGGATGGATGACACAGGGTTACACCACTGCAGCAACCCAGGGAGCTTGTCTCTTCCGCAGGGCTTCACTGCATGCATGCAAAGGCTTGATATGGTACTGTCTAGTGCAAAGGAACCAAAGGGAAGGAGGGATCAATAACAAAAAACTGTTCCTTGAATGTCTGTATGAGGGCCTCAAGTACTCTGTCCCCACTGGTCCAACAGTGGATGGGGAGTGTGGGGGGGTTTGCGGCTGATGGGCTGGGATGTCAGTAAGAGGGCCTTAATGTCAGGCAAAGGTGGCAGACAGAGGGCAAAAGAGCTACTTTACAAAAAAAAAAAGGACAGCCCATTTGGCAGCATAGTGCTCCATTAGGCAGACAACCCGAGTTCGGGAACACAGTCTCCTGAGTCATGATGCCACTGGTAATACATCTTCCAGCTCTTGGGGCATGGTGCTGTAGCCCGCCACCACTGTGACTCTCTGTGACAGACAGGGGGTGTGCACTGGGTGGGCACATTAGGCCTGCAGTCCGGTTCTGCATGCACCACAGAAAGAGGGCAGAGGAAGAATTAGACACCAATCTTGAGCAAAAATGTGATTTTACAGGTAGAATATATATAACCAGTACAGTGAGCAGATATTTTTCTTACTCTCCCATCTTCATCTTGCACCCTTTTGCCTTTTGTTTCTCCCAATGGTGCACACAGCAACAGCCATAAATAGCAGGAAGGCTGTACTATTGCATGCTCCTCTGTGCACCCCAGGATAATGAGGGACCTCAAAGAAGTGCTGGTTGTACCTCCAACTCCGTTCAACTTATTAGAAACAGGTGAGGTTCCAAGAGACTGGAGCAGGGTAGATGTAATCCCACTTCATAAAAGTGGAAATAGGGAGGAGGCAAGAAATTACAGACATGTCATCCTGACTTTGGTAGTGGGCAAAGTAATAGAAACACTATTGAAGAAAAGGACAGTGGAATACCTTGCAACCAGTGGAGTACAGGATCCAATGCAACATGCGTTAACAGAGGGGAGGTCTTCCCAGACAAACCTAATAAAGTTCTTTGACTGGGTGACCAGGGTAGAGTGGTAGAGGTGGCCTACCTGGATTTCAGTAAGGCCTCTGACACTGCTCCACACAGAGAAGACTGGTGAACAAGCTGGCCTGTCTGGGAGTAGGTCAACAAGTCATAAACTGGGTAAGATGTTAGTTAAGCAACAGGAGTCAGAGGGTGGTGGTAAATGGTGTCCACACTGGAGAAGGCAAGGTGACCAGCTGGTGCCTCGGGGCTCAGTATTAGGCCCAGTTCTCTTCAATGTCTATTAGTGACATTGCCAAAGGGTTAGATTTGAAAAAGTTGGAAGAATGGTCAAGGTTTGGCAGCTGGGTTTCAATACAAACAGTGCAAAATCATGCACTTGGGGCACAGAAACCCAGGAGTTTACATACCAATTGGGAGGGGAAGTACTGCCAACCACCAAACAGGAAAGGGACCTGGGGGTAATCATGTCTGATGACCTGAAGGTAGCCAAGCAATGTGATAAGGCAGTGGGGAAGGCTAGCAGGATGCTCAAGTGCAAAGGGAGGGATATCATCAGTAGGAAGGAGGAGGTAATATGGTACAGATCACTGGTAAGACCCCACCTCAAATACTGTGTCCAGTTCTGGAGACCCCACCTCCAGAAGGACACTGATGAGTTGGTACAAAAGAGGGCCACTAAAATGGTGTAGGGCCTGCATCAAGAGCCCTACGAGGAGAGACTCAAGGAACTGAATGTGTGCTCTCTGGAGGAGAGGAGGGAAAGGGGGAATATGATAGAAACATTCAAACACCCAACAGGTAGTAAGGTACAGGAAGGTAGCATTTTCCATAGGAAAAAGAAGCTCAAGGACAAGGGGTCACGCTATGAAGTTGGAAGGGGTGGGGGGGGGGACTCAGAAGAAACAAAACTGACAGTTTTTCAAGTATTCATCATGGGACAGAAACAAGGGGACACTGGTAGTAAGGCAAGAGGAGAAGATGACCGGAGATCAAGTAGGGTCTGTGGTGGCACAGCAGGCAAGGAAAACTTGGCAGACTAGGTGGTCCAAGAGGTCCTTATCTGTCAACAAATGGAAATTACGTACTCACCATAATTCTTTATCTTCTCGGACAAGTCTTCACCATTTATCCATACTATCTGGGTTTCAAGCAGAGGTGCTGGGACCCTGTGGGAGCCAAAATTCTTTGGCAGAGCTGGCGCCGAGATAGGACTGCACATGTGTGGCATCATGAGGCTGGCTCATGCCATATAGGCCATTCTGGCATCGACTCTCCAACTGCCTCAGTATTTTTTATTTTTTTTTTATATAAACAAAGGATGTGCAGTGTATTCCAACTAGACAAACACCTAACTTAACAAGGGCATAAGTTAACCCTTCTGACCCGTATAAGAAGGGTCAACTAAGAACAATGTCTTCACAGTCCAAACCGAAACAAGGGAGGTGAAGACCAAGAACAGACTAAGTGAGCACGGGGGATGGTGGTGGGCGTTATGAGTAAATGGTTAAGACTTGTCCAAGAAGATCAAGAATTACAGTGAGTACATAATTTTTATTTCTTCCTGGAATTAAAGGTGATCGGCAAAGGTTTTAACACAGGGCTGACCCTGTAATATCACATACCTTGCCAGCTGCGGTCCTCATACGGCTGATTACTGCAACTTATTTTTTAAGTCAATAATATGTAATTTACTTTGCAGAGTTTCAGCAAATGTGGAAGTGGAGGGGGCTCCCTGAGAAGCCAGATTAGGCAGCACTGGGATTTATGGGAAAACGTCCCATTTTAGTAATGTAGATGACGGTATTGCTGTGTTGAACACAGCAAGGAACGGGCAATAGTTTTAAGTTTTCATACTGTCAGCGTGAAGGTTCGTGCTTAAAAGTATACTTACGGGTTAGTTTTGGACTTAGGCTACCTGTAAGTATACTTTTAAACATGAACCTTCACGCCAATGCTATGAAAATTTAAAAACTAATGCCCACTCCCTCCTGTATCCAGCACAGCAATACCATCATCTATGTCACTAAAATGGAAAGTTTTCCTACAACCTAGTGCTGCTATATCATGCTTCAGGAGCCCTCCACTCTGCATTCACAAACTCTGCAAAATAAATTACAAATTACGCATTTGAAAATAAATTGCAATAATCAGCCACATGAAGACTGCAGCTGGGAAGGTACATGATATTACAGGGACAGCCCTGTACTAAAAACCTTTGCCAGTCACCGTTGCCAGGTGGCACTAAAGGACACAAAGAGTTGCTTGGGTTGATGGACATCCTTGGTTCCATCGACGTAGAACCAAAGGGCTCTTTTACCATCCAGGGAGTGAAGGGTGTATTCCTCTTCATTCTGGAAGTTAGGAAAATAAGTGGGCAACACCAACGGTTGGTTCAGGTGGAACTCAAACCACGATGGGTAGGAACTTGAGGTGTGTATGGGAAACCACCTTGTCTTTGTGAAAGATGGTATACAGAGGGTCGGTGACCAAAGCATGTATTTCAGAGACCCTACAAGCAGATGTGACAGCCACCAGAAAAGCTGTTTTACAGGTCAGAAACTTGAGATCACACATAGCTAGATGTTCAATGGGCTCATGACTGAGCATGCCTAGCATGAAGTTAATATCCCAGGGGACAACTGGCTTCCTGACCAGGGGCCTTATGTGCAGATTGCTCCTAAGGAATCTCTTGAACAGAGGCAGTTGAGCCAGAGTCAAGTTCTGGACTGGCTCATGATAGGCAGAGATAGTACAGTTACCCAAATATTTACTGTAACAGTAGATCTTGCAGTAGGTAATAACCATTAGGACTAGAGCTGCCAGGCACTAGGACCACACAGAAAACTTTAGCTAGCAGTGTCTGGTGGGGGACTACCCACTCACCATTACATGATGGACATCAGCATGACACTATATAGCAGGCTGTCCTGAAGCCCGCCCTCCAGTTCTCCCATCGGAGACCCAAGAAGATGCGACAGGAGAAAGGAGTGGGCTCCTGGAGCCAAAAGAAAGGTTAGAGAAGAAGTAGCCGCAGAGCAGGGAAATGTGAAGAGGAGAAAGGTACCTACTGCAAGAGCCTCTCTCGCAGATCTACTGTTACGGCAAGTTCTTACATAACTGTACTATCTTACTTCGAGAGGGCTCTTGCAGTAGGTAATAACCTATAGGACTGAGTCCCAGAGAGTAATTAGAACAAAGGCTGAAGCACTCACTAGAGGCAGGGAAAGGTCTGCAGTAGGTACCAGGTTATGACAGGAAGCCCTGAGGGACTGCTAGTCCAAAGCCTGCCCTGCGCCTAGAGGCAATGTCCAGACTGTAGTGTTTGGTAAAAGTGTGAACAGAGCTGCAAGTGGCTGCCGCACAAATGTCCAAGGCAGACACATTCCTGAAACAACCAGTAGATGCAGCCACACCTCTGGTTGAGTGTCCCTCGACTTCCCCAGGAAGGGGCTTGTTATACTTTTGCTAACAAAACAAAATGCAGTTTGCCAACCATCTGGACAAACATTGTTTAGAAACAGCAGTGCCCTCTCTTTTGGGTGCAAAGGAAACAAAAAGCTGATCCAACTTACAGACTGATTTTGTCTGGTTCGTATAATAACGCAAAGTTCCGTGCACATTAAGCGCGTGCAGAATGGCCTCCCCATGATCAGAATTCTCAGGGTGATCTGACAAGTGTATGGTCCAATTCAAAGTAAACTCAGAAACCACATTTGGTAGAAACTTAGGATTTAGTTATTTAGCTTTTGTTTAGCGGGTAAGTATACTAGACAAGTAGTATGCCTATTTTCAGGAACGACCCGGGAGAGCACAAAACATACAGTATACATACATGGCAACATTGGCGAAACAGCATGATACAGTAAAAAACAGCTATAACAACGCTTGTATAAGGGGCAGAGATACTGCTACACATAGTACAAATTGTTACAGGACATAGATAAACATTAGAATCACTGAATACATATTTCATAAACCATCATGGACTCAGAGTGGACAATAGTGGACTGCAGAGTATTACATTACAGAGACTAGGAGCAGTCATATCTTGTCGTTTGTTTTAGGTGGGACCACAGGGAGGAGCGAAAGGTCCCATGGGAAGGGGCAGAGCGAACAGAGTCCGGAATGGAGTTCCAGAGCCTAGGCACAAAAGCGGCAAAGTCACGATCCCCCATAAGGGTCCGAGTAGCGGGAACTTAAGCAACTCGGTGGTCTGTGACCTGAGCTGGTAGGGATGGCGCCCAGTTTTGGGAGGAGATGAGCCAGTCCTGACGGTATGCCTGTGTAAGCACTTTCCTGGTGAAGTTTCCTACACCAAGGATCAGGAATTCTGCAGGGGGGAGCCAGTTGAGTTTGTCATAGAGCTCACATCGGTGGGGGAGTTTGGGAGCAGCAAGTGCAAACCGACAGATATCATATGCCATGTTCCACCGATTAAGATGGATTTGAGGTGACCTGGCAAATAGGTGGTATCCATAACTAAGGGAGGGGAGAAGCACTCCCCTCACAAGTGCCAGCCTCGTTCCCAGAGTCAGGTTGTATTTGGCCCTGTAGGCAAGGCCAAGCTTACACCTGGTGGCTCTGCAGATGTTTCGATATGGCTTCCCATGTCAAGTTGTGGTCGAGGGTGACCCCAAGATATTTAATTGAGCTCGCTGTTGGCAACAGGGCTTCCATCATGTTATTTAAGTATAGCTGATGGGGCTTTTAACTTGGCCGTGGAGCCAAAGAGCATGGTCTGAGTTTTGTTAGGATTCAATACCAGTCTATGGTTGGTAATCCAGGCCGAGACTCTGCTGAAGTCTTCAGATAGGCACTGGTTAAGGTCAGCAGCATTACGAGCATGAGCCACTAGCACAAGGTCATCTGCATAAAGCATGACTTGGCAACGAGAGGTCACCTGTGGGAGTTGATTAATAAAAAGTGAGAATAGGAGAAGTCCAAGTACCGATCCCTGGGAACTCCCATGGTCACAGCTCTAGGTTCTGAGAGGACCTTGTTAAAGCAGGTGCGCTGCTTTCTACCCGTTAGGTAGCCCATCATCCAACTCATGGCATGCGGAGAGAACCCGAGAGCCCTGAGCTGCTCCCCCAGTAGGTCATGGTTGACAAGGTCAAAAGCTTTTGACAAGTCAATAAATATAGCACCTGACAGTTTGCCCTGATCCATGGAGGATCTAATACTAGAGGTTACAGTAATCAGGGCATTAGTGGTACTATGACCCTTCCGGAAACCATGTTGGGCCCCAGAAAGCAGCTCATGAGTATCCACATACTCCGAGAGTTGCTCTGCCACAACCTTTTCCAGGAGTTTACCAAGAGATGGGAGAATAGCAATAGGGCGATAGTTGTCAGGGAGTTTGGGATTTCCCTGCTTCAGAACAGGGACTATCCTTGCCTCCTTCCAGATGTCAGGGATTATCCCAACTAAGGATAGGTTAAAGATATGGGCAATCAGAGGGCAATGTGTGCTCCCAGCTTGAGAAGCCTAGGCTCAGGTTGTCAGGCCCTGCACTGGAGTGCTGGGAGAGGGCAGCCAAGCAGTTCTGAACATCAAGGACCGACCACGGCTTAAGATTAAATATCTCCGAGGAGGATGTCTACTCTGCATCGAGGGATACATGCACCCCATCGGTCATGAACGAGAGGCAAGAGGGCCGAAAGGTCGGAGAAGTGAGATTGAGGTGGTCGCCAGGTGGGGATTACTGCACGAGACTCCATCAATAATCATGTCCACGACACCAGAGTGACAGGGCCCACTGACGAGGATTTAATGTTCCTCCAGAACCTCTTAGGATCACTGACAGAGCTAAGAAGTGCCGATTTACAGAAGTTACTTTGGCAGCCCTAATGGCTTTTTACACCAATTCCTGAGTTGCCGGTATCTCAGGAGATTAGCAGGATCTCTGGAACCCTTAGTACTTGCCAGCATTTGTCTCTCTCCCGCATCTGGGCGATAAGTCACCATTCAGCCAGAAGGTGGCTGTTCCCCTCACCCTCCGGGTGACCCTGGGGCATGTCTATCTTGGAGAACACCAGCGAATGTATGAAGCAGGAGGCTGCCACTGAGGGGTCAGGAGGCTTCAAGAACCCTGGTCCAGTCAGTACATCCTAGATCGGCCAGGAAAGCCTCAGGGTCAAAACTGGAGTATTTTCTGACTTGAATGATTTTGTGTGGAATTCTAGGGGAAGGGATTTTCCAGACGCAGTATACCGGGGAGTGGTCAGATATGGAGTCTGATAGCGTGCCTGATAAGGCAATCCTCTCCGGCCGGTTGGTCAGGATCCAGTCTAGCAGGGAACTTGAGGAACCATTGGCTGCCTGTCTCGTCTGACGGGGTCCACACATGGGAGCATTTGCGGCACCATCGCTGGTGTCCCTGCATGCTCTGCCTCTGGGGATCAAAGCACACAGAACATAGGAAAAGGGGCTCCTGGTCGGGCTTTATACGCAGAGCCACCCAGTCTCTATGGAAAAAGAAATATATACACCGGCCCAGTGGCGCAGAGTTGAGGCACTGAGGGTTGAGGCACTAGATGCCACAACTCACATGTTCGAGAGCAAGTGCAGGCCACATGGGGTCAGCAGGGGAGAGAAGGATAAGTGTCCCAGGGACTGCTGTCCTCTATTTGGGGGTGACCAGACCTCTGTGTATGCCTGACCCCTAGGGGGTGGCTGGGGGCTAGCACACAGATGCTGCAACAACTGGGTAAGAGGCGAGCAGGCACCTGACGGGGTGCACACATGGGAGCGTTTGCGGCACCATCGCTGGTGTCCCTGCATGCTCTGCCTCTGGGGATCAAAGCACACAGAACATAGGAAAAGGGGCTCCTGGTCGGGCTGCATGAGATTCCATCCTCCGCGGCACTGACCCCGAATGGCACTTCCCCCAAAGTCTGGATCCATTTCAGGTGAGTAGAGTCGGGGCTCCTCACCATCCTGCCATGAAGGGGAACTAATAGAGGATAAAGTGGGAAAGTTGGCCTGATGTTGTCGTGCAGGCTGGGAGGGCAGTCAGGATGTACAGCCAACTAGGGGGCCAGGGAGAGAAAAACAGTAGCAAAAAAAAAAAAAAAAAGGCTCCTTACATATCAGGGCCTGAAACTCGGAAATCCTTCGAGCAGAAGTAACGGCAACTAAAAATAGCCCTTTCCAAGAAAGGTAGCACAGGTCGCAACCTGTGGCCGATTCAAAGGGAAGCAAAGTGAGTTTCTCAAGAATGAAGTTCAGATCCCACAGAGGAACAGGGTTCCTGACCAGGGGTTTGAGATGGAGAATTCCTTTCAGAAAGGTTTTGGAAACCTCCAGCTGGGCCAAAGATCTGCCCTCCGCTGGAGTGTGGTAGGCAGAAACCGCAGAAAATTGGACCTTCAGAGAAGAGTAACTAAGGTCAAGGTCAGAGAGAGATGTAGCAAGTACTCCATGACCTGTGGGACAGGGCAAGAGAAAGGGTCCCAACCCTTGGTGGATGCCCAGATGAAGAACCTCTTCCGTTTCATAGCACATGTGGTTCTTGTAGATGGCTTTTGGGCCTCCACAAGGACTTGTGCCACTCTAACAGACCCCAAAGCATTCAACAGCTATGTCAGCAGGTGCCATACGTGAAGATGAAGGGACTTGAGGCCCGGATGGACCAACTTGCCCTGGACCTGAATCGGCAGGTTCTGGCAGAGGGGAAGAGGAACTGGAGACTCCACTCTCAGCTGCTGAAACAGAGAGAATGACACTTGGCGAGGCCAATAAGGGGCTGTGAGAATAATGTGAACCCCTTCTTGTTGTAGTTTCAGAGGCACCCTCTGCAATAGCAGGGAGGGAGGGAAGGCATACGAGAACCTCCCTGTCCAGCAAAGAGAGAGCACATCTCGGCAGAAAACACCACACCCGGGAATGAGCAAGCAGAAACTGGGTAGTCTTGCGCTAGATGAGGAGGCGAACAGATCAAGATCTGGGCGACCCCACTGATCGAAAGGGTCTTCGACTACTGATTGCCTCAGTTCCCACTCATGTGCCCTTGCCAGAGTGCAGGAGAGTGTGTCAACCAGGATGTTCTGAATGCCTGGGATGTGCAATGCCATGAGCTGTAGGCTGTGCTGTATTGCCCATTGCCACATGCGCATCACTTCCCTGCACAGAGGATACCACCATGTGCTTCCCTGTTTGTTCAGGTAGCAGACCATACATGTTGTCGGTCTGTAGCAGGACAGGTCCAGGAAGAAGAAGAGGAGGCTAAAATGCCTGAAGGACGTATAGTACAGCCCACATCTCTTGCACACTGATCTGCAGAAATAGCTTCTGCTGAGACCAGAATCCCTGTGTCCTGTGATCGCCCAGATGAGCAACCCAGCCCTGACTGGAAGCATCCACTGTCAGGGTCTGAGTCAGAGGGGGCGCCTGAAAAGGAACCCCTCTGATAAGACTGGACAGATTCTGCCATCAAAGGAGGTCCAGACGCATGGGGCCAGACACCAGGATCCTGTGATCCAGGTCGTCTGACTTCTGGTTCCACTGGACCTTCAGGGTCCACTGCATAATCCACATGCGGAGCCTGGCTGGGGGACAGTGGGGATAGCTGCTGCCATAAGACCCAGAAGGCGTAAGACAGAATGGGTCATGGTCCATTGGCTGGTTGCCACTTGGATGGCCTGCTGACTCAAGGTTTCCTCCCGATCCAATGGGAGGAATGCCTGACCCTGAACAGTATCCAGCACCGCTCCAATAAATTGGAGGCATTGGGATGGAACCAGGTGGGATTTGTGGTAATTCACCGTAACTCCCACTTGCCGGAAAAGGGCCAGGGTAGCAGTCAGGGACGCCATTGGGCCGTCCCTAGATGGTGCTGACAGGAGCCAGCAATTGAGGTATAGGAATACACATATCCCCCCTGGTGGCGTAAAGCCGCTACCACCCCCACTCGGCACTTGATAAATACTCCTGGTGCCAAGGTAAGGCCAAAAGGGAGTGCTTTAGAACTGGATGTGCTCCCACTGGAAGGTAAAATGGAGGAAGCGGCGGTTGGAAAGAAAAATCTGTATATGCAGATATGCATCTTGCATGTCCAGTGCACACAGCCAATGTCTCTGGTGAATCAGTGGCAACAGGCCAGGCAGGGTCAGCATGTGGAATCTCTTGTACTCTACGTACAGATTCAACGTGCTGAGGTCCAGAATTGGACAGAGATCTCCAGTCTTTTTGGGGACCGGGAATAATAACCCTTTCCCTCCTGAGCCCGAGGAATGGGCTCTACAGCCGGTTTTGCCAGAAGAGCCTGAATGTCCTCCCTTATGAGAAGAATGTGGCCTTTTGGGTAGTGACAGAGACCTGGAGGATTTCTTGGAGGCCTCTCCATGAATTCGATAGTGTGGCTTTCAGCAACTAGCTGAAGGACCCTCAAGTCTGTAGTGATCGACTCCCACCCAATCAGATGGCTGGCGATTCTGTCCCTTACGGGCTCCTCCAAAGCTAGTTGTGGAGGCTGGGGGTCCTGCCACGAGTCAGGAGGCAGAAGGGGTGTGGGGGAGCATCACTCCTGCAGCCCACTGAAACTTTGGTGGAGGGATGGCAGCTGCCAAAGGGGCCAGATGTTTGTTCTAACATCTGGCTGGCTGTTGCCTATTCGGACGCCTGGGCTGGCGATGAAAAGGCTGTTTTGGCTTGGTATTGGAGAGATACATAGACTGGACAGAGCGCAGAGCCTTGCCACTGTCCTGCAGTTCAGTAATGATGTCCTTGACATCACCCTCAAAAAGGACATGACCTCTAAATGGAGCATCCTGGATGGCCGTCTGGACATCTTGAGCCAATCCAGATACCCGCAGCCAGGAGTACCTATGTATGCGGACAGCTGTGGCGGTGCTCTGGGTAAAGGAGTCCACCGCATCGTATATCGACCTAAGAGAATGACTGTAGGAGATTTCTGCTGTCCAGACCATCTGGGCAATTTATTTTTTGCCTCAGAATCAGGCAAGGCCTCGAATTCTGACTTCAGCTGGCCCAGGATAGATTTCTGGTACACAATCATGTGTGCCAGGTAGTTCAGTGCTCCAAGGACCAGTGTGGAAGACGAATCAACTTTGCGCCCGAAAAGGTCTATTTGCCTTGACTCACTGTCCGGAGGGGAGGTGCTTGTGGCGAGTTACCCCACTGCTAGTCATTTGTAGATATAATTCTGTTGTATATATTTTTTTTTTTTTTTATGCAATGTTAAGGACATGCCAAGAAATGCCAGTGTTAATTCAAGGGGATAGAGAAAAGACTGGATTAAAAAAAAAAAAAAAAAAAAAGGTTTGACCTTCCTTGACCTACAAGGTAGCCAAGGCATAAATTAGTGTTGGGACTTGATTAGGCCTTTGCTAATCAAAATGAAAATGATTAGCAACTGGTCGAAGCCGATTAGCAGTGGGGGGGGGGGGTCCAGAATGTGGGGCAGATGGCTAAAAATAGTGAAAAATAGTGCCATTCACACATTCCAAACCCCGCAGTCCTGGAAAAATTCGATTAGCACCTACTGCAAATCAAAACCAAAACTGATTCACAATTGCCGGTTTTCGGTTCGAAAATTGCAATGCAAACCCACTTATTTTATGCCTTGGTAGCTGCTTGCCCTGCAGGAACTGAGATTGCATTCTCAGGTTTTTTTTTGTTTGTTTGTTTTTTAATAGCGATATGCCAAAATCCATTTGTGGGTCATAAAATCATGCACTCAGGAGTAGAATGCTTTGATCCAAGGAAGCAGTTATAATATTCTACACTTTATACGGTAACAGGAAAGAAACATGCTTCATAGAAAACGTGTGAATTATTAACACCCTAATGCCAATGGTGTTACTGTGGGACGCTGACACAACAAAGGGATAACTAAAAAGTGGGTTGTAAGGAAAGAGCAATAGTGCCATCTGACACACCTGGACAGCTGGTTCAGATCCCTGTATAATTTTTTGTTGTAAATATAAGAAATTAATGTATGATGGACTGTGGCAGAGGGAGGTGCTGGCTGCTGAAGCTGACACTTCAAACCCCCCAGGATATGTTCAAAGGACAGGAGGTATTTTAAACTACAGAGATCTGAAGTTCAATTAGCATGTTAAATTTGCTTTGATCCCAGGAAATGAAATTAGCCATTCATGGCATCTCCAGGGAAATCCTTTGATTTTGCTCTAGGTGTCCTAATGGAAAGAGCATGCATGTGTTTTTGGTATTACCCAGGAAACCAGCTGAATTCATCAAATAGACCTTTGATGTGTAGATACCAAAGCCCAGATGGAATTAGGAGTCAAATACACTTTTGCTTTGAATACACTGACTTATATCAAAGAGACTTTGATGTGTGGGTAAAGCAAAGCACAAACCGGTTTATTCCAGTAAACATGAGAAGAGGAGATTTATTATGTCCTCTCTTATTTTTATTTTTTTTTTTTTTTTAAATACCTTAGTAGGCCATCTTGGTGTTATGAAATATAGATTTTGTTACACCAAGGCAGAGTTTGGTGACCTCAGGGAGAGGGCCGGCTCAGGACTGGTTTCAAAACATACTGAGAAAACCCCAATATACACTTTTTGATATTTCTGACTGAGGGAAGAAGCAACATCAAGCACTGTCAGGAGACTAGTATTCTGTGGATAGGAGATTTAGTTTGCACGTTTAAAACGTGTTTTGTTTAATGACGCGTATGTTTTTGGGATATTTTGTTCTGCAATATTTTCTGTTTTCCTATTTTAAAGTAAAGATATATATTTTAAAATGGAAACCGCTGGAGTGCCTGGACATTTCTTTTTATTTAAGTGAAGCTTTTAAAGGTTACAGTTAACACCGTGTATGGCCTTATTGATGTATCAAACTGGGACATGGATAGAGTTCTCCAAGGTCTTGCATAAAATTCTAAGAGTTCATTTTGTAGACCTGGTTAGGTGCCCATAGGCAAAGATATCTGGCCCCCGAAGACAGAATTATCTGAGCCTGATAATTGGGTACACTAACAAGAGGACATCAGTTTGAATCCCTCCAGAACTCGAGACTAAGGTGACTCGAACCCACAAAAACAGAAAAGCGGGTTACCTGGTTCTGTTCACTGTCCACAAATCATACGCTCAGAGGTTGACACTTTGGGAGTAGAGGGCTGACCAGTTGAGCAAATTTGTGACACCATCTACTGGCCTAAATGTTGTGGTATTTTCACTCACTTTTTCTAGAACTAAAAACAGGTCTATAAATAGCCTGAGCTCAGGGCATTTGGACACACTTTTCATCTGGACTTCACCAGACACACAGGAAGCCAAACTGCTGACACAATGGCTGCCAGCATACACATTTTCATCTGGACACTCTGCTTGACACACCAGGAACAAAACTGCTGAGACCCAGTGTGGCTGCCAAGGACTAAAGAAACAACTTTCATCTACTCTTTCTGGACTTCAATCCACTGCAATTATAAGGTAGACATAGCCAACAGCTTTAGTGCATTTTTTATGTATATATATTTTCCCCTATTTTGTTTCTGCATACTGTAACTTAAATTAGTATATTCTCTTTATTGGTAACTATATTTATTTTAATTATTTTACTAAAAACATTCGTTTTTCTAAGAAAATTCTTCCTGCGTAAGATTTCTATATTTGTGTGAGACTATAGAAGGGTTATTAGTAATCTGTGATCAAACTGTTAATTGCTAAAAGGGGTGCCACAATAAGCAACCAAATCGAGCAAGGGTTTGTAAGGAACATCTGGATAAAGATAGGGAGAGTACGAAAGTCTCAAGGACGAGTGTGTAGAGGGATTTGAAACCAGTTATTGCATGCCCGTGGGAGAAGACCAAATCAGGTTTTACAAGGCTACCCCAAAGAGATTGTAACACTTGGGTCATCTCCCTTTGTGTAATATCCAAGTAGGGGTTCGTATTGGGTTACGAGACACCAGACTGGTATTGTGTCCTTATCCAAAGTCAGAGGGACGCCCTGGGTCCTCGTGGCAGAGATGCAGTCATGACCTCGGCAAGCATTCAAAAAGGACAAGGAGGGTATCCCTACCCCCCCCAATCACAGACTGCACTTAAGGGTGGGCACTGTCAGCTAAGTGGACCTGAACCCAGGAGTGGGTTTGTGACCATGCTCATATGTTTAGGCTTAGCCGTACAGGTATGGACTGCATTAATGACCACGGAGTCCACTTTGGGATGGAAACTAAAGTGGTCTTTGCCCTCAGGGGGCTTGATAAACGGTCAGCTTTCTTGGCAACTGCGGACACCGACTAAGGCTACTGCCAGACTGTGGAGGCCAGGTCCTCATGTGGTCCAATCCACGGAGTAATAAGCAGAGGGGACAGCTTGGGCATATCTAGGTGTTCCGCCAGCCTCTCACATTGGGAGGCCTCATCTTCAGTCTTCCACCCATTCACCTCCTGAATCTTCCAGAGGATCTCTCTGAAAGATGGGTCCTCCGGGGAGGGGGGGGATTTAGGAGAGTCTTTGGGTTTGGGATCCTCCAGGGGTGGGGTCTCAAAGCTCGAAGGAGAGGAGGTGGAGGAGTCCGAGTCAGACAACAGGATTCTGTCTGGTGACAGAGCCCGTGGGAGCAGGATCTCCTGCAATGACGCCACAATGGCCCTGCCATTACAGACTACCATGGTAGGGTGAGAGGCTGGTCCTGAGAAAGAGGGGCAAAACTCCACTGATGAAAGGGATCCCACAATAGGGTCTGTGTGGAAGGCACAGCTGGCTGGCGCCAGTCCAACTCAGAAACCAGCTGTGACTTGGTTTCAGACCACCAAGATTGAAGCGCCGCCCTAAAGTCCACCTGAGGTTGAGGCGGTGGAGGAGGCGGGGGGGTGGATAGATGGGCGGATAGGCCTGAAAAGGATAACCTGGCATCATATAACCCAGCAATGGGTAATGAAAACCCAGCGTACCATAGTTTGGATAGTCTGTCATCGGATATCCTGGCGTCTGATACCCTGGCAAAGGGTAGTGTGGCATAGGGGAAGCCTAGTGTTGGGAGGCCCAGCGAAGGCCCAAACAGCAGAGTCAAGGGTCCTGATGGAGGGCCTTATGGCAGGTAACCAGATGAGGGCCCAGACGGAGGGGCTGTAGGACCTGACGGAGGGAGAGAAGGGCACAGTAATATGTATGGCACCGGACCCGCCGGAGGAAAGTCCAGTGTCGGCCCCCAAAGGGGCAGAGGGTCCCACCGGAGTCTGGGGCAGGGGGAGTCTGCCCAGTAGGGGGACCAATGGAGCAGAAGACAACAGCTCCTGAGGGAGGTCCAGCATTGGGCATTCCGGCCCTGGTACTAGGATGGTGTTGGGCAGATGCTCCTTCAACTCCAGCTCAGTATGGACAGGTGAGCCAGGAGTCTCCACCAGGAGATGTGGGAAAGGATCCCAAGAGGGAGAACCCACTGGAAAGGGCTGTGGAAGAAGCAGCAGTGTGCGCTGATCCAGAGGATCGACGGCAGGCTTGTAATCAGGACCCAACGAAAGCACAGTGGCTAGGTGGATGCCAGAGGGTCTGGCATGCGGCTTATCAGCCTGAGCTGGGAGATTGTCAGAGGAGCTTATGATCGACCTACTGGCCATACCACGAGACTGAAGCCCTGGAGTTTTGAGGAGCCTAAGGATGGTGGATCTCTCTGAAACATCAGAGGCGCCCATCTGAACTGTAACCAGCTCAGGCGGGGGAACCAAGGGCTGTTCAGCAGAAGAGGAAGCAGGCTTGGCCGGAGGCATGGTACCTGCATCAAGGGGAGGCCACTCAGCCCCCAAAGGGGGCCGTGGGTGGAAAGGATACCGATCGTGGTCCCGGTGCTTTCCTCTTGTCCTCCTTCTTATGGGAGTCTGAAGACCCCCCCCCCGGGGAGGATGATGATCTCCACAGCTCCTTCTCCATGGAAGCCATCTTCAGTTTGAGAACGTGGGCTTTCAGGGCCTGTTGGCATTTCCATGTGGCTTGGCTGAAACTCTGGCAGGCCTCACAGTCCTCGGTCTTGTGTTCGGGTCCCAGGCAGAAAAGAGAGGGAATGGCCATCCTTGTGCGGGAGCCAAGTGCCATAGGAATCGCACTTGTTCTTATGTGACTTGGAAGGTGTCGGAGAAGACAGGCATGAAAAAGATCAACTTTTCTAGAAATACTTAAAAATAATGAAAAACAAACAGTGAAATACTCACCCGAAAATGGCAGTCAACTGAAGCAGCATTCTCCGCAAGGTCTGACGTGTGCAGGTAGGTGGCAGGTAAGAACTGGAGGGCAGGCATGGGGACTGCCCACTATATAGTGTCACGCTGACATCTGTCACGTGACATCGGGTAGGCGGTCCCCTGCCAGTCACAGCTAGCTAAAGTTTTCTGTGTGGTCCTAGTGCTTGGTGGCTCTAGTCATAATGGTCATTACCTACTGCAAGAGCCCACTCAAAGTAAGATGCACCTTCACAGAGGAGCATTGTAACCCTGCATCTGAAAGGTCTAGCAAGTATTCCAAAACTTTGTCTGGAGGACAATGGAATGGGTCTGTGTGGATCTTAGCATACCATTTCGAGAAGCGCTTCCATTTGGATATCTAAGTTTTCATAGTCGAAGGTTTACACGCAGCCAGGAGAATCTCAGACTCTGATAAACCTTAAACCTACTCACTTCTGTATCTTCATGAACCAGGCAGGGAGATGAAGGGAGCACAGGCTGGGATGGACCAGGGATCCCGGTGTCAGAAGGTCCATTCGTGGAGGCAGTTGCCTGGGTGGGGGCCCCACTGACAACTTGTTGATCAAGGGAAACCAAATCTGCCGAGGCCAGTAATGTGCAATGAGAATCATCTCACGCCCGTGTGCCTCCAATCTGAACAGCAGCCTCTGAACTAGAGGAAGAGGAGGAAATGCATATAGAAAGCGATTTGTCCACCACAGCCTGAATGCATCCCAACAGAAAACACCAGGTTCTGTATTTCTGGAGCAGAACAGAGACAGTTTTGCATTGAAGTGGGGATGCAAAAAGGTCCAGGTCTGGAGTGCCCTACTCGCCAAAGAGACTGTACCACTTCTGGTGCTAATGACCTCCCATGAGGATCCATTTCCATCCTGCTTAGTAGGTCTGCCAGATCGTTCCCAGTCCCTGGCAGGTATACTGCTTGAATCAGAGCACTGTGCTTGAGGCACCACTCCTATACCCTCATGGCCTCTCTTAAGAGTGGGTAGGAGTGTGTGCCCCCCCCACCCCACTTGATGTAATACATCACTGCTTTGTTGTCCATCTGCAGGATTACCTTGTGACGGAAAATGTCTTCCAAGACTCTGAGGGCATAAAGGACTGCCCTCATCTCCAGAACACTGACATGTAGATGAGACTCCACATGGGACCAGACTCCTTAAATGTGATAGACCGGGCAGTGAGCTCCCCACCCGAGGAGAGATGCACCTGTGGTCAGGGTTATCTGAGATTCCGGTGGAGCAAAGGGGAGATCTTGAAGAAGGCTGTCCTCCTACGTCCACCATGCAAGTGATCAACGCAAGGGTTCCATCACTTTGATGGAGTAGGAATGAGGATGTGTTTTTGGTACCACAGTGTGCTGAGCATCCACTGAGTGGTCCTCATGTGCAACCATGCCAGAGGCACTCTGAAGACTGCAGAGGCCATAAGGCCTAATATCCGCTGCATGGCGTGAACCCAGACGGGGTTGTTCTGTCTTCCAGGAGGAAGGCCCTTGCTTTCATAGTGTCCAAGAGGGATCCTATGTGGAGGAGCTGCTGTGAAGGCTGAAGCTGCGACTTCCAGGTTCAGTAGAACTCCCATGGAGGATAGAAACTGAGCTTGCTGTGGTCACTGCCTTTTCTGCACCCTGTCTTGACTGACTCACTGATACCATACTCACCGGAACAGATAATGGCTTGATCATCATCACCATCTTCGTTGACCTTGCCAAGGCCTTCGACACTGTTTCCCACAACCTACTCCATTCTCCCTCTGCAGCTGGCCTCTCACCAACTGCTACTAACTGGTTCAAGGTCTACTTCACTAAAAGGACATAATCGGTTAGAATTACCAACTCCATCTCCCTTCCATGCCAAATACATACTGAAGTGCCTCAGGGTTCGCTACTGGGCCCCCTCCTGTTCTCTATATTTCTAAATGACTTACTGTCAGCTTGCTGCTCCTCCCACATACACATGTACGCTGATGATACCATCTTGTTCACCACCAGCCAATCCTCCTCTGATGTGGAAGCCAAACTCCAGCTCAACTTCGATAAGATACAGCATTGGCCTGCCTCCCATCAACTCTTCCCAAATGCCAAGAAAACAGTCTCCATGACCTTCAGCACTAGGCAGAGACATGCGCAGTTCCCTGTTCTGCCCACTTTCTACACCTTGGATGGGACTCAACTTGAAGATACCACCTCATTTAGATACCTTGGGGTTTGGCTGGACCAACACCTCAACTTCTCTGGTCACATGGACGCTATCCTGAAAAAACTGTGCCCCAAACTTGGCACCCTTTACATGAACCATAACTGCATTCCTCTTATGGCTAGGCGTGCGATTGTCTAAAAGATTATTCTCACAATTTTTGACTACTGTGATATAGTGTACAGTGCTGCTCACAAATTCACCTTATCCAGATTGGACCCCCTCTTCAATTCTTTCTGCCACTTCACCCTTGACTCTCCAGTGTGTACTCTCCACTGAGACCTTTATCACGGTCTCTCCTTCCCTTACTAGCTGGCGTGCCTCTCACTGCATCAAACTACTCTCTAAATTCTGGCTAGGTTCTCTACCTCTGTATCTTACCTCCTCCCCTGCTCATTCTCCAAGGTCTTCAGACTCACAGACCTTTGCTTTCCCTCATTGCAACACGTTGGCAGGTCAGTCTGCTTTCAAACACCGCTTCCCAAAATCTGGAATGCTCACCCTCCTCAAATTAGACACTCATCATCCCTCCTTTCCCTCTCCACTGCCCTTTAAAACTTCCTCTCAAACTGTACCGGTTTCCTGCAATCCTAATGCTGTCCCACACTTCTCTCTTGATCTCATCTCCTGTAAGGTCTTAACTTATTAACTACTGCACTTACGGTTTGTAAATCTCGCACCTATAATCTGATCAATTATTGTTTATGCGCTATTACTCTGTGTATACTGCACTGTTGTAATTCTGTGTTGCCTGTTAGTTTCAAATTGTTCTACTGCACTTTTGTGTTCAATGTGTTGCTTTAATTTGTACTTTGTGTATGCAGACAACCTGTACCCCTCCCCCCAGGTTACACCGGGAGATGAGCAACTTGTTGCTCAGTGTGCTATCCTGGTGAAACATTTCAATAAATAAAATAAATACTTGCTAGGAGCTAATCGTCCAGGTAGGGAAGGACCTGAATGATGAAAGGGTAAGGTAAACTTTATGTGGCACCCAATCCCAGAGGCTCTATGTGCCTTACAAGGTGAAAAACAGGCAGGGTAGACACATCAACATACAAATAACAGCTACAGAAGTGTTACATAAAAACAAAAATCTAAAATTATACAATAAGCATTAATAAATAATAGCTAATACACCATTAAAATCAGATGCAATTAATCTGGGAATGCTTCTCTAAAAAGGTAACGTTTTTAGACCCCTCTTAAATGCTTCCACCAACAAAGCCTCCACTGACGGAGCCTCCCTCAGAGATCTGGGAAGAGAGTTCCAGAGGACCAGGCTGGCCACCTGGAACAGTCACCTGGGTTTTCAGCCTGGCCCTCGGAACAGTTAGGAGGCCTCTGGTGGAAGAGCAGAGGGAGCAGACTGGGATGGCAGGTGTAAGGAGGTCTGTCAGGTAGCTAGATCCCGAGGCGTATAGGGCCTTATAGGTTAGCAAACCCACCTTGAAGATGATCCTCCACCCAATAGGCAGTCAATGCAAATCTCGCAGGACCAGGGTCACGTGATGAGACCTAGGTAGGCCAATCAGTAACCTGGCCGCTGCGTTCTGCAAGAAGAAAGTGCACTACAAAAACCGCAAAGCACTTTGTAAAGAACAGAGACGTCGAGGACAGCTCATAGGGCAGGACCCTTAATCGGTAGTGTTGAGCCAAGGCCACAAAGCAAGGGAACTTGTGGTGGCTTGGGTGTACTGGTAGGCATCCTGCATGTCAAGAGAGTCAGCCACTCCTGCCGTTTGAGAAGTGGCAGAAGGGTCCCTAGCGAGATCGTGGTAGCGAAAGAAGACCGGGGGGGGGGGTTGCAAGGCTAAAAGGGGATGAAGGAGAGGGCATGGAAGGAGACCAGGAAAACGCATCAATCCTGAACAAATATTTCTTTTGAGTATTCACGGAGGAAGAGGAGGGACCACAGCTAAAAACAGGATCGGAAGGGAGGTGGACACCAGTTTGTTTACAGAGGAGAGAGTCCTAAAGGAACTCTCAAAACTGAAGGTGGACAAGACGATGGGACCAAACAGGCCACACCCTAGAATATTAAAGGAGTTAAGGGAGGTACTGGCAGTTCCATTCAACAGGTCACTGGATATAGGAGTGGTTCCAGAGGACTGGAGAAGGGCCGATGTAGTCCCTCTCCACAAAACTGAGAGCAGGGAGGAGGCTGGAAACTATAGACTTGTCAGTCTGACCTCAGTGGTGGGGAAAATTATGCAATAGCTGCTAAAAGAAAGGACAGTGGAGCATGTTGTCAAGACATAGGTCAGAAAGCACAGGAAAACCAGCAGCAGTCTCAAAATTTGCAAATAGCATTTTATTTTTCTCAATAACAGCAAAATAAAAAATTAAAATTATTCAGTATAACTATTTACAAAGGCA
This sequence comes from Neoceratodus forsteri, assembly GCA_016271365.2. NCBI lineage: Eukaryota > Metazoa > Chordata > Ceratodontiformes > Ceratodontidae > Neoceratodus > Neoceratodus forsteri. Next base: position 351,958,636 of record CM028129.1, on the reverse strand, counting down.
ATACAGAGAAAACAGTCCTTTTCCAAGTTTCAGTGTCTCACTCTCCTTGTCTTATCTAGCAAATGCATTGCTTCTCTTTTTAGAAATCTTTGTCTGAGAACTCGTTAAGACAGCCTGCTTCTCACAAACTGTTGCTGTCAGTTTATAGAATGTTCTAGTCAATTCTGTTCTTTATAGGTACAGAAAAACAGTACATAGTGACCCAGAACTGACCTCTTGATTGCAGTTTTTAAGCATTTTGCAGAGCTATAAACATTTCAACAGTATAACTATATATATTTTAAACAAAGGATCCCGGTATCCGTGACATTTTTTTTTTTTTTTTTTTTTTTTTTGATAGCTGCAGATATGCAAGGGGGAAGAAAAGACAGAACTAGCAAGGGAAGGCAGAGAGATAGCAAGAGGCGGAGAATTGCGAAACCAGAGTGATCAGTTCCTAGGTCTCAAGAAAATTTGGTTGCACAACCAGACAGAGAAGAGAGAGAGAAAAGAAAAGGGTAGAACAGACCCTTGTGTAAACTATCTGCATAACAAATGGGGCAGGGCCTTATTCAACCCTGTCACAGAGCACCTTAAAGGAGAAGTCCACCCAGAATGTGCAAAAACATATGTTACGTAGAGTGTTTTGATATATATGTTAAGCCCTAGTGTGTCCTTCCCTCTGTCTGCTATAAGAAGTTTTTTCTAAAATTAGCCTGCTAGCTGTATGGTAGTTTTATGACCCCAGGGATCTCCATCACAAATAGGTTTATTGGCTTTCTTTCTCCTACGATGCACCCTGGCTCATGTGACACTGATGTAGCCATGCCCTTAGATTTAGCAGGGTCTGTCAGAGCTCAGCCACAAAGATAATACTTCTTTCAGAGAAGTCACACTGCTAGATTTTGGGTGAGTGTAATCATTATTATTTTTTGATATTGGTACCTTGTCCTGCTATGTTACAACCTATAAGGGGATGTTCAATTTTTGCTACTTAGTACTGGTGCAAAAACCGAAAGTGACTGAGAGGAATAGAGTAAACAGTGACATGATAGATACACACACACACAGAGCAGAACATAGCAGGACAAGGTACTGATATCAAAAAATAATATTGATTACACTCACCCAAAATCTAGCAGTGTGTCTTCTCTGGAAGAAGTATTTTCTCTGTGGCCGAGCTGTGACAGACCCTGTAACAAGACACTGGCTTCCTGCAGGGGCAATTAGACATCACACCAAAGGGCACTCTGGGAAGACTACAGGCCATAAAAGAAATCAGAATGGCATCCTCCAGGGGCAATAAAACAGTAAGAGAAAGTTAGAAAAAAAATCTCTCACAGCCAGAGGAAAGGAAAACACTGGGAACTGGTTAGAACACAGAAAAAAAAAAAGACTACTACATATCTTTTTCTGATTTTAACATGGAGTTTTCCTTTAAATCTAGTGGTGCACAAGATCAGAGGCAGCACAAATTCACGTCAGGAAAGCCATGTCCGACAACTCTGATGAGATTTCTTTGACTGGGTGGCCAGAGAAGTGGATCAGTTGGAAGGGGTGGATGTGGCCTACCTTGACTTCAGTAAGGCGTTTGACACCATTCCACATAGGAGGCTTGTAAACAAGCTGGGCAGCCTGGGAGTGGAACTAGGGGTATAACCAGAAATTTCTGTTTTGTACACATTGTTTCCAACTACTGCCCCTCCACCATTACAAAATGTACACATCCTCTCCAACTGCTGTCCCCTATTTCAAAACAAATCAGATATCATAATAAACTATTTCACACACGTGCCTTTCAAAATATCAAGACGCTTTACAAAAGATTAAAAATAGCAATGATAAAAATCAATAAATACAGTATAAAACAGTGATAATAATCAAATCAGACAGGTTTCATTCAGTACCATTAAAGGCCTGGCACCATAAAAAAGGTTTAACGCCTGTTTAAAACCTCCCACAGTCGTGCACTCCCACAGCCGACGGGGTAGAGAATTCCAGAGGATAGGGGAATGAATGCACAGGCCCCAGAAGATTTCAAAGACACCCTCGGGATCTCCAGCAACCCCTTGTTGGCCGAACGGAGCTGTTGCTCTGGGCGATAGGGAACAAGAAGCTCTTTCAAGTAGTCAGGGCCAAGTCCATGTAGGCTTTTGTAAGTCAGTAAACCAACTTTAAAGGGGATCTGCCACTGATTCGGCAGCCAGTGCAGATTGTGCAGCACGGGTGATGTGAAATGTTCAAGAAGACCCCGACAACAGTTATGCTGCAGCATTCTGCACTAGCTGCGGGCAGCGGATATCAGCCCCAGGGAGCCAAGTACAGGGAGTTGCAGTAATCAAGGCGCGAGGTCATGAAGGCATGAACCAGTGTGGGAAGATCTCCAGACGGTACAAGGTTCTTGATTCTGATGATGTTCCTAAGATGGTAAAAGAAAGACTTGACGACCGCCAACACTTGAGATCGTAAGGTCAGCCCATCATCAAGCACCACCCCCAGGTCACGCAACCATTCGGAGGTAAGGATCTGGGCGCCCCTAGATAAATTCCAGAGGGCTGACCAGTCCTCAACCACTCTATTCGGCAACCTGGCTCCACAACCATCACCTCGGTCTTTCCCACATTCAATTTTAGCCAACTCGAATTCATCCAATCCTGGATTTCAATAAGGCAGTTAAATACAGAGAGAGCACTATCCTGGTCAGGTGCAAAAGACAGGTAGAGCTGGGTATCATCAGCATACCAGTGAAACCTCAGCCCATACCATCTTACAGTGTCTCCGAGAGGCAGCATATACACTGCAAACAACATAGGGGACAGCACTGAGCCCTGAGGTACCCCACATGACAGAGAGAATGGGTCCAAGGAAAAAAAATCCAGACACCACTCTCCGAGTTCTGCCAGTGAGGAAAGATGTAAACCACCTGAGGACCGTACATGTCAGACCACAGATGAACCTCAGGCGCCCAAGCAGTACCCCACAGCCCACAGTGTCGAAGGCTGAAGAGACATCAAGGAGCACCAAGACAGATGTTATGGATGGTCAGGCGATTCTCCAGTTGTACCGCCACTACTTTTTCAGTAACCTTCCCTATAAAGGGGAGGTTAGAGATTGGTCTGTAGTTGGCCAAAGAGTCAGGGTCCGAAGAAGCTTTCTTCAGGAGAGGTGTTAACACCGCCTCCTTCAGGGAGCTTGGGAACTCACCCCCAATCAAGGGAGCACCAGATTATCTGAACCAGGACCGGGCCGATAACATCACAACATCCCATAATCAGGGAGGCTGGGCCCGGATCCAAACTACAGCACGTAGGGTGCATACTCTGGACAATCCACATGACATCCGCAAACTCTGACAGGTCAAAGGAACTCCGGGAAGCATGAGGTGAGGTGACCAGGCACCGATCAACGGCATCCCCCACAGTGCGAGTCAAGAGGATCTCCGACCTGATGTCGGCCACCTTATTCTCAAAGAATCAAGCAAGCTCATCACACTCCACTTGCGAAAAATGTCTTCGGAGCTGCAGACAGGTTGGGTTGCACAACCTGTCCACAGTTCAGAAAAGCTGAGCTTGTCAGTTCTGAGAGGCAGCAATCTCCCAGGACAGGAATTTTGCCTTCTTACGAGAAATCGCTGATTGGTAGAGCATTATCAGGCCTACCAATCTAAGGTGGTCAACCTCCAGGGAGGATTTCCACCAATGTCGCTCTAACCTACGTCCAAGTCACCGCAACTCCCTCAAGAACCCATCAAACGAACATGGACAGGAGCAATCGGGTCCAAGGCCATGGAAATGGCCCTATTATAGGCCAAAACCAAGGCCTCTGGACTTGTGCTGGCCATGGGAAACTCGGAGAGGTCAATCACCACCACCAGGCCTTCGGGGCTCACCTCCTGTAAAGGGCAGTAACTGACCATCTCCACATGGGAAGGCCTACAAAGGGGGTGCAAAAGTTAAACCTCACGGTGTAGTGATCGGACCATCTGACAGGTTCCACCCCCAAATCAGAGGCCTCAATCCCCAGGAGGAAAACCAAATCAGAGTGGCCATGGCGATGGGTGGCAGAGGTAACAATCTGTGTAAGGCCCAGTGATTTCATCAGCTGGAGGAAGTGCTGTCCAAAATGCGAGAGTTCGTCATTGACCCAGGAGTTAAAGTTGCCCAGAACCACCAGTGTGGGCGACACCAGTGCCATGTCGACCACAAAGTCCGCTACTTCCTGCAGGAATCTCTTCTCATCCCCTGGTGGACGGTAGACAAGAGGTATCCTACAACCCACACCTGCCACCACGGTACACTCAAAAGGTTCGGCCTTGTCAACTGGTACACTCGTGAGGACCAAGTTGGTCTTGAAACAGACAGATACCCCCCACCCCACCCCTGCGGTCCAGTCTCAGTGGTGCATCACCGAACCCAGCTGGAATTGCAGCTTCCAATATGGGGCTAGCATTTTCATCCAGCCAGGTCTCGGTGATGCAAGCCAGATTAGTTGTTCCAAAAAGATCTGCAATAATTGCAGTCTTATTCTTAAATCTGGCATTGCATAACACTGCTTGAGATGGACGGGTTTCGAGGGCTGCCCCGGCTACTTGCCAACCAGAAATGATGGTGCCCTTGGGTATGGGGACTAGACATGGCATCACCACGTTCCAGACTCCACTTCGCCCCAGGGTGTCTTCTAGACCCAACGACCCCAATGTGAGACTCATTCATTCGTCCTCTGATGTCTGCACCCCCCTCCCCCCCATGAACAATACCCAGCGCCAGACAGTGCGCGGTAAGTTGACATCAATTGGGACGACTTCCATATGCAGAGGGGAACGAGGGCAGGACGAACAGCACATGACCGGGGCCTCACATCATACAGGCTAATCAAAACCAGATTACACAACACCCAAGAACCTGACCCAGGAAAGAAACCCCGAACAGAAAGTAAAAGTTACCCAAACCAAACAAAAAAATGAAAATAAAAATCCTCCCAAAATAAATAAAACACAATAAAATAAAACTTAACCCTACACTGGATACTTTAATCCAATACTCAGCTCATGGAAAACACAAACAAGGAAGGTAATGGCAGTAAATAAAATCAGATAGTAATAGTCTCCTGCTGTCCCCTCTCACTGGAATGCAGAGAGGTTATAAGTCCCCCCCCCCCACACCCCCAGGTCATCTCACAGCCTGGGAGTGGGAGAAATCAGGGCACTCCGACTGCCCAAAGTTAAAGATCTAGAATTTGCTCAGAACAAGTCATCACAGAATTAAAAATCCAAAGAAAAGGAAAATCTTTAAAAGTTTAAACAAAAAATAAATAAAATGTGGACACCCAGGTCCTCTCACCACCAGGGAAAGCCACAGAAAGGACACTCGCTGTCCAAAAACGAAAATGAGTTGTAAATCCAGAGTGGTCATAGAGAGATCCAGGGAGTGCAGGTAATCCAAAAAACAATCCAATTTGGATGGAAACCAGTCAAAAGATCTGGTCAGCCATAGACAGCAAACCAGGGCTCGCCAGGTTCCGCTTCCAGCGACCACAGCCGGGAATAATAACTGGGGCACCTCAATACTCTGGGAGTAACCACACTGTTGCCAAACCCCAAGGATCTAGGGAAGCAATAGACTCCTCGGCCAATCCCCTGGCCGATCTAGAGCCCAGTCCCCCATGTCACAGCAAATCCAGTCGTTGGACGCCAGCAGAGCCGAGCCCACTCATGTCGCCGGCAGCCGACCCCACAAAGAGTAGTTCCAAAGCCCCCACTCAGGCTCCGCACCAATAGTCTGGCAAAACACACCAAACAGCCCGAACGATCGTAGACTTGGCCAGTTCATCCGCAGAAAAATCCACTGAAGGGCAGGCTTCACACCATGGCTTCCGACCAACAGCTCTCACTCCCTCTCCTTGATTTTCCAGGTTTTCAGCCACGAAACAGCAAAACAGCCTCTTATCCACTCCAACAAAAATAGTTTGAAGTAGGCAGACCAATTTAAATGAGTATCCCCGGTTGAATCTGGGCGGTAGTGGGGCCGTCTAAACGGCTCTAGTATACACCGCAAGGCCATTCAGCACTCACCTAATCTCTAAACAGGTTGTATACATATATATGTACTAAACAGTAGAAGTTTAAACTGATAGATACGAAGCGGCCTGCACTAACTCAAATACTCTAGATTAGAATGATAAAAAAGGCATATGGTTTGGTACAGGTACTCAAACTATACACAAATGTGTACAGTGAATATGCCAGCCTACACCCTTAAGTGGAGCACCTTGAAATCTAGCGGAGCACATGATCTGAGGCAGCATGGATTCTTGTCAGGAAAGTCAGACAAACCCGATAGATTTCTTTGACTGGGTGACCAGGGAAGTGGATCGGGGGGAGCGATGGATGTGGCCTACCTTGACTTCAGTAAGGCATTTGACACCGTTCCACATAGGAGGCTTGTAAAACAAGATGGGCAGCCTGAGATTGGGTCACAAGATGGTGAACTGGGTTGGGAACTGGTTGAGGGATAGAACACATAGGGTGGTGGTAAATGGAGCTAAATCTGAGGAAGGGCAGGTGACCAGCAGGGTGCCACAGGGATCAGTTCTTGGGCCAGTACCATTTAATATCTTCATTAGTGACATCGCAGAAGAGTTGGAGGGGAAGGTATGCCTCTTTGCAGATGACACTAAGATCTGTAATAGGTTAGACACTCCGGGAGGGGTGGATGTGACCGGGTAGAATAGGATCCTGTCCTAGTTGTCATAGAGAAAGTGTTTAAATGCAAGGATCTGTCCTTTCCTGTCTCTTGTCTGTCTGACCAAAGGACTACAGGACAGCAGACAGCATGGCTTCACACGTGGCAGATCCTGCCAAACCAACTTGGTCGAGTTCTATGACTGGGTAACTAGGCAACTGGACAGGGGCCATGCAGTGGATGTCCTGTATCTGGACTTCAGTAAGGCATTCGACTCAGTGCCACATGGAAGGCTGGGACGGAAGTTAGTAGGCATAGGGGCCGGTGCAAAAGCTGGTGAGATGGGTAGGAAACTGGCTGCAGGGAAGACAACAGAGGGTGGTGGTGGTGGGGAGCTCTCACACCCAAGGGCAGTGACGAGCGGTGTTCCACAGGGCTCGGTGTTGGGACCAGTGTTTGGGATATTCATTGCAGACATATCATGGGACATCAAGAGCAAGATCAGTCTGTTTGCTGATGATACCAAGGTAGGCGCGGTGGTGGATGACCTAGGGGGATGGCAGGGGTTGCAGGATGATCTGGCAAAGCTTGAACCCTGGTCAGACATCTGGCAACTGGGCTTTAATGCCAAAAAGTGCAAGGTGCTGAAATTTGGGATGAAGAACCCAAGGAGGAGTTACCAGCTGGGGGAGTGCAGCTAGCCCAGACAGAGGAGGAGAAGGATCTGGGTGTGCTCATTACAGGGTCAATGAACAACTCGGCACAATGTAGGAAGGCAGCTGCAAGGCCAACAAAATGCTGGGTTGTATGCAAGGTATATCCTCGAGGAGGGAGGAGGTGATTCTGCCACTGTATAGGTCATTAGACCACACCTGAGTACTGCGTGCAGTACTGGCGTCCGATTCGAAGAGGGACATTAAGTTACTGAGGGGTGCACGCAGAGTGACAAAGATGATCAAGGGGCTGTGGGACTTATCATATGAGAGGAGGTTGAAGGAGTTGAACATGTACTCACTGGAGGAGAGGAGAGACAGGGTGACATGACTGAAACCTTTAAATACATGAAAGGAATAAACAAGACAGGTACAGAGGGGCTGTTCAAAGTAAGGGAGGGGAAGGACACCAGGGGCCATGATTTGAAACTGGAGCGAGGAAGGTTCAGGAGGGAGATGAGGAGACACTTTTTTACAGAGAGGGTGGTGGCTAGGTGGAATGCGTTACCTGCTGAAGTGGTATGCAGTAGAACAGTGGACTGCTTCAAATGAGGATGGGACAGGACTAGGGGGAGGGTTAATGAAGGGGAAGGGTGGAAGGGAGGGGCAGCTGCAGAATAAGGGGTGCTAGCTGCACATTCGAGCAGACTTGATAGACCTCTAGGCCTTTATCTGCTGGCAAATTTCGTATGTTCGTATAGTTGCACAACCAGATTTTCCCGCGAGACCTAGGATTTGATCACCCCCGACAGTCTTGCAATTATCTGCCTCTCACTGTCTCTCAGCTTTCCCTTGCTGTTTTTTTTCTCCCTTGCATATCTGCTGATATAAAAATATATCCATCTCATTATGTGGAAATGTAACTAATATTAGGATCCCTTTGTTTAGAAAATATGTAGTGTTAGGAATGGGGTGTGGAAGGACTTATAAGAGAGCTCAGCTGCAAATGGTTGAGAGAGAAAAGGGACACAGAAATTGAAGAAAAACTCAGATTGATCTGTTTATTTGGTCTTTGTAAATAGTTATACTGAACAAGTTCATTTTTTTATGTTACTGCTAGTGTAAATAAATATTTTTAGTGAATTATACAACTGCTCCTGGTTTTTCTATGCTTCCTGACCTGTGCCTCGATGACAGTGGAAAAAATTAGGAAAAACCTAGCTAAACTGGAGGAATGGCCCAGTGTAAGGCAATAAAGATTCAATGTGAAGAAGTGCAAAATCATGCACTGGGGGGTGCAGGTACCCGAGGAGGATTACATGATGGGTGGGGGACTTAATGGCCACCAAACAGGAAAGAGATCTAGGGGTGATTATATGCAATGACCTAAAGGTGACCACAAAGTGCCAATGCAGCAGGGAGAACCAGTGGGATGTTGGGGTGCATAGGGAGAGGCATCACCAGCAGAAGAAAACAGGTAGTGATGCCAATGTAAAAATCATTGGGTGAGACCTCATTTGGAGTATTGTGTCCAGTTCTGGAGGCCACATCTCCAAAAGGACAGACAGGGTACAGGCAGTTCAAAGACTGACAACAAAAATGGTGCAAGGCCTCCACTAAAGGTCATATGAGGAGAGACTGGAGGCGCTCAATACGTATACCCTGGAGGAGAGGAGGGAGAGGGGAGACATGATAGAGACCTTCAAAGTACAGGAGGGATGCATCTTTCAGAAAAGAAGATGCTCTAGAACAAGAGGGCATGACGTGAAACTGAAGGGGGGGTAGATTAACTTATGCTGGTGTAACCCCTAGATGGCGCTATCCCAGGGGCTACTACCCCTGCCTGATTTGCCACTAACAGGTTGAGGGGCCTGGATCCAATAGCGGGTGCTTCCACCCAGAGGTCAGGGTTTGCAATAGTTAAACTTACTTGGTCACAGCCCTCTGGGACACTGCAACCCCCCTTTCTTCCCACTAGTGGCCCACACAATATATCAGAATTACCTTCACAGTATACACTTACCCCAGGATTGGTTCCAGCACTGGGACCTCTGTGAAATGAGATACAGTGCAACAATCACAGTACAGTACTTTAACATAGACAAATACCTCAGGCAGTATAACTTTGCTGAAACAAGCAGCTCTGATTTATTTAGGGGATATAACAAGGACAGGGGAAATCAGGTTAATTAGCTTATCACTCTAATAATCTCATCTATGGCTCTGTGAAGGGCCTATCCCTATCAGTTACTGTCCCTGGGTACCCAAGCCCAGTGGCTAGTCCAAACCGTGGCAGCTGGTAGGGGCCCTTTCACACGAGAAAAGGAAAATTAAACAGTCAGCAGTACAGTAATTCCATTTGGATTTAATGTGGCAATTCAACAGGGAGCGACCTGAATTAGTACTCACGACCTCCAAATAAGATAGGGTCCTTCAATATCAGCAGGGCTACTCTTGAGCTCAAAGAGACTCTTCACACATTTATATGGTAAAAAAGAGAGTACTATACCAGGCAGGCTGCTTCTCTATCCCGGATCGCAATTACTGCAACAACACCCGGGAGAACACACAGCAGATTCAGTTCCTGACAGACCGAGTGCAATCAATAATTTCTCCAGTCTTCTACAGGGTGAGCCTGGTTTCTACTCTTCAGAGATCCTTTGATTCTTTTCACAGGACTGATTCAGTCCTAACAAGCAGTTACACAAGCTGCAGACTCGGAACTCTGGGCCTTACACACATTTTTTGACTAAAACTGCACACTGAAAAGCACAGGGCTCCTTCCTTCTTCACTGCCAAAGCTCAACTGAAACTCCAACCGACAAAACGGGCACTTCCTTTGAGTTCCTCCCAGTTCTTGACTGGATTGGCTGTCACCACAATAGACTGCTGCTGTTGGTCCAAAAAGGCACTGAAGTCTAAACTACATCTCCCAGAGTCACTGCCCATACAATCCTCTTGTGGCTGGCTCAGATTATGAGTCCAAGTTCTGATTCGCCAAGGCACCATTTTAGAGCTAGCTTACCCCACACTGATTGGTCCAGTTCAGCAGTTCAAAACCAGAATGGGGAACTAGGCAGACACTGTTCTGACTGCAAAGAAAGCAGGTTAGACAAACTGTAATTTCATTATCACTCTAAATGGTTTCTGGCAACAGTTACATCTTTCAGATAGGTTCCTTTGCACTCCTAGTGACTGCAAAATGGGAGTGAATTGGCAGCAGCTTGAGTGGTACTCAATCAAAGAAACACACAGTCCCCCATACAAACTAATTATGTCTGCAAGCAGACAGCTCTTAAAGAGACAGTACCAGAGGTTCTAAAAACACTCATTGATAAATGGCTTAAACGCCAAACACCATTCAGGCTTGGAGCATTCAAGCAAGCTCCTGGAAGTCTTTTGGGAACCCCCATTTGCAGGGGGGTTACACCGGATTTTATTATCCATTTTATACTGCGAGTTTTATTTTTATCCTGTTCTCTTTTTTCTTTTATGTAAAGCACCTTGATGTTCCTGAAAGGCGCTCAACAAATAAAGCTCATTATTATTTCTATTATTAAGTGGCAACGTGAAAAAGTACTTCTTCACTGAAAGGTCGATGAAGGCATGGAACAGCCTCCCAGTCGAGGTGGTGGAAGCAAAGTTGGTGAGGGAATTCAAAACTGCATGGATATCCATAGGGAGACCCTAGCATTTCAAAAGAGAAGGTAAATCGATTTTATTTGAAAACGTTTCACCAGGAAAAGCATACCGAGCCAAAATTAGCTTGTTTCCAGATGTGTCGGGGTGTTAGGAGAATACAATTGGTGTTTACATAAAACAAGATTCATAAAAATACAAAGTAAAGTGACAAACACGAAGAAAATACAGTAGTAGCTATAGAAACAGACTGATGGCAGATAAGTGCCGCTTGGCCCACCTAGTCTGCCCGTTTCCCTACCTAATGGATAAGCTACAGATCCTAGTTAACCAACAGCCTACTTCCTCCTACCTCCCACTAGAATTGCCTTATGTATGTCCCATGCATTCTTGAATTCCCCCACTGTTTTAGACCCCACAACCTCCTCAGGAAGGCCATTCCATGCGTCCACTACCCTCTCTGTAAAAAAATACTTCCTCACATTGCCTCTGAGCCGTCCCTACTCTATCTTCAAATTGTGACCCCTTGTTCTTGCACACCTCTTTTTCTGAAAGATGCTACCCTCTTGTACTTTGTTGATTCCCTTGAGGTACATGAAAGTTCCCATCATGTCCCCCCTCTCCCTCCTTTCCTCAAGGGTATACATATTAAGCTCCTTTAGTCTCTCTTCATATGTCTTCTGGTACAGATCCTGCACCATTTTAGTTGCCCTCCTCTGGACTGCCTCCATCTTGTCAACAGCTATGATGATCATAGGACAGGGTTTCTCAAATGGTGAGGTCCCAACCAGTTCTAGGGGGGGCTCAAGCAAGTATGAAAATGTACAGTATTTAAATTGTGAGTTTTAGATATGTTGTGTTAAGGGATGAGGCAAATTTAAAGAGGATAAAAATACTGTAAGTGAATTTATGTATTTATTTACAAATTGATGACAAGGAAAGGCGCACCAAGCAAAGGCTCATTTCCAGTATACCTGGGGACGGGTAGGGAGTGAATACAATTCAAAAGGCTAACTGCAAAACAGTCAAGCAATACAAAATGAACATTACTGCAAACAAATAGGAACAAAGAACACGTAATGAGATAACTGACCAATTAGACTGGCAGCAGAACAGACCAAATACAAGGGTTAAGCAGAGTGCTACTAGGAGCAAGATCAGGAGGAAGTAAAAGGATCCTGGAGAAGTTGCTTAACAGCCAGGTAAGAGCAGTAAAAGCAGATGTGCGTAGGAAGGTTATTCCAGACAGAGGGAAAACAGAGAACACAGTCTGTACCCATGAAGATATTCCAACAATAGGTCACAATGGTTCAAGAGTCAAAATAGCAGAGCATGTATGCTGGCCTGGGGTGGAGGGTTACAAGTGGGAGGTTACAATAAGCTGAATAAAATGAGAGCCAACTACTCAAAGGAGTTTCACTTTATTCCTGGTACACTACAAGGTATGCTATTTTTCTATGGGGAGGTCCAAGATAATTTTGAAAATTGGGGGGGATTGATGATCTTTTCCATGGCTTGGGGGAGGCTCACTATGACAAAGTCTGAGGAATAATGTTGTAGGGTAATATAATATTGAAATACAGTAACTGCACATTTAAAAACATGAGATAGGCGGTCTGACCACCCTATGAATGAGCAGGTGAAACCAATACTGAAGGATAGTACTTTTAACAAGGGCTCAAAGGGGGATAATGTGGAAAGAAGTTATTTTGGACTATACTACAGGTCCATCTGACACAGATGAGTTGGTCACTTTTTTAGAAGCAGAGGAGGATGAAGAGATTCCTCCCCCTAGACGCAGCTAACGGAGAACCAGGTTCTGGGAACCTTTTCCACAGCAACAGCGATGAAGAAGAGGACGGGGTGGGGTGACGTTGGCATAGGCAAAGCAAGGCATTTAGTAGAAAAAACACTAGATGGCCTCACACATTCCCCAAGACGAGACAACCTCCTGTAATAAATATTTCAAATTTTGATCTTTCCGAATCTGAAATGTCTGTGTTAAGTAGGGTCTCACAGCTCATATTGATTTCTTTGGTACAGCTGTAGATTTGCATAAATATACTAGGAATCCGACCTTTAGGTGTATGTACTACAATGATAGTGTGGGGGTGGGGAGGTAACTCACATACACAGTACCTGGGGAAGTGGGATCAGTGTTTAGGGCTTGCTCTACGTATTGCCCTAATGTAAATCCTGTGGTGTCCGCTTTTGTCAAAAAACGTGAAATGGACCTTGAGGCATCAAAAACTAACAGGGTAAATGCATCTCCCAATTGTACCTCTGCGGAAAGAGATGCTATTAAAAATTTAGCAAATAAAGAAATAGTTATTCATTCTGCCGATAAGGGTGGCACAGTTGTCATGAATTCAAAAGATATTAAAGGAAACTGACAGACAATTGGGGGACGTTACCTTTTATGAGCAGTTACATGTAAATGTTGTTATGGATTTCAAGCCAGAAACAGATGAGCTCCTGGGTGTGGGTTTTGTAAAGGAATATTTGTCAGACCTAAAGGTGGGCAAGCAATGTGAGAAGGCAGTAAGGAATTCTGGGGAGATACTGGGATGCATAGGAAGAGGCATCAATAGTAGAAAACAGGAAGTTATCCCTCTGCACAGACAGTTGGTGAGACCTCATCTGGAGTACTGTGTGCAGTTCTGGAGACCTCATCTCTGCAAAGACATAGATAGAGTGGAGGCTGTCCAGAGGAGGGCAACCAAAATGGTGCAGGGTCTGCACCAGAAGACATACGAAGAAACATTGAAGGAGCTTAATATGTATACCCTTGAGGAAAGAAGGGAGAGAGGGGACATGATAGAAACTTTCAAGTACCTCAAGGGAATCAACAAACTCCAAGAGGGTAGAAAAAGAGATGTGCAAGAACAAGGGGGCACAATTTGAAGATAGAGGGGGGATGGCTCAGAGGTAATGTGAGGAAGTATTTTTTCACGGAGAGGGTTGTGGATGCATGGAACAGCCTCCCTGAGGAGGTCGTGGAGTCAAGAACAGTGGGGGAATTCAAGAATGCATGGGACAGACATAAGGCAGTCCTAGTGGGGGGTAGGAGGAAGTAAGCTGTTGGTTAACTAGGATCTGCAGCTTATCTGTTAGGTAGGAAAATGGGCAGACTAGGTGGGCCAAGCGGTCCTTATCTGCCGTCAAATTCTATGTTTCTATGTTTCTAGATAAAATGTATAGATTTGACTGTGGCTCATCCAGTAATTCCAATAATATACATTGTCCCCAAGATATATAAACGGTTAAGCAATTCGCCGGGTAAGACCTATTATATCCAGAACAGGATGGCTGACCGAACCATTATCTATGCTGGTTGATGGGTATTTACAGCCCTTGGTTAAAAATGCAAGATCTTACGTACAGGACTCTATGAATAGTTTCATAGTACTACGACAGCAGAAAAGGACCATCCTTGTCTATCCAATCTGCCCATTTCCTCCCTCCCTCCCCTACCAGTTTCCCTTTATCAGAGATTCTTTTTGCTTCTCACCCACTAACCCCTTATACCCATCCCAGGCTCTCTTAAATCCTTCCACAGTTTCAGTACCCACCACCTCCTAAGGTAAACTGTTCCATGGCTCCACCACCCTCTCTGAAGAAATACTTCCTCAAGTTACTTTTGAATCTACCCCCTTCTAGTCTCAGGCTATGACCCATTGTTTTTACTTCAAGTTTCCTTTTAAATATACTGCCCTCTCTTACTGTTTATCCCCTTGATGTACTTAAATGTCTCAATCATATCGCTCCCTCCCTTCCAGTCTCCAGACTGTACACATTTAACTCCAATCTAGATTCATGTTTTATCCTTCATTCCTTGAACCATTTTAGTTGTCCTCCTCTGAATCCTTTCCAATCATCAATATCTTTCTTTAAATGAGGTCTCCAAAACTTGACACCACACTACAAATGTGGTCTGACCATTGTCTTATATAATGACATCAATACATCTCTTTTCCTACTTGTGATTCCCTTACCAATACACACCAGCATCCTGTTTGCTTTCCCCGCAGCCTTACAACATTGGTCTCCAAACTTCAAACTGTCTGCGATTATAACTCCAAGGTCCCTTTCCTGCCCTGTTATTTTTAAATGTTCCCCTCCTAGAGTATATTTTGTTTTTATATTATTCTGTCCCAAATGCACAACTTTAGACTTCTTCACATTGAACTTCAGTTGCCAAGTTTCACTCCACCATTCCAAATTATTCAAATCCCCTCTCAGCCTCCACCCCTCCCTCAGTATCAATCCTATTACATAATTATGCATCATCTGCAAAAAGGCACATCATCCCTCCAATTCCCTCCGTTATGTCTATATATTTTTTTTTTTTTTTCTAACACACCTCTTTAACCTATCCCTAAACTCTGGCTCTATTCCCACACTGTGGAAGACAGCCCAAGTGGTTCCCCTTCTAACATCAGGGGACCCTATGGATCTTAATAATTACAGGCCCATTTCCATTCTACCAGTGCTATCCAAGATGCTGGAGAAATTAGTGAGTAATCAGTTAAGGGAGTATCTTGACAATGCTAACCTCCTAAACCCAGCTCAATCTGGATTCAGGGCCAAGCATAGCACTATCACTGCACTAGCCAAGGTCACAAATGACTGGCAATCCGAATTAGATAAAAAGAATCATGTCTGTGCAGTATTCCTGGACCCAAGCAAAGCATTCAATACTGTGGACCACGAGCTACTACTTTCATCCCTGTACTCCACTGGCCTAGATCCATCCTCCCTTAAGTGGTTCAGATGCTATCTCACCGGTAGGTCACAGCAGGTAAAAGCTGAAGGTGACCTATCCCCATTAAAACCACTGAGGAGTCCCCCAAGGTTCTATTCTGGGTCCTATCCTTTTTGCCATTTATATAAATAACATTGATTCAACCCTTACCAATTCCTCTGTACACCTCTTTGCTGATGACACTGTTCTGTATGTCAGCAAATTCTTCTGCAGCTGCTCGGAAATCCTACAAACAGAATTCTCCTTGCTACAATATCAGCTACTCGAGAAAAAGCTTCTGTTAAATGCAAAGAAAACTAAAGCAATGATGTTCACAAATCGAAGCTCCAATAGCACATCCTCTCCAATCATTCTCCCCCAGCTATGCACTACACTTGGAGAAAATCTGGAGTATGTAGAAAACGTCAAATACCTAGGTGTGTGGACTGACAACAGACTTGACTTCACTCATCATTTAGAAGAACTGTTAAAAAAGCTACACCAAAGGCTTGGCCTTCTCTATAGATTAAAACCCTTCCTAAACAGAGACTCAAAGATGAGGTTAGTCCAGGCCATTTTTCTATCAGTTGTTGACTATACAGACTTCCTTTATAGTCACTGCCCCATCTCCTACCATCACAAGTTGGATACCTTATATCATAGAGCAAAAAGGTTCATTACAGATCTGCCATCTAATACTCATCATTGCTCTCTTTATGCTGCAGTTGGGTGGGTTTCCTTCACCTCAGAAGGAACAGAAATGCAGCACTATGGATTTACAGGCGTTGTCAAAAAACTTCCAAACTATATCCTGGACTGCTTCACCCAGACCTCTCCTAGCTCCTATGCCCTAAGAAGCAACAACATCATCCTGCTCAAATTGCCCAAATTCAACACCAGGCTAGGGAGGGCAGCAATCAGCTATTCTCTAGCTATAGCATGGAACACCCTACAAAATCCTTAAACTGTCCAATATCATTCCATTTGCATCCTTTAAACAGCATTGTACAGTCTTCTTCAAAGAGAAATGCAATTGCTACCACTAGAGCTAGCATTGTCATCTCACAAATCTCCCTTCCAAACCATATATGGCATATTCCTTCCAGACAGACACCCATCTTATGGCACCCAGTAATACCTTCACCATCCTAGTATTACATTATGTTGAGTGTCTGCCATGCCCCCCACTGGGATATGTATATACTGTACATACTGTAAATATTAGCTTAACTTTCCTGTAACCGTTTTTTATCATGTGAATTTACTGTACATCACTGTGTTTATTAACATTATTTTCCCCTGTATGTATAACTGTCTTATATAAGTGTACGATGTATCTGTTGTGTATCAACTATTGAACCTTGACCTTATCAGGTCCATCTTGTAAATGAGCCTTGCTCAATGATGTTCACCTGAATAAATAAAGATTTGATGATGATGATAAAGGATTGGCCCCAATACCGACCCCTGTGGACACTGCTCGTCACCCTCCTTTCTCTAGAATATACCCAATTTACTACCACCCTTTGCCTTCTATACTTCAGCCAGTTTTCCACCCATATAGTGACTTTCTGGTTAATTCGCAAACTCTGTCTTGTTTACCAACTTACAATGAGCAACAGAATCAATGGCCTTACTACAAATCCAGGTAGATCACATCTACTGCCCCTCTCCCTGATAAACTATCTTTGTTACCTCAAAAAACTCAATCAGGTTTGTCTGACAAGATCCCCCACTAGTTAATCTATGTTTATTATCTACCAGTTTATTTTCTACCAAGTAATTTACCTCTCTTTCCTTTATCGACACCTCCATCACCTTACCCACCAGAGTATAAATATACTGCAGAATAACGATTTTGAAGAGGGACAGTATTTTGCAATACTTGATTGTGACTCCCTTTACACTAATACCCCACAAGGGAGGTCTTGGCTCCATTGAATATTTTTGGGAGCAACGCTCAGAAGAACAAGGTTTGATGCCCACTTGGTTCTTTATCGGAGCTTAGTAAAATGGCGCTTACCAAGAATACGTTTCTTTTTCAGGGGGACGATTTTAGACAAATTCGAGATACTGCCATGGGGTCTAGTCTGGATTTGTGGCGACGCTATATAGATAATATACTGATTATATGGAAGGGGTCCCCTGAGCAGTTCAGACGATTTGTCATATGGTTGGAGAGCACTAGCAACTGCTTGTGCTTTCAATACACCATACATCCCACAGACTGTGTTTCTTGATCTTCTGATTTTTGAAATGAAGTAGAGGTTTGCACACTACATGAAAAAGAAACTGATAGAAACAGTCTTACATGAAAGTTGTCATCCTCCCCATACCACACGTAATATACCAGGATTTTATTTAACTCTAAAAATTGATTAGCGTTTTGCTCATAAAAGTTCTAAACCATTGTAAAAATGCATAGCACTTGCCTCACTGTGTTTAACATACATAACACTTCTAGAAAACCTATATAAATGCTTTCTGTACAGTTAGTATTGCCCCAAGGAAAAAAACTGCTAATCAGTTATTTAAAACCCTGTATACCAAAAGGGCAACTGATTCGTATGGTGAGAAACTGCACTGAGGTCCATGAATTTAGGATAAAGCAGGCAAAGCAGCTTTTCAGGTTGAAACAATGGGGATATAGTAACATCTATTGCAAATACCATTAATCATGTGGCTGACTTGGATCAAGCTGAAACACTGGTTTCAAATGTTAGGCCAAAAGAAAAAAGATATAGTGCCTGTTTGTCACTATGTTCTCTTCTAGGGCAGGAGAAATTAGAAATATTATCAATAACAGGAACATTTTACGCTTGGAACCCAAATTGAAAGATCGTAGATGCAGGTCCACAGGTTGTCTTTAAATGATGTAAAAATATTAAAGACCTACTAGCTTCTAGTATGCTGTCCACAGAGGCAAATGAGAATAGATCATGGTTGTCTGGTTGCCCTAACCCCCGGGGAATATTTAGATGGAGTAACTGTATGTACTGCAAATATATTAAACCTTGTTCTAGCTTCACTAATCCAGTTACTGGGAAAAAATAGAGAAAAAACACCTTATTACTTGTAGCAGGGAAGGTGTGCTACATTTTTTGCAGTGCAGTTGTGGCCAATATTCTACAGGGAGGATGAAAAGGAGTTTCAAAATATGCATGAGTGAACATGTTCATGTAATTGAGCATAATAATTCAAACTATGCTATAGTGAAACATATCAATGGCAACCCACAGATATCACAGAAAACTTTGCTTTGGGAGATAGAGAAAGTAATGCTGGGACCTAGAGGCATTGAAAAGAAATTAGGGCAACATGAGAGCTTTTGGCTATGACAGCTCAAAGCAATAAGTGACATGGGGCTTAATCAATTGACCAGTCAGCCTTCTTAAAAAAATGGTGATTAAATAATGGACAATTGAACTGATGCTTCATAAAATGTATACCATTTTAACGTGTACTTATATGTTTATTTATTATGAAATCAATATATATTGCCAGTGTCAAAGAAATTGATGTATGTTACAAAAACATTGTTGCAACTGCAAAATTAGAGGGTTAATAATACTTTTTCTAGATTCTATAAAGTTAAGCGATTGTGCCTGGGGATAAGTAACCCCATGTGTTTATCAAAAGAAATATGCATGGGTTTTTAATTGTATAATTAATTAGGACCACTATAAATGATGTTATGCGAGCACTAGCACTTAGTCTCATGAAGCTGGGGGAAGCCCTTGCAACACGTAACTGTCTCTTGTCCTGTGAGACCATTTTTATGAGACTTATTTGCACTTTGTGACAGGGTGGAATAGGACCCTGCCCCAGTTGTTAGAGAAAGTGTTTAAATGCAAGGATCTGTTCTATTTTGTCCTTTTCTGTCTGGTTGCGCAACCAAATTTTTCTGAGACACTTCAGATTTGATCACCCCGACAATCTCAATTCTTTTTCTCTCACCCCTCCCTTGCATATCTGTTGACATAAAAATATGTGCAAATCATTGAAAGAAAATGCAACTGATAATGGGATCACTTTTGTTTAGAAAATATATAGTGTTACTGTTGAAATGTATATATTTATAGTTTGAGAAGATTGCAGAAAGCTATTGTAAACTCTAGAGGTTATTTGAGTGCAAATCTCCCAGCCTTTTGTAAAAGTTGCAGGAGGGGCCTCTCAGCTCAAGCACACTGTGTTCTAGAAGCCCTGCCTGATATTTATGAAAACAGGATGCTTGCTAAGAGTGGGGGATGGAAGGACATATAAAAGAGCTAAGCTGGAACTGCAAGAAAGATTAAGAGAACAAGGGACAAAGAGAAAGAAAATTTTATTTTATTTTGCCTTCGAAAATAGTTATACTGAACATGCTTATTTTAGGATACTGCTAGTGTAAATAAATAATTTTTGGTAAATTCTACAACTGCTCCTGGTTTTCTTATGCTTCCTGACCAGTGCCTCAAAAACAGATGGTTTTAGAAGTGGTATTTACACCATGCACACCCCAGGACAGGAGTTTTGTGCGTGGGTACTGGATGTAGTACCAGGGAAGCACAGAGGAAGGTATGGATTCTGCAACAGCAAGTCCACGAGTGGTTACCAGGAGAATGGCAGCCAAACTAGCAGAGACAGAAGTCTAGTCTGAGATTATGTACCCGGCACAAGTTATGAAAATAAAAAATAGGCAGTAACAGAATCTGAAAGCCTGATGGACTTTTTCAAATGGTGGGCTATACAACAAAGAGAGACTGAGAAGCAGAGAGAAAAAGAGATGCAGCGACGGAAGCAGCGGTTGCTGGATGCCTTGCAAGCTATCAAAGGCAGAGGATCCATCAGAGACCCAGATGAGCACCAAAATGCAAGCAATTTAAAAGCCATTAAACAAACAAAGTTGTGCCCCTTGGATGATATCGAGGCATACCCCGATAACTTTTGAAAGAGTTGCCACAGCCTGCCAATGGCCAAAGCAGCAATGGACAATTAGACTGTTACCCTGCCTGACAGGGAAAGCCCAACTTGCCTACAGCAGTATGAACACTGCATAGTCAGAAAACTATGGACCTGGTGAAAAGCAAAATCCTGAAAAGGTATGACATCTCCAGAGAGACATACAGGCACAGATTTCGATGTCTGAGGTCCAACTTGGTCGACAATCATAGAGAAGCGTCACCTGACTCCAAGAACTCCTGATAAAATGGCTCCAACCAGAGAGCAAAACAGACCCACAGATCACTGACACATTTGCCATGGAGCAATTCATCAACAGCTTGCCTACAGATGTGCAGCTGTGGGTAAAGGAACACTGACCAGAGAATGGCGAAAAGGCGGTTTCTTTGGCCGAGGACTACCAAATGGTCAGACAATGCACAGCAGCAAGGTAACAGCCAAACACTGGTAAGACACTTTCCTATTTAAGCTCCAAGCCTGATCAGAATTCTGGTGGGGGTAATAAATCTGTGCCCAAATACGTTTTCTGCTATAACTGTAACAAGCTAGGCCATTTTGCAAGAAACTACTGTAGTAAGAAGAGTGGCACTGGAGCAGATTTGTTCTTAGCAAATTGGGGCAAGTACTTAACAGATGTGAAGGCGGGGGATAAGACTGTAAAGGGACTGATTCGGGAAGCAGACAGACCCTAGTGCATGTTAAAGTGCTGGAAAAACACTGCAAAAGAACCAGGTACTGGTGTCATCTGCATCCACGGGGACATTCGATACTATCCCACCACCCAAGTGACTGACCATTAAGACTGTGTCGCACCAAATGAAAGTGGGAGTAGTACCCAAGTTACCTGTGATTATTGAAAGGACTTTCCAGGATTTACCGAGTTGATCAAAGAAGGAGAAAATCCTAATGTTTCAGCAGCAGTGGTGACAAGAGCTCAGGCAAAGAAAATCTCAGATGGTGGGAACACTTTTCCTTTCAGTGATTTTGATTTCAAACTTGTTTAAGCACAGCTCCAAGATCCGGAAAATCCAGGAAAGAAAGACGATGCCTGAAGAAACTATGGCAGCAAATGACTGACATAAAGGGTCAAAATATGAAAATGCTGAAACTAAACTGTTAACAGACTGTGATTTTCTTTCAGAGCAAGCTAACTATGTCTCTCTCCAGGGTTATTTCAAGCAGCTGGGGGTGAAACCAAAACAGGGTGGACCAATGTTTAAAAAATGTAATGGGTTACTGTACAGACGTGGACTGTTACATTCTTATCAATGAGTTTTATTTTTATTTTTTGGACTGGCTGTGAGAGAGCCTTTTTTCTTCCATTTCTATTTTGAAATTACATATTATATAATTTGTTTAAATGTGGCTGTGAGAGGGCCATGTTTTTCTTAAGTCATTGTAGGGGTGGTGAGAGCCACCCATCAAGACTCATCTCTCTTTTGTTATTATTAATTTAAAACTCACTGATTGGAGAGTTTACATAAGTATTTTTTTTTTTTTTTTTTTTTATATATTTACTGCTGCTTGTAAGTTCTTTTAAATTTCGGGTTTGGGGAGGGGGTTATTTATGTAGTTTCAGTATTTGTTGGGTGACTGCGACTATTTTAATGTAGTTATTTTATAGTACAAGAAAGTTAAAACTTTGTTGTGGATTTTTATTTTGAGTTCTGGTGGTTAATTAGCCCCTGGAATGCGTTTGTCCCCCTGGTCTTGCGCTATTCATCCTCCACACTCCATGCCCTCTGCCCGTTTTCTCCCCTAACTCTGACTTTTTCTATTTACCAGCGCTGTCGTGCACTGGATATTGTACGTAGGTGGGTGGGGTGGTGGTGGGGGTGGGGATGCGGACACTGGAGGATGAATGAGCAGATCTCTCACATAGGGCTGGTTAGGCTTAGAAGATGCCCTGGGGCGAAATGGAGCCTGGAACGTGGTGTTTCATGTCTAGTCCCCATACCCAAGGACACCACTTCTGTTGATAGGCAAGTAGCTGGGGTGGCTCATGAATCCTGTGCAATGCCAGATCCATTAAGAACAAAACTGCTATTATTGCAGATCTTGTTGGAACAGCTGATCTGGCATGCATCACCGAGACCTGGCTGGATGAAAATGCTGGCCCTTCTTTGAAAGCGGCAATTCCAGACGGTTACTCAGTGATACACCGCCTGAGATTGGACCGGGGGGAAGGGGATTGCGGTCTGTTTCAAGACCGAGTTGGGCCTCACTGGTGTACCAGTAGAGGAGACCGAATCCTTTGAATGCACTGTGGTAGCAGGTGTGGGTTGCAGGATAGCTCTCGCTCACCGTCCACCCGGGGACGAAAAGTGATTCCTGCAGGAAGTGGCGGACTTCGCTGTCAACATGACGTTGGAGTCGCCCAGACTGATGGTACTGGGTGACTTCAATGTATGGGTCGACGATGAACTCTCGCCTTTTGGACAGCACTTCTTCCAGTTGATGACATCACTGGGCTTCACACAGATTGTTACCTCTACTACCCATAGTCATGGTCACTCTTTGGATTTGGTGTTCCTCCTGGGGATGGAGGCCTCCGATTTGGGGGTGGAAACTGTCGGTTGGTCTGATCATTACACTGCAAGGTTCAACTTTTGCGCCCCCCCTCCCCTTTGTAGGTATGCCTCATGGAGATGGTCAGTTGCCGCCCTTTATGGGACGTGAGCCCTGAAGACCTAGCGGCGGTGATTGACCTCCGAGTTTCCTGTTGCCAGCTCGAGTCCAGAGCCTCTGGTTTTGGCCTATAATAAGGCCTTCTCCTTGGCTCTGGACCAGATTGCTCCTGTCCGTGTTTGTCCTCTCCCACTTCGCTCTCGGGCCCCTTGGTTTGATGGGTCCTTGAGGGAGTTGCAGCAACTAGGACGAAGGTTAGAATGTCGTTGGTGGAAATCCACCCTGGAGGTTGATTATCTTAGATTGGTAGAGCATTATCAGGCCTACCAATCAGCCATCTCCCATAAGAAGGCAGAGTTCCTGTCCAGGGAGATTGCTGTCACTCAGAATCGACCAGCTCAGCTCTTCCGAACCGTGGACAGGTTGTGCAACCCAGCCTGTCTGCAGCTCCAAAGAGCCTTTTCACAAATGGGAGTGTGATGAGCTTGTTCGATTTTTTGCGAATAAGGTGGCCGACATCAGGTCAGAGATACTCCTGACTCGTTCTGTGGGGGATGATGTTGGTCAGTGCTCGGTCACTATACCTCGTATTTCCTGGAGTACCTTTGGCCTGCCAGAGTTCGGGGATATTAAGTGGATTGTCCAGGGCATGCGCCCTACATGCTGTAGTTTGGCTCCTGGCCCAACTTCCCTGATTTTGGGTTGTTGTGATATCATTGGCCCAGTCCTGGCTCAGATAGTCCAGTGCTCCTAGTTATCGGATGAGTTTCCAAACTTCCTGAAGGAGGCGGTGGTGACACCCCTACTGAAGAAAGCGTCATTGGACCCAGAAGTTCTAGCAAACTACAGACCTATCTTGAACCTTCCCTTTATAGGGAAGGTTATTGAGAAAGTAGTGGCGATTCAACTGGAGAACCATTTGACCATCCATAATATCTACGAACCTCTCCAGTCCCATTTCCGAAAGAAGCATAGTACTGAGACTGCTCTGGTTTGGGTGCTCAATGATCTCCTGATGGCGAGAGATCGGAGAAACCATTCCATTCTGGTACTCCTTGATCTCTCCTCAGCTTCTGACACTGTGGACCATGGGGTGCTGCTCGAGCACCTGAGGTTCATCTGTGGCCTGACAAGTACGGTCCTCAGGTGGTTTACATCTTTCCTTATGGGCAGAACAGAGTTGTATTGGGGATTTTTTCTTCAGACTCACTCCCTCTCATGTGGGGTCCCTCAGGGCTCGGTGCTGTCCCCCATGTTGTTTGCAGTGTATATGCTGCCCCTCGGAGACATTGTAAGACGGTATATGGGCTGAGGTTTCACTGCTACGCTGATACCCAGCTCTACCAGTCTTTTGCTCCCGACCAGGTTAGTGCTCTCTCAGCATTTAATAACTGCCTCGCTGAAATCCAGGATTGGATGAATTCAAGCTGGCTAAAGTTGAACACAGGAAAGACTTGGGTTATGGTTGTGGATCCAGGTCGCAGGATAGAGGGATTGAGGACTTGTCAGCCCTCTGGATCATTTCTGGGGGGCTCCTAGATTCTTACCTCGTAACGGGTGCATGACCTGGGGGTGGTACTTGATGGGCTGACCCTTCGATCTCAGGTGTCGGCAGTCGTCAAGTCTGCTTTATCATCTTAGGAACATTGCCAGAGTCAAACACCTTGTTCCGTCCAGCGATCTGCCTGTGTTGGTCCGCGCCTTTGTTACCTCATGCCTGGACTACTGCAACTCCCTTTACTTAGGGCTTCCTGGGGTTGATATCCGCCGCCTGCAGCTAGTGCAGAACGCTGCTACTCGACTGACAGGGTGTCTCCGGGTTCGTAAATTACCCCTGTGCTGCGCGATCTGCACAGGCTGCCGATTCAGTGGCAGATCACCTTTAAAGTTGGTTTACTGACTTATAAAGCCCTACATGGACTTGGTCCTGACTACTTGAAAGAGCTTCTGATTCCCTACAGCCCTGTGCAACAGCTCCGTTCAGCTGACGAGGGGTTGCTGGAGGTTCCGAGGGTGACTTTGATATCTTCTGGAGCCCATGCATTTATGTTTGTGGCCCCTACCCTCTGGAATTCTCTACCCCGTCAGATCTGGGAGTGTGCAACCGTGGGGGGTTTTAAACAGGCGCTTAAAACTTTTTTGAGGCATCAGGCTTACCAGTGACTAATTGGTATTTGTAATTGTTGTGCTATATATTATTGTAATCATTTTATGGAACTATGTTTTATTATTTTAAAGTGCCTTGATATTTGAAAGATGCTTAGAAACAGAGTTTATTATTATTATCCTGGTAGTATGCGACTATGCTGCTCGATACCCAGAAGTAGTTCCAATGCGTACTGTTACAGCCCCAAAAGTTGCAGCAGAGCTTGCAAAAATTTTCAGCAGAGTGGGCATACCTAAAGAAATTACTACTGATCAGGGTAGCAATTTTGGTGCTGCACTGCTTGAGGAGCTGTACAGACTGCTAGGTATCACTGCCATAAGAACCTCCCCCTATCACCCTCAGATAGACAGTCTTGTTCAGCATGTTAACCAAACCCTAAAATGCATGTTAAGAAGGTTTGTAAAAGGGGAAGGGAAAGACTGGGACCAATACTTGTCTTGCCTACAGAGAAGTGCCACAGGCATCAACAGGGTTTTTGACATTTGAAGTGCTATATGGTAGGCAGCCAAGAGGGCCACTGGATGTGATAAAAGAAATGTGGGAAGATAACCCCACTCAGAAACAATCTATAACTTCTTATGTGTGTGCCCTAAGAAGGAAGCTGACAAAATATGTTGAAATTGCCCATAGTAATCAGGAAGAGGTCCAAAACCAGCAGAAGGTATATTATGACCATGGGGTAAAAGCAGGGGAACAGATAAGGGGAATAAAGGAGTATATTTACTACCAATTTTGACTAAAATACTCCCACTTTCTGATTCTAGGAAGTTTTTTTCCTCATCCTGCAAATTTACAATATGTGGTACACATGCAAAGTTGGCAGTACCATGATATGCTAGCAGCCATGGCACTACACAGAAACCCATAGAGGTGGGGACAGGAGTTGCTCACTGGCTGGTTAGAAGAACTGTTGCAACATGACAATGTTAAAAATAAGGTCACAGTATGACTCCACAGAAGTATTAGACAGTCAGTAACTGTAGGCGTCCAGTAAGATTGAGACTTGTTTTACATGTGGGGGGTACAAAATGGGTCAGTGGATGACAGTACTACCATTTGGATGAAAATATTACCAGGTGTAAGAAGGTAGTAGTAAATACTTCTGAGTCCTACAAATTATCTGGATCCCTAGGTAAAAGAAAAAGTTTGAGCCAGGTAAAAAGGTTTTGCTGGGGTCGGCCGGGGAGAAGGCTAGAGCGCCCGACGGCTGATCTCCTTCTCCGGGGGGGGGGGGCTCACTGCATACTCCCGCTGCCATACCACCATCTAGGGGAGCCTGGGTGGAAGGTGTGGTAAGGTGGAGGAGCAGCAAGGGGATTGGGTGGACATCGGCAGAGGGGCGGAGCAGGAGGCACGTCTCGGTGTGCCTACTGGCTCCTTGGCCCTCACTGCACACCAACGTCTGGGGGAAAAAGAATACCAGAAAAACACCTCGGTCTCTCCTAGGTGACAACACCTCTCTGGGGGATTTCCAGGCTCGTTGGACAGACTCCGTTGCCCCATCTCCAGAACACACAGTATGGTGGTTTGAGGAGGTAAGCACTGGAGGACCTCCTCACCCCTACCTGTGGGGTATACCATGAGGTTGCTAGTGTGGAACTGGGTACTCTAGGGGCAGATCAGGACAAGAGTGGAGCCTGCAGCTAGAGGATGTCCGAGAGAGGAGGTAAGTAGGGCACATAAAAATAGGGTTTAAAACAATTAAATAAAAATAAAAAGTTTTGCTACTGTTTCCCACAACAGAAAATAAGCTGTTAATGAAGTGGCAAGGGCCATTTAAGGTTCTTGGACGTATTGGCACTGTTAACTATGAGATTGAGACCCCTGACAGGAAAAATCCTACAGAGATATACCATGCTAACCTCCTCAAGAAATGGGTTGAAAAAAATGCCAAAAGCTGCTTTGCTAGTGTTACCAGAAACTGATGAAGATATTGATGTAGCTTATGATAGACTGGAACAAACTGTAACTGCTGATGCTGTAAAGGTGAATGTTTCCTTAACCTGAGAACAAAATGCAGATATTCGTAATGTGCTAAAGACATTTAGCAGTACTTTTACCATGGTTCCAGGCCAAGCAAAAAGGGGTTGAGCACATAATAATGACAAGGAATACTCATCCTATTAGACAAAAGATATACAGGTTGCCATAGCAGTTAAGAGCTGACGTGGTTAAGGAAATACAAAAAAATGAACGAATTGGGTATCATAGAGGAGTCGAGGAGTGCTTCGTCCTCTCCCATGGTAATTGTAAACAAAAAAAAAAAGGGGATGTTAGAATCTGCCTTGATTTTAGGAAACTTAATCAAGTGTCACAATTTGACAGTTATCCTATGCCTAGAATAGAAGATTTGGTGGACAGACTGGGGAGTGCAAAGTATACCAATACCCTCGATCTCACCGAGGGGTACTGGCAAATACCTTTAGCTAAAGAATCCAGAGATAAAACTGCATTTGCCACTCCTGTTGGATTCTTTCCGTTCACCACCATGCCATTTGGTTTACATGGTGCGCCAGCTACATTCCAACAGTACATGGATGTTATTTTATCCCCTCACACTGGTTATTGTGCTGCATACCTGGATGATGATGTAGTATACAGTCCAGACTGGAAAAGCCACCTGGAACACCTACGTGCAGTTGTCCAAGCTATCAAAAATGCAGGTCTGACTATTAATCCTACCATATGTGCACTGGGCATTCAGGAAACCAGATATTTGGGCTATGTGTTGGGAAATGTAGAAGTCAAGCCAGAGGTTTCTAACACAGAAGCTGTAGCTAACAGCCCTGTCCCTAAAACAAAGAAACATGTCAGGTCATTTTTAGGGCTGGCTGGTTATTATCGGAGATTTGTTCCCAACTTTGCAGCTACTCCCCTCACTGAACTCACGAAAAAACGGTACCCAAATAATGTGAAATGGTCCACAGAGTGAGATGAAGCTTTTCAAGCCATTAAGGCTGCATTATGTTCAGCCTCTGTTTTAAGAAGCCCAGACTTGGAGAAACCATTTTTGCTACAAACAGATGCATCAGAGGTAGGCCTAGGTGCAGTACTGAGCCAAAATATAGATGGGACAGAACATCCTATTCTGTACATAAGTAGGAAATTGCATGACACGGAGATAAGATACTCCACTATCGAAAAGGAATGTCTAGCAGCAAAGTGGACCATGGAGTCCCTTAAGTTTTATTTGCTAGGAACGGACTTTGTTCTTGTAACTGATCACAATCCTTTCTGTTGGCTTAACCAGATGAAGGATAAAAATTCCAGAATTACAAGGTGGTACCTGGCACTACAGCCATTTAAATTCACGGTGATACACAAATCTGGTAGAGAGAATAGTAAAGCTGATTTTCTGTCAAGATATGGCTCAGGAATTGAGGATTTTGAAGGTCGAAAAACAAATGTATGGGTTTAAACTTTACTGTTTGCTGTACTGTTAAAAAGAGAAACGGATGATGCACAGGTGCTTAATATCTGAAAGAAGCAAATGTTAGAGAATAAAAGGTTTTGGAAACCTGTTTAACAAAACAGGTTCCCTCTTAAGGAGGTGGGTATATGTGCCAGGGTAAAACAGACCCTGTCCCAGTTAAAGAACGTGTTTAAATGCAAGGATCTGTTCTATCCTTTTCTGTCTCTTCTTTGTCTGGCTGCGTAACCAAATTTTCCTGTGAGACTTAAGATTTGATCACCCCGACAATCTTGCTATTCTTTGCCTTTCACTGTGTGTCAGCCCTCCCTTGCATATCTGTTGACATAAAAATATGTGCAAATCATTGGAAGAAAATGTAACTGATAATGGGATCACTTTTGTTTAGAAAATATATAATGTTACTGCTGAAATGTATATATTTATAATTTGAGATTGTAGAAAGCTATTGTAAACTAGAGGTTACTTGAGTGCAAATCTTCTAGCCTTTTGCAAAAGCTGCAGAAGGGGTCTCTCAGGTCAAGTCCACTGTGTTCTAGCAGCCCTGCCTAATATTTACAAAAACAGGATGCTTGCTAAGAGTGGGGGATGGAGGAACA
Source organism: Neoceratodus forsteri (assembly GCA_016271365.2). Taxonomy (NCBI): domain Eukaryota; kingdom Metazoa; phylum Chordata; order Ceratodontiformes; family Ceratodontidae; genus Neoceratodus; species Neoceratodus forsteri. The sequence goes on along the minus strand of CM028129.1, from coordinate 351,929,176 downwards.
TATAAAAGAGCTAAGCTGGAACTGCAAGAAAGATTAGGAGAACAAGGGACACAGAGACTGAAAGAAAATATTTATTTTGCCTCTAAATAGTTATACTGAACAAGTTTATTTTATGATACTACTAGTGTAAATAAATAATTTTTGGTGAATTCTACAACTCCTCCTGGTTTTCCTATGCTTCCCGAGCTGTGCCTCAACAACACACTTTTGTTTTTACACAAAACAAATTAATGAATCTTTTCTGTATATTCATTTGCCGGTGTATTATTGTCTTGTGGTGGGTGCTACATTTCTTTTTTCTGCTAAATACAGTAATTGCACATTTATTTTTATTTATTTATAACTAGGATTACAAGTACCTTTGAACCAGAGGTTCTTTTACAAAGGTCAGAAGAGGGTATAAAAACAAACGGTAGTACGATACAATACAGGTTCGGGGCAAGCATGACAGAGAAAATACAACACAAGTTTGGGGGTTACAACAGCAGCACAGAATCAAGGTAAAGATAACAATGACAAATTATTCATAAACATGAGCATATAAAGCATAACAGTCAACAAGAAGCCTTCCTAGGGTTAAGAGGTGAGGAGGCAAGGGGCAAGTAATAATGAGGGGGGTGGACAGTCAAATAATTTAAAACATGAGATGGGGGTCTGACCTTAGGGGAGACAGAGTAGTTTAAGGGTAAGAGATTCCCGAGTAGAGATGGAGAAGTTTAGTGAATAAAGAGAATATAGCTATCAGGACTGAAAAGGGGGTAGGTTAGAGGAAAACCAGAGATAAAGTAGGATCTCCGGCATTTTTAGTAGATGGGGATAAAGGGCAGACCGGATTTCTACGTTTCTATATTGAACTTCTCACAGTACAAGAACTTGTTCAGTTTTCTGAGGTCGAGAATGGGGTGCATGCCCAGTCTTTTTCGGAACCAGTCAATAATGGGAGTAAAAAAGAACCTGGTCAAACAAATTCCACAAACCCTCCCCCTCCCAGAATCACCAACAGCAGAGTCCTCCCCGTGGCCAATTAACCCACCTCAAAGCCCACCTCCTCCAACAAGACTGGACTCCTATCTTCCAGGCGTCAAATACAAACTGGCCCTAGACTACTTCATCCTCATCTTCAATAAAGCCTGTAACCTATTTGCACCCCTGAAGAAGTGCAAAATTAAAAACCTCTGCAATCCATGGATAACCGGAGACCTTCTAAAAAAGTTAAAGTCCAGGGACTGCCTCTGGGAACTGGCAAGATCCACCGGGAAACAAGGAGACATCAACAACTATAAACAAGCACGCAATGACTGTACGAAAACCATCAGGTCCCAGAAGTCTGACTACTATAAGAAAGTGCTCACTGACTCCAGGAGTAACGGGAGTGTCTTTTGGAACAACCTAAATGAAATCTCAGAAAAAGAAACCAAAATCTGTGCCAGCCATGCTAAAGGTAAATGAGAATACCACTCTCGACCCCAAAACCATCACTGACACTTTCAATACTGCCTTCACTGATCTTAGTAGTGTCCTTCCCCCAAACTTTTTTAATGATGATGACCCTCCCAAAACCCCCAACACCTCAACTCTTGCCAATCACCCTCCCTCCAACTTTAAAGCAGTCCATAAGAACGATGTTCGTAAGTACATCACCAAAGCCATTGGCAATTCCAGAGCCAGCAAATACACACATGACCTCAAGCTCCTGGCCGTCACCCTTGATGAGGTGCTGGGGCCCCTTACCAAGATTTTCAACCTCTCCCTCTCACTCAACCAATTCCCAGAAATTTGGAACTCAGCCACTGTCACCCCAATCCACGAAAGTGGTGAGAAGACTGACCATGGGAACTACCATCTGATCTCTATCCTACCCCTGCTCTCAAAGGCCCTGGAGCGCATTGTATCGGACCAGCTTACCGAATACCTGGACATGCACAACATCCTCTGCAGGCAACAACATGGTTTATGGAAAGGCCATAGCACAGCCTCCGCATTACTTGGAAGTCACTGGGGCCATCCACAGCTCCCTGGACAAAGGTCATCTCACTGGCGCAATTTTTATCGACCTCACCAAGGCTTTCGATACTGTCCATCACTGCTTTCTTCTTGCCCAGCTTCAAAAAGCCGGGATCTCCCCCGTTTCTATCCCTTGATTCAAAAGCTACCTTGCTGATAGGACTCAATGTGTAAAAATTGCGAATGTGCTTTCTGATGCCAAATCTGTCTGCTCTGGTGTCCCTCAGGGATCCATCCTGGGACCACTCCTCTTCAGTCTGTTCCTAAATACACTGCCTCCCTCCTGCTCCCAACAGATCGTACTTTATGCCGATGATGCGGTACTACTAGCCTCACACCAGGACCCAAATCACCTGCAAAGCAACCTCCAACATTGCTTCAACACTATTGAGAATTGGTTCACTACACACAAAGTGATCCTCAACCAGGAAAAAAACTAAGACCATGATCTTCAGCAGCGCCCATAACAAACTACACCACCTCTCCATATCGACCAGCCAAGGCAACCTGCTAGAACAAGTCCAAGCTTTTCAATACCTTGGGATCACCCTTGACCCACACCTCTCCTACACTGACCACATCAGCAATGTTGCCAGAGCTGCAAACTCCAGATTAGGCCTGCTGTTCTACCTCAGGAGACACCTTCCCACTGCAGCCCTTGCTGCTGCCGTCCAGAGCACCATCGTTGCCACCATTGACTATGGTCTCATCATCTACGGCTCAGCTACAGTTACTGCACTCAAACGGGTAACAACCTCCCTCAACAAGGCCTGTCGGCTAATCAACGGCACGCAACGTTATACTCACACCTGCGACCTCTACTCCCAAACCAACTGGCTTCAACTTGACAAACGTATTAAATATCAAACCTGCATCGTGGTGATGAAATCACAGATGGGCCTCACCCCACCTGGTGTTGCCTCCCTCCTACATCCTAAGAAAAGCTGCCAGAGCACCCGAGGAACCAAACCACAGCAGTTCCAAATACCCTACTGCCGCACAACCCAAGGACAAAGAGCCTTTGCCTACCAGGCTGCCTACTGGCTTAATGGACTCTAGTGACATCACTGCTGCCCCCCTCACTTGGGGCCTTCAAAAACAGGCTCCGCCACTCTCTCATTGCCGCCAGCACCTGTGACTGTAATGTCTAGCCTCGAATGCATCACTGGGTGGCCTCACCAGACCCGTGAATCAGTCCACCACATCGTGGCTCCGCTGCTCTGCATACAACCTCTAAAGCCTCAGCCTCCTAGCACTTTGTTGACCCCAACATGCCCAATATCTGCACTCTACTTGTCTTCTGACAAAGCTCGCTGGCTGCCTTCCCTCCCCCGCCCCCTTGTCCTCCTCTCTGCCTCTCCTATCTCACCTGCTTCCCACCTCTCCCCACATTTTTCCTCAGTCTACCTGTCTCTCTTCTTTTTAACCTCATTTTCTCCTCCCTTCCGTGGATGTTTATCTCAATATATGTCCCTCGTATTTAATATATGTTTTACTACATCTAATTGTAATGACGATAATGTTTTGTCTACTTTGTACCTTTTAACGCAGAACCTTTGTAAAAGAGCCGTGGTTCAAAGGTATTTATAATCCTAGAACTCAATAAATAAATGTAAGAACTTACCATAAAAGTAGATCTTCGAGGGGATCTCGGTCATCAGGTAATACCGTAGGAACTTCTTCATCAGCGAACGGGAATCCATACGGAAGATTTTCAGCAGTACAACTGAATCCGCCCACGCCATTGACGTGATCAACCCTATAAAGGCTGAGCGGCCCCGCTTCCTCCTCAGTTCTCTCCCCCGGAGACTAAGGGAGCTAGGCTCATACCATGGGGGACCGAGGGGGAGAGAGAGAGAGAGAGAGAGGAGTGCCTAGGCCCATATGAAAGGCTGGATACACCAGACAGCCAGTTCCTAGACAGGAACCCCCAAGAAGGGGGATGGTGGGAGGGAAAGCATACCTGATGACTGAGATCCCCTCAAAGATACAGCAGTTATGTAAGCACTTACCATAACAGTAGATCTTCGACGGAGGTTCCTGCAGTAGGTCTTCATGAATAGGACCATGCCCCCGGCATCAGGACTGCATGGCAAACTTCTAGCTAGCAACACATAGTGGGGGACCACCCCCAGCGTCACATGACGGGACGTCAACATGACAGTATATATGTGGCGGTCCCCACGCTGCCCTCCAGTTCTCCCACTGGAAGATCCTTGTAAGGGTGACAGAAGAAATGAGCATAACTCCTAGAACCTGGAGCTGCTGGTAGTTGCCCTTAAAAGGGATAGGAAAAACAAGAGCGGAGGGAAGATGGGAAGGAAAATATGACCTACTGCAGGAACCTCTCTCCAAGATCTACTGTTACAGTAAGTTCTTACATAACTGCTAGATCTCATTTCGAGAGGGTTCCTGCAGTAGGTCTTCACAGATAGGACTGAATACCAAGCAGTCAAGAAAAACAAGTCAGAGACTAAGGTCCGGGAGGCGGAATGTTTACCAACTAGAGAGCCTATTGTGATAACAGGCCTTGCAGGACATCAAGTCCAAAACCAGCTCTACGCCTAGAGGCAATGTCCAGACTGTAATGCTTAGTGAAGGTATGGACTGGTGACCAAGTGGCCACGGCACAAGTATCTGAAGCGGACATGTTTTGTAAGAAGGCCATGTTAGCAGCCATGCCACGGGTCGAGTGACCTTTAACTTCCCCAGAAGGGGGTTCTCATACTTCTGACAGATGAACGAGATGCAATTAGCCAACCATTTGGACAGGCTCTCTTTAGAGATGGCCATACCCTTACGTCTGGGTGCAACAGCCACAAACAACTGGTTAGATTTACGCACCTCCTTGGTCTGAGAAATATAGTATCTCAAGATCCTGTGCCCATCCGACATGTACAAAAGGTATTCCCCACCATTGGAATACGCAGGATAATAAACCAGCAGATGAACATCTTGGTTCAACGTAAATTCCGAAACCACTTTAGGTAGAAAGGAAGGATTAGTCTGCAGAGCCACCCGGTCTCTGTGGAAAATTAAATAAGGTTCCTGCAGACGAGGGCCTGAAGCTCTGAAATTCTTTGAGCTGAGGTAATTGCAACTAAAAAGAGCGCTTTCCAGGACAAATAGTGCATGTCACAACTTGCTGCCAACTCAAAAGGGGGCAAAATAAGTTTCTCCAAAATAAAATTTAAGTCCTGGGGAGAACCGGACTACAGACCGGAGGTTTTAAGTGGAGGATCCCCTTGAGAAAGGTTTTAGAGACCTCCAACTGTGCTAGGGTCTTGCCATCCACCGGAAGGTGATAGGCGGAAACCGCTGAAAGATGGACCTTCAGGGAAGAGTAACTGAGGCCCGAATCAGACAGGTGCAAGAGGTACTCAAGGACCTGAGGTGCCAAGTAAGAGAATGGGTCCAGGCCTTGGCTGAGGCCCAAATGAATTTCTTCCACTTCATGGCATATGTAGATCTAGAGGACGGTTTTCTGGCCTCCACTAGGACCTGGGCGACTAACGAGGAGATGCCAAAACTTGAGACCGCAATGTCTAAAAGGTGCCACGCATGCAAGTGGAGAGACCGGAGGCTCGGATGCACCAAGTTACTCTGCTCCTGAGACAGAAGGTTGAGGAGGAGAGGAAGAGGTACTGGGGTTTCCGATGCTAGCTGCTGTGGCAGGGGGAACCAGATCTGCAGAGGCCAGAGGGGAGCTGTAAGAATCATGCGAGCGCCCTCTGCTTGAAGCTTCAGCAGAAACTTCTGCAGTATTGGAAAGGGAGGGAAAGCGGACAGAAACTTCCCTGTCCAACAAAGAGACCACGCGTCTCACCAAAAAACACTATGCCCGGGAATGAGCGAGCAAACGTTGGTTAGTTTTGCGTTGGATGGGGAGGCAAATAAGTCTATTTCTGTCCAACCCCACTGATCGAAGAGATCTTCCACGACCTCCTGCTTTACTTCCCACTCGTGTGCCCGCGCAATGGTGCAGTTGAGTCTGTCCGCCAGGACATTGTGAACTCCTGGGACATAGACTACTGTCAGAGACAAGCCATACTGGACTGCCCAGTACCACACCCACATCGCCTCCCTGCAGACGGGGTACGATTGGCTGCTTCCCCATCTGTTTACTACCAGACCGTAGCAGTATCAGTCTGGATTTGGAGTGTTCCCAGTTGTAAGAGGTTCTGTAAAGCCTAGACAGCATAGAGCACAGTTTTCATCTCTAGAATGTTTATGTACAAGTGTTCCTCTTGTGGAGACCATCTCCCTTCATTTCGATTGTCTCCCAGGTGGACTCCCAAACCTTGACCCGAGGCATCAGTTGTGAGGGTCATGGAAGGTGACTGGGTTTGAAAGGGGGTCCAACCCTCCCCCCCCGAGGAGAGGTTGGATGTCTCCTGCCACCAGAGAAGTTCCCTCTTCATACTACTGGAGACCAGGACCCTGTGGTCCAGGTCATCCAAGCGTTGGTCACAGACAAAGTTTGTTGAATCAGAGTGTCCACCCTGTCCAAAGGTAAGAAGGCCCTGCCCTGGACTGTATATCTAGCACTGCTCCAATGAATTGGGGGCGCCGACAGCGTGAGGGTTGAGACTTGGGATAGTTCATAGTGATTCCAAGCCAGGTAAAGGAGTCCAGGGAGGTGGAGAGAGACTCCAGACTTCCTGAGACGGGGCTGACAAAAGCCAGTCATCCAGGTATGGGTCATCACCGTCAGGCACTTGGTTAAAACCCAGGGTGCCGAAGAAAGGATAAAAGGAAGGGCCTTGAATTGATAGTGGTTCTCCTGAAAGGTGAACCGAAGGCAACAATGGTGGGCCTGGAGGATAGGGATGTGCAGGTAAGCATCCTGCATGTCCAGCGAACACAGCCACTGGTTCTGTTGGAGCAGGGTAAGAGTCCCTCGAGGGTAAGCATGTGGAACCTCTTGTATTCCACAAAGAGGCTGAGTGGGCAGAGGTCCAGAATGGGCCTCAGAAAAAAATGGGAGTAATATTCCCTTCCTGTCTGCCAGATAGGAACTGGCTCTATGGCTGACTTGTTTAATAGAGCCTGGGTTTCCTGCTGGATGAGCAGTAGATGACCCGACGGGTAGAGAGACCTGCCCAGAGGATTGTCCGGGGGTTTGTCCAGGAACTCGATTGAGTGCCCTCTTGTGATCAGTTGGTGGACCCAAGCATCTGCGATGATCTCCTCCCACCAGTCCAGGCGGAAGGTGAACCTTCCCCCCCACCGGCTCCTCTGAAAAGATGGGAGGAGGTGGAAGGGATCCCCTAGAGTCAGGAGGAGGAGGGGAGGGCCGCTTTACTGTCTCCAGTCACCTTTTGAGATTTTGCCTGAGGGGTCTGAGTGCCAGAACCAGTAGCATGGCACTTACCCTGGCGTCTGTTCTGGTTCTGTCTAGTCTATCTTTTTTGTGGGCAATGAAAAGGCTGCTTGGGCTTTTGGCCTGAGTGGTACACAGAGCGGATGTCCCGCAGGGATCTGCCACTCTCCTGTAGCTCTGTAATTATATCCTTCACGTCGCCGCCAAACAGGACGGAACCCCTGAAGGGTGTGTGTCCAGTAGAGTGGTTTGGATGTTTTGCACCAGTCCCACAAGTCAGAGCCATGCCAGACGTCTCAAGCAAATGCCCAAAGCGGTTCATCAGGCCACAGAGTCCACTGAGTCATAGGTGGCATGCAATGCCTAGTGACAGGAAGACTTGTTAAAGTCTCACTTTGTCCAACAACTTATTCCAGAGTTCCTCATCCAGGATAGACTGAAGCTCTTTCTCTAAGTCGGTCAAAGTCGACTTCTGAAAAGAGATCATGTGGGCCATGTAATTAAGAGACCGGACAGCGCAGGTGGAAAAAGCGTAGACCTAGCAGCTGAATTGGTCCATCTGCTTGGACTCTTTGTCCGGAGGTGAGGCACTCAGATGCTTTGGTTGAGCCGACCTATTGTGGGCCACTGCAATGACCATTGAGTCAGCCTTAGATTGACTCGTGAGATGGCTTGCCCCTTCTGGGGGATGATGGGTCCTGTCGGCCTTTTTAGAGACCGCAGGAATTGAGGATGGTTGCTGTCATATTGTGGACGTTAGGATCTTCGTGCGGACCCATCCAAGGTGGGATGGGTAGAGGGTCTGCATTGGTCAAATCCAGGTGCTCTGCAAGCCTCCCCTTTTTGGATCCATTTCCTGGGATGCCCAACCGCAAGCCTGCTGGATTGATCCAAAGAGTTCCACAAATGACAGGTCCTCCGGTGGAGATTTGGGAGACTCCTTGGGTTGTGGTTCCATTGGTGAGGCTCAGAGTGAGCTTCAGAGTCGGAGTCTTATCAGAGTGGGTCTGCTGGGTAGAGAAATGTCTGGAACCTCCTCCATGACTGACGCCCGAGAGGGCCCCAGATGGGCGCTTGTCAGAGTCCCTATCAGATGACCAATGGTCAATCAGGGATGGACTCCTAGGAATTACCCTGTGGGTCTGGGTACAAACCACAACTAGATGGGGGTGCCCCAGCTCCTGCAGGAGCTGCAATTTGGTGTTCTTCCACCAGGCTGGAACTGTCCCCTGTGGTTCCGGCAGAGGAGGAGAAGGTGGTGGAGGCAGATAGCCTGGAAACCCCCGAAGAATATGTGGGGTAACCAGGAGCCTGGTACCAATAGGGGTAGGGCGGATGATGGTACCCCGATACATATAGCCTGGTGTTCGGTACCCAAGCATCAGCACATGCGCCAGGTAGCCTGGCGACTGATGCCTAGGTGCTGGTAAAGAGGAACTGTGGCAGAGGGGCAGGGTTAAATATGAGGCCAGATGGCAAAGGGGCTGAAGGCCCAAAGGCAATGGGGCAGATGGACCACTAGGAACATGTGGGTCCGACAGCAAGCCTGGGGTCCTGGCTGGAATCCCTGAAGGGCCAGGCGGGGGCGCCGGCGTCTGGGTGAGAAATCCAGAGGCAATTCCTGAGTCTGGAGGGACATAAACAGGAGAGTGGACTGGCATCAGGGGTCTAAGAGGACCCAACATCTGATTAGAGACCGGCGAGGGGGGGTAGAGGAACAGAGCACCCCATCAACGAGTCTGCTGGAGAAGTGGGAAGCTCAGACAGTAGACCGGATGTAGGAGAAGGAATCCCCTGTCCATAAGCACTTCTGTCCCAGAGGTCCAGGGAAAATGAGGGGTCAGGCTGAGTCAGTGAATCCAGGGAGGGAGAACCCTCACAGGACAAGGAGGTGCCTGGAAGCTGGCTCTGTGCGACGTCAGGTACTACAGACAGGCCCGACGGGAGAACTTTGGCAGAGTGGTCATCAGACAGGCTGGCAACAGACTGATCAGCCTCGACCGAGCGGATGTCTAAGGAGCCAGTGTCTGACTCATCGGTCGTGGCCGGGCGGGCAACAGCAGAGCTGAAGTCCGGCTTACCAACAGAGGCCATGCACCTGGCAGCAAAGCCGGAAGGTGACTTATTGGCCTCAGAGCTAGCGACAGGCCCCGAAGTAATATCCTCCTGGGAGGAACACCGGTGTCACCCACTGACAGCGGTGGGGGACCCAATCCGCTGGAGCAGACTGAGACCGAGGAGGAGGAGAAGTACTCACTGAGGTGGACACCCCACCTGAAGTAGCGTCGGCTGCCTGGTGAAGCTAGGTAGAGGGGGACCGGTCCCGCCATTTCTCCTTTTTCTTGCACTCAGAAGTGGGTGAAGATGAACATTCCTGAAGCTCCTTTTCCATCGATACAAGGCATTTTTTCAAAAGGTGGGCATCGAGGGCTTTCTGTCGTGCATGGCCTGGTTGAAGGACTGGAAGATGTCGCAGTCGTCAACTCGGTGTTTTGGGCCCAAGCAGGGGATGCAGCAGGAGTGAATGTCCCTGTGCAGAATCTGAGCGCCGCACTGTGAGCACTTCTTGGTTTTACATGAAGACATGCATTACACTTTAGAAAAAGACAGGAAAAAAAGAACACAAAATACTTATAAAATGGCGGTCGACTGTAGCTGGGTTCACTGCAAGGTCAGACGTATACAGGTCAACAGCGGGAAATAACTGGAGGGCAGGCATGGGTACAGCCCCCTATATACTGTCACACTGACGTTCCATCATGCAACGCCGGAGGTGGCTCCCCCTGCTATGTATTGCTAGCCAGAAGTTTGCGGTGTGGTCCTGACACCAGGGGACGCAGTCCTATCTGTAAAGACTACTGCAGGAACGCCCTCGATGTAAGATCTACTGCTACGTTAAGTTCTTGCGTAACCATTCTACCTTCTTCAGGGTATCTCAGTCAGCAGGTAACACCACAGGAACGAGTCTCAAGCAGTTATAGGTACAAAAAGAATCTGGGAGGAAGGCTTTCCATAAGCTTAAGACAGGAGGCACTGCAGCACAGCATGCCAAAACCTGCAAGGGCTCTTGAGGCAATGACCAGACTGTAGTGCTTGGTGAAAGTATGGACAATACTGCAGGTGGCAGCCACACAGATGTCAGCAGCTGAGACCACTCTGAAGCACAGAGGCAGCCATGCCCCTTGTGGAATGAGCTTTGACAGCAACAAGCAATTATTTGCCGTACTTATTGTAGAAGAACACAATGCAATTTGCCAACCATCTGGAAAAACATTGCTTAGAAAGTGAAACGCCTTCTCTACCTAGAGCGAAGAAAACCAACAGCTGCTTCAACTTTCCACATTCTTTGGTCCAAAGCAGGTAGTATTTCAAAGTTCTGCGCAGGTCCAGGGGAGCAGTGCTTCCCTTTGATTGGCACGCTTGTGGAAAATAAGCGGGAAGGTGGATAGACTGGTTAAGTGTAAACTCTATGACTACCTTAGGAAGAAACTTAGGATTTATGGGAAAAAAAAACAAAAAAAAAAAAACAAACAAGGCTCCTCAGACCAGAGGTCATGAAGTTCTGAAATTCTTTGAGCAGAAGTAATGGCAACTAAAAATAATGCTTTCCAAGAGAAAGGGTAACTCATAAGTCACAATTGGCTCAAAGGGAGACAGGCTCAACTTCTCCAAAATAAAATTCAAATACCAAGCTGGACAGGAGAACGGATTGGGGCTTCAGATGCAGGACTCAATACTGGGGCCTCTACTTTTTTCTTTGACTACCTCCCTGCTGAAAGCATCACTTGCAAGGCCATCCTCTATGCGGATCACCTAGTCATATACCACAGCGATAATTCCAGAGTCCTTGTCCACCACCCTCACAGCAAACTTTGGGGCGGCACAGAGCTGGTTCCTCTCCAGAAAACTTCTCGTTAATGGGAAAGAGACACAGGCCATGCTCTTTGGCTCTAAGCCATTCCTAGCAAAGGTAACCAGGTCAAAAACCCCACTCTTGATCGCTACCCATACCAACCCTCCACTCAAAACTGTCCCTGCCTTTAAATATCTAGGTGTCACCCTAGACCCCTCTCTTACTTTCAACAAACACATCAGCAACACTGTGATGAAAATCCACCAAAAATTAGGTGCTGCCTACCACCAAAATCAATTTATGTCCCCTGAAGCTCGCCTAGCCATTGCTCAAGAAAACCTTCTGCCCCTCCTCGACTACTGTTCCCCTGTATACTACTCTACCGCGTTCAATTCCCTATGGACCCAGTTCCATACCACATACAACTCCATCTACCGCTTTGTCTTTCAAGCCCCTTTTACCACCCACCACTACTCACTATACCAGTCCCTAGGGTGTCCCTCTCTGTAGGGTCATTCTGACTTCACTATGGGCAGCCTTGTTGACAGGGCACTCAGGAACCATCAGCTGTACCCCTTCTCCTCCCTACTCACTGACAGAGTGGTCTCTCAATCTCTGGGCCTCCTCCGTTCCCCGACTGGAAGTCCCTTGCACTACTAATACCATGGGTAGTAAAGCTTTCTCTGTCTCTGCCCTTCCCTCTGGAATAGACTTCCTTTGTCCATCTGATCATCCCCCTCCCATCAGTCTTTCAAGGCAAACTTAAGGGAGTGGCTCCTGGCCGAGCCCACTTGTACCTGCAGCTGTTCCCCAGGTGGTACCAGGGCCCGTATCCTGGCATAGCACCTATATTCGTGCCTTCACCCTATCTCCAGTGCCCCTACTCTCTTGCACCATTCTGCTCCTCTGTTCAATCTGGATAAGACTACCAGTTTTATTCTGAACTGTTAGCAGGTTCTGCAACTTCACTTAAGTTGCATTTCTGCCTATGACTTGTGCCTATACCACTCCTGGTGATAGACTAAACCTTCATTTTAACTATTTATTTCCTTGGCTCCCCGGTGACTATATGTTCATTGCATGTAATACTTTACTCTAATCACCATATTAAGCCTTTTATATTGCATAGCCATTTAATGTATGTCACTACACCAGTATGTACGGATTTCTCTGAAATATTTGTACTATGTAATTTGTCCTCATACTAGGCGCATTCGACAGCCCTTTGTTCTAATTGCATCTCTGTATTGGTTAGATGTTGGTTGTGTTTGTCCCCCTGATGGCCCGGGTCGCAACTGAAAACGGTCCTCTGGATCAGTTTGCTCACCCAGTTATCAAAGAGACAGACGCATACATACATAAATAAACAGGATGTCCCCGATTGAGGTAAATTGTGCGGTCACCCATGGACTCATGAAAAGCAGAAACAGCCGAAAGGTGCACTTTGAGGGAGGAGTACTGTAGGAGAGAGAGACAGCCAGACAGAGAGAGGAGTTGTTCACAGGACAGGTGAAGGGTCTAGATTATGTTTGGCAGCGCAGATGGCAAATCGCTTCTACTTCATGGCATATGTGGCTCGAGTAGAAGGTTTTCAATTGGCCACAAAGATGTCTGCCACTCTGTTCAAGACCCCAAACCTGGCAATGGCTATGTCCTCAGGAGCCAAGCATGCAGATGGAGGGACCCGAGGTTAGGATGGACCACAGTCCCCCGATCCCGTGTCAGCAGGTTTCTGCAGAGGAGGAGAGGGATCAGGGGTTCCTCCACCAGCTGCTTAAGCAGGGGAAACCATATTTGTGGAGTCCAGAATGGAGCTACCAGAATCTTGCTGGCCCCCTCCATCTGCACCTTGATTAGCACCCTCTGAATTAGAGGAAAGGCGTAAACTAATCTCCCGCATTCACAATAAGCGATTATTAATAACAGTAACAGTAAAATAAAAAAATAAAATTGTTCAGTGTAACTATTTACAAAGGCAGTATAAAGAGAGAAAGTCCATCTGGGTTTCTTCTCAATTTCCAATCTCAGTCTCTGTGTTTCTCTCTTGCAAGAAATTGCAGCTCTGTTTTTACAACTCTCTGCAACTCCCACTCGTTAAGTAAATATCATGCTTCTCAGTGTTCTTGTAAGTTTCAACAAGTGCTGCAAAAAGAACACTGTGACCCAGAACTGACCTCTTGCTTACAGCTTCTCAGAGTTTGCAAGCTAGTTTCTCAGGTTAACCCCTTGAGTTCCAAACAGCTTTTTGCAATCAGAACTATATATACTTCTAAACAAAGGGATCCCAGTATTAGTTACATTTCCACATAATAATTCATATATTTTTATACCAGCAAATATGCGGGGGGGGGGGAGAAAAGACAGAACAGCAAGAGAAAGTAGAGAGCTAGCAAGAGGCAGGGAATTGCAAGACCATCAGGGTGATCAAGTCCTAGGTCTCATGAGAAAATCTGATTGCACAGACAGACAAGAGACAGAAAAGTAGAGAACAGAAAAGATCCTTGAATTTAAACTCTTTCTCCAGAACTGGGACAGGGCTCTATTCAACCCTGTCACATGGATGAGAGGAGCTCCCATTCAAGCATGCTGGACCGAGTCCAGCTTAGACTGTCTGCCAGAGTGTTTAACATGCCTGGCACGTGAACAACTGAGAGAAACAGACTGTTGTCCAGCGTCGAGTACCACACTCATGGCCTCCCTGCATAGGGGGTATGAATGGATTCCCCCGCTTGTTGATGTAGTATACTACACTTAGGTTGTTTGACTGCATCAGCAGCTTACCTGGAGCAAGGTGTTCCTGAAAGGCCTGCATGGCATAGAACATCGCCCTCATTTCCAGGACATTGATATGCAGGGAGGTTCCCTCTGGGACCAAGAGCACTGGGCCTGGAAGGGGCCCAGGTATGCTCCCCAGCCCCGACCCGAAGCATCCTTAGTAAGGATCTGTTGTGGGAAGGAGATCTGGAATGGAACACCTTGAAGCAGATTCAAGGGGTCCACCCACCACTGCAGCACCCTGCATACTAGGGAGGACACCAAGACTGGTTGATCTAATTCATCCACGCGTTGGTCCCACTGTACCAGGAGGGTCCACTGGAGGATGTACATATGAAGTCTGACCAGTGTAACAGTGGGTATGGCAGCTGGCATTAGGCACAGCAATCTTAGGTATAGCCTGGCAGGAATGTAGCGATTTTGGGCGACTTCCTGAGCTTGAGCTATGGGGCACTCTGCCCTGTTTTTGGGCAGAAAGACTTTTCCCTGTGCCAAAGTCCAGAACCGTCTGTATTTACTGCAACCATTGGGTGGGTACCAGAACTGACTCGGGCAGCCTGACAGTGATGCCCAGAAAGTGGAAGAGCTGGAGAGTTCGCTCCAGAGTCAGCAAAAACTGTTCCCCGGATGGGGCCTTTAAGAGCCAGTCATCTAGATAAGGGAAAATATACAGTCCCTTCCCTCCGAGGGCTGCTGCGACCACTGCTAAGTGCTTGGTAAAGACTTGCAGCACAGAGGACAAGCCAAAGGACAGCACTTTGAACTGATAATGCTTGCCCTGAAAGGCAAAATAGAGAAACTTCCTATGAGGAGGAAAGACCAAGATGTGCAGGTAGGCATCCTGCATGTCCAGGGAGCAGAGCCAGTCCCGTTTTGAGAAAGGGCATCAGGCCTGGCAATGTTACCATCTGGAACGTTTTGTACTGGACATACAGATCGATGTTCTTTAGATCCAGGATAGGTCTTAGATTGCCAGTCTTTTTGGGGACCAGAAAAAACCTGGAGTAAAACCCCTTGTTTCTCTGGCGGCTGGGTACTGGCACGATGGCCTGTTTGCACAGAAGGGACTGTACTTCCTCGAGGAGAACAGATAGGCGAGCCGGGGGTAACAAGAGGGTAGGGATGCGGTTTCTGGAGGCTGCTGTAGGAGCTCCAAGGTGTGTCCTCTTTCTATGATCTGCTGAATCCATGAATCTGAAGTTATGGTTCTCCATAGATTCAGATGGAGGGAGAACTGACCTCCAACCACTGCCTCCTGATCAGGGACCAAAAAGGGGGGGGGTCTGGCAAGGAGTCAAGCAGCAGTGGAGCCAGTCGCAGGGGCTGGTCCCTCACATCTGGGGTGCTTAGCCGCCACTCCAGCACTGGAGGAAGTGGTCCAGGCAGTCTAGGCTCTGTCTTTTCCTTGGGGCCGGGGAGCTGACCCGGGCCTATTGTTCATTTTGCAAAAAGGAGGGCGCCTTCTACACCTTGCTTAGGTGTGGTGTAGGGAGTGGAAAGACCTGAGGGCCCTGCCTGAGGCTTGCAGATCATCGACGTCCTGGACATCAGGGCCAAACAGCTTAGTGCCATTAAAGGGGGCATTAAGCACCATTTACTGCATGTCGGCTGCAAAGACGAATACTCTGAGCCAGGAGTGCTGACATACACATATGTCCATGGCAGCTGCCTTGGCAATGGTGTCAGCCATGTCATAGAGGGCTCTGAGGAGATGCTAACATCCTCCGCGGCCTGAAGGCACTGAAGCAGCTCCTGCTTTGGAGTGCCATCTAGAAGGGCCTGGACAGCAGTCTTGCCCTTCTTCCAGTTAACATTTTGGTATTCTACCATGTGCGACAGGTAGTTTGCAATCCTCAAGCCCAGGGTAGAGGAGGCATGAACCCTTTTACACCAAAGGTCAATTCTGCGAGACTCTGTCTGGGAAAAGGGAACTAAGGTACTTAGGTGCCTTAAACCTATCATGAGCTGCCTTGATGACCACTGAGTCAGTCTCAGGCTGGGCAGCATAGCAGGAGAACCCCTGAGGGGCATGATAAAGTTTGTCTGCCCTGAGAAACATAGCTGGCACCATGTCTTGTCCGTGCTAGGCCACTGTAACTGCATTCCTTAAGGCTGGTAACATTGGAGGAATGATTTTTGGGGGAAGATTCTGGAATCTCCATGAAGTCCACCAATCCTTCCCTGGAGACATCCTCTTCCTCAGTGTGGAATCCCATACCAGAGGATAGCTGCTTCACCACATTAAAATACTGTATGTGGGGTCCTTGGGAGGCGATCTAGATGTGTGCTTCACCAAATCCTCGCTGACAGAGGAAGCAGTAGACGTGACAGATAAGGATTTCTTCCTCGTCGTCCTCTTCATCATCAGGAAGGATGAGGTCTGGAAGGTACTCCTCCTCAACGTCAACCTCCTCTAGGTCTGGCGTTGGTAGTGCCGATGGGGAGTCTTCTGTGGCCAATGAGTGTGTCGACAACAAAGCTGCTGTTGAGGGCGTCAGTGAGGAGAGCCCAAGGGCAACCAGCTGCTGCATGATCACAGTGGTAAATTTGACCACAATTTCGTTTAGGTCGACTGTGTTCATCGACGAAGGTAGGGAGGGGTCAGATGTTGATAACCTACCAGTTGGGCCCTGGGAACCCAAGGAGCCTGTAGCCCGAGAAGGGGCAGGCCTCGACAGGAGAGTCGTCAATGATGAACCCAGAGGTCAACGGCCAACCACTGTGGGAATCTGGCGTGGAAGCTGTCGATATGGGTCTGGTGGACACAGACCTGGACAGCAGATTTCTTCGCCGGTGCAGCCGCAGCTGACAAAGAACCCCCAGAAGAAGGAGAGACCAATAGGAAACGAGATCTATGCTGGAGGGAGCAGTTGCAATCTCTGTCCTTTTTTATGACTCTTCCCAGAGGACCTGTCTCAGGCCTAGGAGCCTGAAGATCCGGTTGGCGACAGAGGTCGGGACCCCAGAGGACCCCTGCCTGTAACTGGCTACCTGTTGATCCATCAGGAAATTTTTAAGAGCCATTCTGTGTCACTAAAGTGTTTGGTTAAACTTCTGGCAGAGCTCACAGTCAGAAACTTTGTGGTCAGGCCAAAGACAGCAGACACTGAGTGTGTTCGACTGTGGAGGCAATCTTCTTTCTGCAGCGGCGGAAAAGAGAAGTTGAAGGATATACTCTTGACATAAACAAGTCATAGGAATCTCTTTAGAAAAAGAAATTCTGAAAAATAGTTAGAAAAGCCATAGGTGAAAAAAGGCACGAATACTGCGACGGAGCTTCCGCTGAGACCCATGTGAGCGAGTCAACGACGGGAAAGAACTGAGGAGTGAGCAGGGCCCCGCACACCTTTATAGGGTTGACGACGTCGGCAGATGGCGTGGGCGGACCCAATGGTACTGCTGAAAAATCATCCGAGTGGGTTCCTCTTCACCAAAGGTGAAGTTCCTACAGTGTTAACCTGATGACTGAGATACCCCCGAAGAAGATCTGAGACCAAAGGGGACGAAGGGTGGGATAGCATGACCCAATGAGATTCTCTGAAAGATCTACTGTAATGGTAAGTTCTTACGCAACTGTTCCATCTTCTATGAGGATATTTCTTTCATCGGGTCATACCTATGGAACCAGTCTCAAGCAATACTGGCAGTGAGACAGTCTGGGTGGCTGGAAGCTGGAGGCCCAAGACTGAAAGTCTTGCAGCACCACCAGGTCAAAGCCTGTCCTTCTTCTAGAGGCAATGTCCAGACTGTAGTGTTCTGTTGAAGTGTGGACAGTACTCCAAGAAGCAGCGGCACAAATATCTGCAGCTGAAATGTTCTTAAAACATGCAACAGAAGTGTCCAAGCTTCTGGTGGAATGGCCACGATTCCAAACAACCCCAGGAAGTTCCTTAGCATTCTTCCTGCAACAAAAAGTAATACAGATGCCAAACATTAGAACAAACACTTTTTAGAAACTGGAACTTCCTCTTTCTCAGAGCGAAAGAAAAAAACGCAAGGACTTCCAGCAGTCCTTCATATGGTGTGTATAGTATCCAAGTATTCTGTGCATAGCCAATGTATGGAGCAATGCTTCCCCTGGATTGGCATGCTCTGTATAATGAGGCAGCTGGATAGTTTGATTTAAAGTAAACTCAGACAGCACCTTTAGTAAAAATTTAGGATTGGTACGTAAGTACACCCTGTCTTAGTGGAAAATTAAATAAGGAGGCTCACACGAGAGCCTACAGCTCTGAAATCCTTCGAACAAAAGTAACAGCAATGAAAATAATGCTTTCCTCAACAGAAAGCATAGCTTGCAAGTCACGTCTGGCTCAAAAGGAGCCAAAGTAAGCTTCTTTAATAAAAGATTCAAGCCCCAAGCCTGGACTGGATTGCAGGTGGGAGGTTTCAAATGCAGATTGCCTCTCAAAAATGTACAGGCCATGCCCAGCTGGGCCAGAGTACGGTCATCAATGGGCACATGGAAGGCTGATATAGCAGACAAGTGCACCTTAATGAAAGAGTATTTCAGCCCTGCATCCAACAAGGACAGCTAATACTCTTAAAAAATCTGGTTCACTGGGCAAGTGAAAGGATCCAGGTGGTGGGAAACGGCCCACAGAGCAAAACGCTTCCACTTCATGGAGTAGGTAGCCCTGGTGGAAGGCTTCATGGCAGTCATCAGTCAGCCACTTTTGGGAACAAGGCATGGAGATGAAGTGATCGGAGGTCTGGATGGACAAGAGTGCGCTGTTACGGTGTCAGAAATCTCTTGCGCAGGGGTAGGGCACTAGTAGTTCCACTGCTAACTGCTGCAGCAATGGAAACCATATCTGATGGAGCCAGAAGGAAGCCACCATAATTAGAGTGGCCTCCTCCATCTGGAGTTTGATTAACACCCTCTCAATCAATCAGAGGAAAGCAAACAAAGGTATAAAAGGAACCTCCCTTTCCAAGAGAGGGACAATGAGTCTTGCCAGAAAACTCCAGGCCTGACGCGAGCGAGCAGAAACGTGGCAATTTTGCATTGAATGGGGATGCGAAAAGGTCCAACTCTGGACGCGCCCCCCGCCCCCGAACAGGTCTTCTGCCACTGAGGTCAGCAGCACACTTGTGTGTCCTGGACTGTGACCTGCGTAAACTGCCAGGAAGTTGTGGAAGCCTGGAACATGGACGGCCAACAGTTCTAGAACGTGTTCTAGTGCTCAATACCAAACTCTCATTGCTTCTCTGCACAGGGGTTATGAATGGGTCCCCCTTTGCTTGTTTATGTAGTGGACTACACTGATGTTGTCCATCTGCACAAGCAGATGTTCCAGGAACAGGTGAGTCTGGAAGGCTTGCAGGCCATGCAGAATGGCTCATTTCTAGGAAGTTGATGTTAAGGGAACTCTCCAAAGCAGTCCATGTACCTTGGATCTGATGAGACTCCAGATGAGCCCCCCAGTCCACCCCCAAAAGCATCCGTGGTGAGGATCTGATGAAGAGAAGGGATAAGGAAAGAAACCCTTTGAGCAAATTGCTGGGGTCCATCTACCACTGGAGTACCCTTGTGACAGGGTTGAATATGGCTCTGTCCCAGCTGTTCTGGAGAAAGATTAAATGCAAGGATCTGTTCTATTCTCTCCTTTTCTGTCTCTTGTCTGTCTGGTTGTGCAACCAAATTTTCTTGCGAGACCTAGGATTTGATCACCCTGATGGCCTTGCAATTCTCTAACACTCGCTGTCTCTCTACCCTCACTTGCTGTTCTGTCTTTTCTTCCCACTTGCATATCTGCTGGTATAAAATATTTGAGTGTCATTTTGTGGAAATGTAATTGATACTGGGATCCCTTTGTTTAAAACTGTATATAGTTATACTGTTGAAATGATTACAAAGCTATTTGGAACTTAAGGGGTTAACCTGAGATGCAATTTTTAAGCCTTTTGCAGAAGATGTACACAGGTGGTCAGTTCTGGGTTACAATGTTCTTTTTGCTGCACTTGTTGAAACTTACAAGAACATTGCGTGAAGCATACACTACAGTATTTTCTTAAGCTCCTGCACAGACTTGTAAAAAAGAGCTGCAATGTTTTGCAAAGACAGAGACAGAGAGGAAACTGAGAAAAAACCCAGATGGACGTTCTTGGTTTACACTGCCTTTGTAAATAGTTATACTGAACTTCATTTTTTTAATTTACTATTATTAATAAATCACTTGTTGCAAATTTTACAGCTGCTCCTGGTTTTCCTATGCTTCCTGACCTGTGCCTCGACGACAACCCTCTTTGCAGGCGATGTGACTAGAACCATCTGTTCTAGATCGCTGGTGTGCTGATCCCATTGGACTCAATGTCCACTGGGGGATCCGCATGTGCAGCCGTGCCAGGGAAACAGGGACAGTGGCTGCTGCCATCAGGCCCAGCAGTCTCAGGAATGTCCTGGCCATGACATACCTGTTGTAAAGTTCCTGGGCCTGAGCTATGAGGCATTCTGCCCTGTCCTTAGGCAGAAAAGCTGTGCCCCCAGCAGTGTCCAGAATGGCCCCTATATATTGTAGGCACTAAGAGGGGGTCAACACCAACTTGGACAAGTTGACGGTGATCCCCAGTGCAATGAATAACTGCCTGGTATATGCAAGGGTATGAGACAGTTCTCTGGACTGAGCATTGAGCTGCCAGTCATCCAGATAGGGGAAGACATATAGTCCCTCCCTCTTGAGGGCTGCTGCCACTACTGCTAAGCATTTGGTGAAGACTCATGGTGCAGACGACAAGCCAAAGGGCAATACTCTGAACTGGTAGTGTTCCCCCTGGAAAAGGAACATGAGGTGCTTCCTACAAGGGTTACAAATCTTGATGTGCAGGTAAGCGTCCTGCATGTCTAGGGAACATATCCAATCCCCCCTGATGTAGTAGAGGCAGCAGGCCTTGCAGGGTCACCATCCTGAACCTCTTGTAATAAATACAGAAGTTCAACTTGCACAAGTCCAGGATGGGCCTCAAGTCTCTGCAGATTTTTGGACCAAGAAGAAGTGGGAATAGAACCCTCTGTTCCACTGATCCTGGGGAACAAGTTCTATAGCTTTCTTTCACAGCAATGTGTAAACTTCCTCCAGTTGCATGCCTACGTGGCCTGGACAGTAGATAAGAGTGATCTGAAGGATGGTCTGGAGGCAGCTCCAGAAGCTTTAGAGCGTGTCCCTACTCTATGAGCTGCAGAACCCAAGCATCTGTTGTAAATCTCTCTCCACCTGTTCAGGTGGAGGAAGAAACAACCCCCTACTGCCACTTTCTGGGGTACTGGAGGTTGGGTGACAAGCCAGGAATCAGGCTAAAGTGGAACCTGGGGCAGGAGTCTCCTCCACCTCTCGGGGGTTTCTCCTGTGGTGGAGATAGGGGCAAGCAAGCTTGCTCCTACTTTACGCTTGCCAGTATGCAGTTTGATCCCCGACCTGGGTCTGTGGGTGGCAAAACGAAAGGGCACACGCTGTCCACTTTCTGGTTGGGTTTGGTAGAGTGGACAGACTGCAGGGTCCTCCCCAAGGCCTGCAGGTCAGAAAGGATGTCCTGTACATCTGCCTCAAAGGGACTTGTAACCCCTGAAGGATGGACGGCTGGATGTCACTAGCAAATCCTGAGACCCTAAGACAAGAGTGCCATCTGCCACCTTTGGTAAAAATGTAGGATTAGTATGTAAAAACACCCTGTCTCACACGGAGCCTGCAGCTCTGAAATCCTTTGAGCAAAAGTACAGTAGCAATTAAAAACAACACTTTCCAATAAAGAAAGCATAGGTCACAAGTCATGGCTAGCTCAAAAGGAGCCAAAGTAAGTTTTTCCAACACCAAGCCTGCCTTGCAAATAATGGGGAGATGGTCTCTGGGTCACGTCCCTTCATTTGCCTTTGTAGTTCCTTCTTAATAGGAATGGGAAGAATATTGAGAAGGAATAGAATCTTGGGAATCAGCATCATTTTATAAGCCGGAATCTTCCCAGTAAAGGATAACTTCAACTTTTTCTACCGACAAAAGTGCATTTCCAAGATGGGGATGAGAGGTTTGAAATGCTTCCGTGCATTAATACTGCCAGAAAGAAAAAGCAGTAAAAAATATTGCGGGCAACACATCGCATGCAAATGTGTCGCCTGGTACAAAACATCACTGGGCAAAAGCACTGTGCTCCCAGGGTGTGCAACCAGCGTCCATGCAGCAGATTCAGGAGGATGGCAGCTTGTAGCATGTGGGGGGAGGGACTGGACAGCACAGGGGAGGGCAGGGCAGTGACATGGGTAGTAAACCCAGTGAAGCACTGACAACAGGAGGTGCTGGGGGCAGGGCAAGAGGGTAGCACAATGTGGTCCACTGTGACGGGGGGGGCAGCACAAAGGGAGTACCCCAGGGGAACAGACAGCCAGGTCACAGCACCCCCACCCCCAGTATAGGTTGCTGGCATACAGAACAGGAGGCATTGACAGAAACATGTACCCGAGTCTGCACAGGGGTCAACCACCCCACTGAAGAACCAAACTGCAAGCGGGACATGGAGGAGACAGGGGCACATGCATGGAATCCCTCCATTACACCCATTCAGAGGAGACCAAGGAGGCACACCAATGGGTTTGTACCACCTGCTCCCTGCCTGCACAGTTCCTTCCTACGATGCTTTACCCAGCTTTGATATGGTTCGTAATGTCATGACCACGATGTTTTGTCCTGCAATGTACTGACCCACGATATTAACACATGGAACCATTTGAGATTTAGGGACGCTAATTGAGACAGGTCAGTTGGGAGGAGTATTCCAAGGTATACAGTATGCATGACTTCCACTGGAGACCCAAATACCTAATAGGCTCTTCTATAGTCCTTTAAGCGGAAGGACCCAAGTTTTGTTCCAGTTTACTCAGTCCCAAAATGGTTGAAAAGGTATTTAGTATAGACAACAAGGCAGGGAGGGAGGTGTCAGGTTAGGTCAATGCTGCTAGTAAATCAGCATAGGCAAGAGTTTTTAATTGTACACTACCACAATGGATACCCTGAATCTCCTTGAAGTGGCATATTTTCCGAAGGAGGGGTTCCAATGCAATAAGAAACAAAAGGTGAAAGGGGGCATCCCTGTCTGGTACCTCTACTCAATTGAAAGGGGGCAGACACAGAGGAGTTAATATGTATCCTCGCCATCAGCTGTCTGCTTGTACTGTACCCACTTAATGAAGGAGGGGCCTACACTCATGAATTGCTTGGGTAAAGTAACCCTACTCCATTGAGTCAAAAGCTTTCTCTGTGCCCACGCTGACAGACTGTTGACTGCTTCTTGTTAGACGTTGACCAGATGACATCCAGGTCCACTTTGGTGAAATCTCATAACTAACAGTTATGTAAGAACTTACCTTAACAGTAGATTTTCAAGAGAGGTTCCTGCAGTAGGTAATTATGCATAGGACTGCACCCCCTGGCGTCAGGACCACAAGGCAAACTTCTAGCTAGCAATCCATACCGGTGGACCACCCCAGCGTCACATGACAAGACGTCACCATGACACTATGACACTATGAATGGGACGGTCCCCATGCCCACCCTCCAGTTCTCCCGCCAGAAGACCCCCAAAAGGGATACAGGAGAAAGGAGAATACTTCTTGAACCCGGGGCTGCTGAAAAAGAACCCTGGGAAAGGAAAAGAATAAGCAGAAGCTGGGGGAAGGTTGGAGGGAAAATATGGCCTACTGCAGGAACCTCTCTCGAAGATCTACTGTTACGGTAAGTTCTTACGTAACCGTTATATCTTATTTCAAGATGATTCCTGCAGTAGGTCATTACACATAGGACTGAATTCCCAAAAATTAAGAAGAAACAGTCAGAGACTGAGGCCCAGAAGGCAGAAGAGTCTGCAAATCAAGACCCCAGTTAGGACAACAGGCCCGGAAGGATGGCCAGTCCAAAGCCAGTCCTGCACCTAGAGGCTATGTCCAGACTGTAATGCTTGGTGAAAGTATGGACAGTACTCCATGTGGCCACAGCACAAATGTCAGAGGTGGACACATTCCTGAAAAAGGCAGTAGAAGCAGCCATGCCACGGGTTGAGTGACCCTTTACTTCCCCCAGAAGTGGTTTTTCATATTTTTGGTAAATGAAACTGATGCAGCTAGCCAACCACTTAGACAGGCATTGCTTAGAAACAGCAATGCCCTGACATTCATGTGCAAAGAAAATTAATAACCGATAGGATTTGTGCACCTTTTTGGTCTGTGAAATATAACAATGCAAAATCCTGTGTACATTGAGAGGTCAAAGATGTCCCCCCACCCCAACCCCGGAGCATTCAGGTAGTAAACCGGCAACTGAATATCCTGGTATGAGAGTTTACTTTAAACCACTTTTGGTAGAAAAGGAGTGTTAGTCCACAGAGCCACCCTGTCTCTGTGGAAAATTAAATAAGGCTCCTTACAAACGAGGGCCTGAATCTTGGAAATCCTTTGAGCTGAGGTAATCGCAACTAAAAATAGCATTTTCCAAGACAAGTAGCGCATATCGCAGTTTGCTGCCGGCTCAAAAGGAGGCAAAGTAATCTTCTCTAAAATGAAATTCAAATCCCGGGGGGCGGGGGGACTGGTGATTTCAAGTGGAGGAGTCCCTTAAGGAAGGTTTTGGAGACCTCCAACTGAGCAAGATTTTTGCTGTCCACCAGAAGGTGACAGGCAACGATCACAGAAAGATGAATCTTCAGCGAGGAATAGCTGAGGCCCAAATCCGATAAATGCAAGAGGTACTCTAGGACCTCAGGCGAAGCACAAGAAAAAGGCTCTAAACCCCTGGCAGTTGCTCAAACAGTAAACCTCTTCCACTTCATTGCATATGTCACTCTGGTGGAAGGCCTTCCTGGCTTCCACCAAAATGTGGACTACTCGGGAGGAAACCCTGAAGCATGATAACTACGTCCAGAGGTGCCACGCATGCAAGTGGAGCGATCTGAGGCCCAGGTGCACCAGGTTGTCCTGCTCCTGTGTGAGGTCATGAAGGAGAGGTAGAGGCACTGTAGGTTCCAATGATAGCTGCTGCAGCAGAGGGAACCAGATCTGCAGAGGCCAGATAATCGATGAGGATCATGTGTGCTCCTCCTGCTTGAAGCTTCAGCAGGACATTCTGCAGAACTGGAAAGGGAGGGAAGGCATACAGAAACCTCCCTGTCCAACAAAGTGACAGTGCATCTCACCAAAAAAACACCACGCCTGGAAACTAGTGAGCAAAAATTGGGTAGTTCTGCACTGGATGGAGAGGCAAAGAGTTCCAGCTCTGGTCAACCTCACTGGTCAAACAGGCTTTCTACCACCTCTTGTTTCAGTTCCCACTCATGAGCCCGCACGATGGTGCGGCTGAGACTGTCCGCCAAGATATTGTGAATGCCCAGGACATGGACTGCTGTCAAGTACAGATTGTGCTAGACTGCCCAGTACCACACCCATATCGCCTCCCTGTAAAGGGGGTACGATCGGGTGCCTCCCTGTTTGTTTATGTACCAAACCGTGGTCATATTGTCGGTATGGACAAGGTGAGTTCTCTGGCATAAGAGTGTCTGAAATGCCTGGAGAGCACAGAGCACAGCTCTCATCTCCAGGCCACTTATGTGCAGATGCACTTCCTGTGGTGACCACTTCCCCTTGGTTCGGTGGGCTCCCCAACCCTGACCAAAGGCATCAGTCGTGAGGGTCATGGAGGGAGGGTGAAAAGGCCCCCCAAGGAGAGGTTGGATAACTCCTACCAAAGCTGGAGACCAAGACTCTGTGGTCCAGATCATCCAAGCATTGATCCCACTGGACCCAGAGTGTCCAATGGGTTACCCTCATGTGCAGTCTGGTCATTGGTACGGTGTGAATGGCAGCTTCCATTAGACCCAACTGCTGAAGATCAGAGCGAGCTGTGGTCCAATGAGAGTTGACTACAGTGAAGGCTTGCTGCTTCAGAGTATCTGCTCTATCCGGAGGAAGGGAAGGCATTACCCTGGACCGTATTCAGCATCGCTCCAATGAATTGGAAGCGCTGAGAGTTCAAAAAGTGGGACTTGTGGTAATTCACTGTGATGCCAAGACAGGGAAAATAGGTCCAGGGTGTAGGAGAGAGAGAGACTCCTGTAGACTGCCCTGAGATTGGGCTGACAAAAGCCAGTCGTCCAGGTGTGAGAACACATAAATCCCCCTGCGGCGTAAGGCCACCGCCACCACAGCTAGGCACTTGGTGAAAACCTGAGGTGCTGAGAAAGGCCAAAGGGGAGAGCCTTGAATTGGAAATGGTTCCCCTGGAAAGTGAACCCAAGATAGCGGTCGTGGGCTGGGAGGATAGGGACGTGCAGGTAGGCATCCTGCATGTCCAGCGAACAAAGCCACTGAAGCTTGAGGAGTAGAGGTAAGAATCTCTGGAGAGTCAGAATGCGGAACCTCTTGTATTCAACAAAGAGGTTCAGCAGGCTGAGATCCAAGACCGGTCTCAGATCTCCCATCTTTTTGGGCACCAGAAAGAAGTGAGAGTAATACCCCCTTCCTTCCTGTGCAGGAGGAACCAGCTCTATGGCTGACTTGACAGAAGAGCCTGGATTTCCTCTTTTACTAGAGGAAAAGAGGACTCGATGGGTAGTGGGACCTGCCCAGAGGACTGTCCGGAGGTCTGTCCAGGAACTCTACCGAGTGTCCCCTTGCAATTATCTTAATACCCAAGCATCTGTGGTGATCTAATCCCATTCTCTAAGGTAGAAGGTGAACCTTCCCCTCACCAGTTCCACCGGAAGATCTGGAGAAGGTGGAGGGGTCCCCCATGAGTCAGAAGGTTGAGGGGAGGGCTGCTGGATAACCTCAGACGGCTTTCTGGGATTTGGCTGGGGGGGGGGTTGGTGCCCCAGAGTCCGTGGCATGACCCTTACTCTGACATCTGGCTGGGGGCTGCTTGTTCCACTTCTGCTGTGGGTAATGAAAAGGTTGCTTAGGTTTAAAACCTGAGCGGTACAAGGAGCAGGCATCCCGAAGGGACCTGTTGCTATCTTGTAGCTCGGCAATAATGTTCTTTACATCGCCCCCAAACAGGACAGGCCCACTGAAAAGCATGTCCAGGAGGGTGGATTGGACGTCAGGTGCCAGGCCCGCTATACGGAGCCATGCAAGCCTTCTCAGGCAAACGCCTGAGGCAGTGCAATGGGCCACCGAGTATACAGAGCAATAGGTGGCTCGTAGGGCGTGGTGACAAGAAGACTTAGTAAGCCTCACCTTGCAGAGAAGTCTGTCCTGGAGGACTTGGTCTGCAATCAACTGGAGCTCTGTCTCAAGATCTGCCATGGAGGATTTCTGGCAAGAAATCATATGGGCCATGTAATTAAGTGACCTTAAAACGCAAGTGGAAGAGGCATAAACCTTGCGGCCATATTGGTCAACCTGCTTGGACTCTTTGTCCAGAGGAAATCATAGTACATAAAATACATGGTACATGTGGTACAGAGCTCAGTTAAAACATAAAAAGGTAACGATTATAAACAACCTTGAAAAATCATATGTAGAGAACGTACAACCCAAGTAGCTGGAACAGGAGCAAAAGGAAGCATAAGGTGAAAGGGAAAGCAGAAGACAGGAGCAGGGGAAAGGTTTCATAGGGTCTCATTGGTCAAATCAAGCTTTAATAGACTTACATCCTTTATGCTTGCCTTTTAGTTCTATATGTTAATTTAACCAAGGTAAAAAACACCACATTTAACCTCATTACCCACAACCTTATCCAAATTGTTTTTAAAAGGATTCATATCTTTATTTTGAATTACTTCTTATTGGAGACAACTCCAGTATGCACTTGCTCTTAGACTATACCAGTTTTTTCTAAGTAATAAATTCCATTTTTCAGAAAGAGCTGTTTAGGGTGGCTCCTACCACTAAACCTGCCTTGGTTATACTCTAAGCCAAGTTCTGTTCTGAGTGTTGTCCTCCAATGCTTTAAAAAAGCATACATAAATCCCCCCTGTACCTTCTGTATTGAAGTGAATATAAATACAGTGTTTCCAATCTGTTGATAGGACATTCCTTTTAGACCTAGTCATTCTGTGCTGCACTGCCTCAAACCTATTAATATTTTCCTTACTTTAAGGGGACCATAGCTGGACACAGTACTACAGATGGGGCCTGACCAGAGCAACGTAAAGAGGGAGTATAACTTCACTTGCTCAGCTGGAAATGTGCCTAAAAATGCAATTTAATATTTGGTTGGCTTTTTTTACTTGCTCCCTGCAATGTGTGTTGAATTTAAGGTCTCGGCATAGTTACTCTAAAGTCTTTCTCACAGCAGGTTACAGTTAAGGGTCTGTTGTTCGTACAATACTTATGCTGTTTATTCCCAGTACCAAGATGCATAACTTTATGTTTACTAATATTTAGAGTCAATTTACTGTGTTCAGTCCAGGCAAAAATAAAGTCCAACACCTTTTGTAATGCAGTGGTGCCATCTAATCCATTCTCTGCCATTCCCAGCTGACAGTCATCAGCAAATTTTAACAACCAGATGTTTGGAGAGTCCAATTTTAGGGAGGAAATATATATATTAAAAAGTATGGGACCCAGGACCGATCCCTGCGGCACATCACTAGTGACTCCAACCCACTCCGAAAATGCGCCGTTCACCACCCTTCTGCCAATTGGCAACCCAGTGTGTGATGTGATGCAGGGAAATGCAAGGTACTCCACCTGGGGGCCAGAAACCCAGGTCAAGTGTACACCCTGGGGGAGGGGGGAATGCTACAAGTCTCGATGGCTGAGAGGGACCTGGGGGTGGTGGTGGTGGATGTCAAGATGAACAACTCAGACTTGCAGGAGGGCAGCAGCCAAGGCCAACAGGATGCTGGGATGCATCGCTAGGGGGATCACCTCCAGAAGGAGGGAAGTGATACTCCCTCTGTATAACTGCTTGGTGAGGCCGCACCTTGAGTACTGCATGCAGTTTTGGAGGCCACACTTAAAGAGGGACACTACTCTCCTGGAGAGGGTCCAGAGGAGGGCAACCAAAATGATTTGGGGCTTGGGGGACAGGACCTATGAGGAGAGGCTCGAAGAGCTAAATATGTACACATTGGAAGAGAGAAGGGACCGGGGGAACATGATAGAGGTCTTCAGGTACATGAAGAGGGTAAATAGGGGAGGAACAGTCGGGGTGCTTTGAAGGAAGGAGGAGGGGGCCACTAGAGGGCATGGGTGGAAGCTGGAGGGGGGAAGATGCAGGGAGAAAGGAGGAGGTGCTACTTCACTGAGAGGGTGGTGGAGCCATGGAATGCGCTGCCTAGGGGGCTGGTGGAGGCAGAGATGGTGGAGGGGTTAAAGAGGGGGTGGGACAGGTACAGGGGAAGGGTTCTGGAAGCAAAATCCAATGCAGCAAGAATATCCGGAACTGGGAAGGGAGAAGCCAGAGGAGGCGAGGGGGGCAGCAAGGTCAGCACCCAGGGTGGAGGCTGACCAAACAAGCAGACACCAAAGACCATTAGACCTATTCTGCTGGCATTTTAGTATGTTAGCACACAACTTGAGCTTCCCTAACATTTTAATTAGTTCCAAATGGGGTAATTTCTCAAAAGCTTTGCCTAGATCCAGGAATATTATATCCACAGGGTTTTTCTTGTCTAGTTCCTTACTAACCTTCTCATAGAATGCCAATAAATTAGTCAAACAAGACCTTTTTTTGTGAATCCGTGCTGATAAGAATCTGTATAACCAAGTGTCAATATTTGTTGCTGTATATAATCTTTAATTATACCCTCAAGTATTTTTCCCATTAAAGATGTCAAACTAACTGGTCTGCAATTCTCGGGTTGACTTTTTTTTTTTTAAGGAGGGGCACCACAGTGGCTACCCTCCAACCCAAAGGTACATCTCCGGAATCCAGGGAATGTTGGAATATATGGGTTAAGGGTTGGCATATATATTCGGCTAGTGCCTGTAAGACTCTAGGATGCACTTCATCTGGCCCCGGTGATTTATTAACAGCTAACCTTTTAAGTCTCTGATAAACATCTGTAGTGTTTATAGTAATTTGTCCCGGTATGGATAATGATGTATCCTCAGATGACATAACAGCATTTTTGTTAAACACCATACAAAAATAATTATTTTGCATATCAGCAGTTTCTTTATTACTGGCTGGTAACCCTAAACTGTTAGTAAATGGGCCAACTGAGTTTATGGTTCCTCTTAAATTATTTATGTGTGAATAAAATACTTTTTTGTTATCCTTAGTCCTATATGCTAGGCTTATTTCTATTTGTGCTTTGGCTATTTTAATCAGTGTTTTAATTTTTTCTAACTAGTGCCCTATATATCGGAAGTGTATGTTGGTTGCCGCATTTTATGCATTTCAACAGTCTTTTTTTTTTGTTAATTAGCTTTTTGATCAAAGGCTTCATCCAACTTGGGGTTGCTCTTTTGGTGGAATATTTCTTTGTACAAGGTATGTTCCTAAAGACCTCTCCCTTAAGTTTGGAAATCAACAAACCCCATTCCTTCTGCACTGTGTGACCTGTAAAATCACCTGCCCAGTCCCAGTTAGCCATGTTTTTCTTCATAATGGAAAAATTCGCTTTTCTAAAATTCAATCTTTCAGTAACCCCAGTCCCATTCTGTCTAAACTGCCTCAGGACCTGGAAGTTAACACACATATGGTCACTGTTGCCCACTCATGCTGAAGTAGTGATGTTGGCCACGTTATTTCTCATGTTAGTAAATATGACTAACAAGTTTGTTATTTCTAGTGGCACAGGGGACTTTTTGTTCAAGACCAATCTGAGCTAATGTATCTAAATAGAAGTTGTCAGTTTTAGTAATTCCACTGTTAGTTATCCAGTTTATACTGGGCAAATTAAAGTCACCAAGAAGAAAGATACTGTCAGAAGGATTAAGATCACCAATATGTTTTAATAATTTAGTGTCATTTTCTGGAAATAAAGAAAGGGGCCTATACACTAACCCCAATTTTATAGAGGTGCCAAACTGAGGATAAGTTTTAACCCAAAGAGCCTCTATATCCTCAGTACTGTCAGGAATTTCCTCACATTTAATAGTATCTTTGATGTAAATGGCCAGCCCCCAAACTTTCCTATATTTCCTATTTTTATAAAACAAGTTATATCCTGGTATGTTTATATCCCATGTATCATTGTCATTACCCCAAGTCTCTGACCAGTGCCAGATGTATATTTTGGGTGTCAAGTAGAAACTTAAATTCATCTAGTTTATTAACCAGGCTTCTAGCGTTGGTTAGTACGCCATTCCATGCCATATCTGTCTGGTTAAGGGAAGTTTTTGTGGGGCAGATGTTATCATTGCCTAGTGTTCTCCCCCCATGTGCCAGTTTTAAAGAAATTTTAAAACTTCATTAATTTTTTTCCCCATTACACGAGTACTAAAATGATTCAAGTGTAGCCCATCATTTTTAAAGCATGCTTTACTAGAAAATGTAGTTGATTGTCCATAAACTTGATTTCTTCCTTTATGACAAAGTTGGCGTAACCATGCATTCAAGGTTAGAATCGACTTATTTTTATCTGAGTGACTCCCGAAGGTGGGTAAAATTCCAGAGATTATTATCTCCCCTTTTCTCTGTTGCACCCATTTAATGTTAGTATAATCAGCCTGTATATCAGCCCAGTTGTTGGTAGGTAGGTCGTTGGTACCTACATTAGGTGTCAGCGTGGCTCAATTGGTAGCACATCCGCCTCTGGACCAGAAGGTCGTGGGTTCTCGTCCCACACTGGGATTGGACTTGCACCTAAAAAAATCGCTGGCATCCGAGTGCAGTATTGGAGGGTGCTGTACTGCTGGGATATGCCGTCCTTCAGATGAGATGTTAAACCGAGGTCCCTTCTGCCCATCCTGGTGTTGTCCTGGTGGGTGTCCAGGTGGAAGTAAAAGAACCCAGGGCACTCTTCGCAAAGAGTAGGGAACATTCCCGGTGTCCTGGACAACATTCCCCTTCTCATAAACCAGTTCATGCAATTATTCAGGCTGTGGGTGGGTGATGATGTGCAATATGGCCGCCACCAAACATTCAGTCACTTCACTACCAGTCTAGCATTGCTTGTAAAGTGCTTTGGATGTATGAAAAGTGCTATATAAATGCTGATTCTTCTTTTTCTTCTTCTACATGAAGGAGTACAACAGGTTTAGTAGTGTTTTCTAGTAGGCTGTCCGAAAGTTCTGATGTCCCCAACACGAGCCCCTGCACGTACACTCACTGTTGTGTGGACTTTTCTTCCATTACAGACAGCAGAATCTACCCCTTTAAGAATAGAATCCCCAATTACCACTATATCCCTATCAATGGGCATTGGGTAAATAGGAGGTTTAATGACAGGAGCTATACCTGAAGGAACAGTACTCAAGGTTTGTACCTTAGTGCTTGGTGTAGTGATTTTAACAAGGACCCCTTGATACCCGGTATCTTACATGAATACTTAAAATTTATTATGTAGAGGCAAAGGAATTAGCTGGCTCTGTTTCCACATCATTGAGGGAAATGTTAATCCTAGAATCTTCAGATACATCATTACTACTGAAGTTAGGTTTAACATCTTTTGTGGTGGAAGATAACAGGTCACTCGTACACAGCAAAGCCCCAACTATGAAATTTGAGTATATTGGTTTGTTTTTGTGTTTCTAACTTATGTAATAATTGTGCTATTTCCTCTTGAAAGGTACTAACTGAGGTACATTTATCACAGACAAAGTCTGGGCAAGTTAACACTTCTGAGTACATGTTACATTGTACACACTTTTTTTTTTAACCCCTTTTACCCTTACTCTGCGACATGATGTAGCAGAAAATATAGTGATTGTTACTACCACCTGTATAAAGGAAGCTAAAAGTAACAAGGTGGAGAGGAAGAGAAGGAGAGAGAGGGTCTTGAAGGGGGGGAGAGGGAGGAAAGATGCAGAGTATTATCAAAGGCAAGGAAAACAGAAAGAATAGGGGAGGAGGGAGGGAAGGAGGAGAGGAAGTAGCAACAGAGAAGTAGGAGGAGATGGGAAAGAAAGTAGGTTGTTTGAAAAGATCAAAGGACAAGTAGGGACTAGACTAGAAACAGTTGCAGGTATCTTTTAGTTTAGATGCAACAAAGGTTTTAAAGACTTGACAGAGACAATGCTAGAGAGTTTCAGTATAGACTGGAGCTGGTTCCAGATAGTTGGAAGTGCACCAGAAATGGCGCTTATTGTTCCTGTCTTCTAAAAATTAAATAAAATTTGTTTAAAAAATAAAAAAAAAAGGTTTTCTAACACTAAATTCAGGTCCCAAGCCGGGACTGGATTATGGATAGGAGGCATTATGTAAAAAAAATGCCTCTTAAAATTGTACGGGCTACCTCCAGCTGAGCCACCATACGACCTTCAATAGGTACATGGAAAGCTCAGATACATACCCAAGTGACCCACATTTCGTGGGTCAAACCCACTAAATGACACTGAAACCCACTCACCCACACAGTATTGCCAGAACCCACAAGATGAGCTGCTGTCCTCCGCATCTGCACACTACAGTCCTAAGCATGTGCTCACAGCGTTGGTTCCTGGCCTGACTCACTCAGTGCAGAGCTGCCAAGAGACCCACGTCCTCCGCACCTGCATAGTATAGGGTCCTTCTAGTTTGAGCAGGCCTTCAGCAGCACAATATGAGGCTAGATTTAGCTGGTGAGTCAGTCCCGGCTGCAGTAGGGAAGAGGAAGCATTCTTCCACGAGCTAGTGGTCAACGTTGTGGCCCTACGTTCTCCTGGGAAATCCTGGTGTTCAGCAAGCCTTTTTTTTTTAATCCTTGGATCGCAGTTTCAATTACTGAGTCATGATCTCGGGTGGGGGAGACACGTAATGCTTAGGATCTGAAATTGACTCAGTGAACACACACACACACAAAAAAGTGTGCTGCTGCCAGTTCTTTGTCTTGGGCCATGACCACCACCACCCCCCATCCGCCACAGCAGGACCAGAATTCAAGTTGCTGAAACTTGGGACCTATGGAGATAGCAGCCAAGTGTACTTTAATAAAGAAGTACTGCAGGCCTGCATCCAACAAGGACAGCAGATACTCTAGAACCCGATTTACTGGACAGATAAAAGGATCTAAATGTAACCGGGTATAAAAGCACTGGGACATTTGGCTCTTTTACAGGCTTGACCCAGATAAACATACAATACAGTACATACAGAGAAGTTAAAAACACGAAAGCGCAAACATCTACAATCGATAACGGCAGTTATAAATGTTAAACGGCAAAAAAAAAAAAAGGCAAACCATTTCCACTTCATGGAAGAAGTGACCCTCACAGAAGGCTTTCTAGCAGCCACCAAGACATCAGCCACTTTCTGTGGACCTCAAACCTAGCAATGGTTATATTTTCAGGAGTCATGCATGTAGATGATGCAATCTGAGGTCCAGATGGACCAGGGTTCCTGCTCCTATGACAGAAGTCCCTGGGATAAAGGCAGAGGCACTAGTAGTTCCACTGCCAGCTGCTGCAGTAAGGGGAAACAGATCTGTCGAGGCCATAGTGGAACAATGGTGATCAGTTACCCGCTCCATCTTAAGATTTAGTAGTAACTTCTAAATTAGAGGAAGGGAGGGAAGGCATAGAGGAAACCTCCCTTTCCAAGAAAGGGACAACGCATCTCGCCAAAAACTCCAGGTCCTGGAACGAGCAAGCAGAAACACATCGGTTTTGTATTGTGTGGGGTCACAAAAAGATTCAACTCTGGATGACCCCATTTGTCAAACGGGTCATCCATTGCGGAGGTCCGCAGTTCCCACTCATGCATTTTGGACTATGACTGGCTTAGTCTGTCTGCCAAGATGTTTTGGGCACCTGGAACACGTACTACTGAAAGTTCTAGACCATGTTGTAGACCATGCTCTCACTGCCTCTCTGCATAGGTGGTAAGAGCGAGTTCCCCCTTGCTTGTTGATGTAATGCTTCACACTGGCATTGTCCATCTGTACTAACAGAGGACTGAAGGACAGGTGAGCCTGAAAGGGCTGTAGGCCAAATACAACAGCTCTCATTTCTAGAACATTTATATGCAGGGTGCTCTCCACTTTGGTTCATACACCCTGCATCTGATGGGGCCCTAACTATGTCTCCCCAGCCTATCCCAGAGGCATCTGTTAAAATCTGGCTAAGGGAAGGGATCAGAAAAGTAACCCCCTTCATCAGGTTGCTGGATTCCATCCACCACTTGAGCACCTTGCATACAGGAGACGTTACTAGAATCTTCTGTTCCAGATCATCTGTGAGTTGGTCCCACTGGCCCCTCAAAGCCCACTGTGGGATCCACATATACAGCCTGGCCAGAGATACTGTAACTATGGCTGCTGCCATTAGGCCCAGAAGCCAAAGAAATGTTCTGGCTGTGACATACTTGCTGTTGTAGCCAGCTGGGCCTGTGCCATCAGATGCTCGGTTCTGTCCAGAGGCATAAATGCTGAGCCTATGGCAATATCCAAGACAGCCCCTATATACTCCAGGCACTGGCAAGGAGTCACAACAGACTTTGGCACACCGACAGTGATCCCTAAAACATCAAACAGTTGTCTGGTTTGAGCTAGAGTGCGTGTAAGTTGCTCCCTGGTGTCAGCTTTTAGAAGTCAGTTATCCAGGTAAAGGAAGACATAAAGGCCTTTCCTGCGAAGACTCCCAAAACAGGTGCCACGAATTCCAGTGCAGGGATAGGTGCTGTAACAGGGCTCGCTAGCCCAATAGTTCCAATCCTGTCCTAAAGAAAAGCACTCCTAGTAATAAAGGCAACCGGACCTCTGGCAGATAGTTTGCACAACTCCTTTTTACATCAGTGAATATGAAACACCTCCAAAAATAAAAAGGACACACTGCCTTCATTCAAGAGTTACTAAGAATTTTTTACAAGTTTGATTGTATAGACTCACTGCTCATAGTGAGCTCTCTCCCCAGCGCTTTGACTCGAACCAAAGTCTTCCTCAGGGGCATCCCTGCAAAGGGCTGTTTCCACCACCGTCAAGCATTTCATAAAAATCTGCGGCACAGATGACAAGCCAAAGGGCAATACTCTGAACTGGAAGTGTTCCCCCCCCTGAAACAGGAACACTAAGGATTTCTTGTGAGGTATTCAAATTTTGATATGAAGGTAGCTTTTTGTATTCTATGAAGAAGTTCGGGTCCCTCAGATCCAAAATAGGCCTTAGATCCCCTGTTCATTTTGGAACTAGAAAGTACCAAGACTAGAACCCTGTGTTTCTCTGTTCTAGGGATACAGGTTCTACTGCTCTTTTCTGAAGCAAGGTGCAAATTTCCTCCAGAAGCAGAGGGATGTGCTCTTTAAGATAATGTGTAGGCACTGCTGGTGGTGTGGAAGTAGCTCTAAAAGCTCCAGCACTTGCCCTTGTGCTATTCTTTCCAGGACCCATGCATCTGAGGTCAACTCCTTTCACTGGTCCAGATGGAGGGAAAGACGACCCCCAACAACCATCCCTGGAGGCAATGGTGGCTGGGGTGTGTGAAAGGATTCAGGCTGAGGCAGTTGGGGCTTCTGCCACACTGCCACTTCTAGGGACTTTTGAATGGGCACCTGGAGTGGCTGCTGGAGAAGGCAGGGCTCCTTCTCCTTTACCCTTACTCGATTGTCTGGTGGTAGTACAGTGTTTTGCACCAGTCGAAAAGGTGCCCTCTGTCTCCTCCTTGGCTGGGTAGGATAGCGGGAATGGACTGATTTAAGCATTTTGCCTGAGGTTGCAAATTGGAGAGGATATCTTGCACATCTGCACCAAATAATTTATATCCTCTGAAAGAGGCATTTAGAATAGACTGCTAGACGTCATTTGCACTGACACCCCTTGCCAGGAATACTTTTTTATTTATTTATTTATTAACGTATTCTTTCTTCCCCGTGGACCTGGCCGGCTCTCTACCATCCCCCCAGCACGGTCACCCAAGCATCAGACCCCCTTCCCCTCTTGCCCCCATGACTTACCCTTCATGGCAGGGTGGTGGGAAGTGACTCAACCCACCCGAATGGATCAGATCCAAGGAGGTGCCATCTCCAGGCGGTGCCTATGGTGGAGTTTCATGCTGCTCGGCCAGGGTCCATTTTTCCACTTTTCTTTTGTGGAAGGGGAGTGTGCAATGCAGACAATGATGCACAGCATGCACGTCCGCATGCCGGTCGGCTGCTTTTCTTACATGCTCCGTGTGGGACTCTGCATGCCAACACCCAGCCTCCACTAGGTGTCAGGCAAATGCCGAACCATGGTCCCCATCCTCACCAGAAGAGGAGAGCTGTCCCCTGGATGCTCGATCCTCTCCCTCCCCGGATGACCCGAGGCGACCCGCTCGCATTGCAAACACGGGTCGTCGGCATGGCAGGAAGTAAAGCATGATGCCTCAGCCCTCCACATCACTGGGCTGGCTTAGGAATACCTTCTTAAGATATATTCCTGAGGTTGCTGCCCTAAATGAGGCATCCAAAATGTCACAGGCAAAGAAGATGTTGAAGACTACGAAGAACATGCCGAAGTCTACAAAGAAGACTCCGCCAAAGACTATGAAGAAGACATCGACGAAGACTAAGGAGGAAGAATCAGCACTTTTCATGCAAATATTGTATCCCAAAGCGCTTTACAAGCAATGCTAGACTGGTAGTGAAGTGACTGAATGTGCAGTGACAGCCACATTGCATATCAACACACATAAACAGCCTTGGACAATTGCATGAACCAGTTTTATGGGAAGGGGAATACTGGCTAGGGCACCAGGAATGTCACCTACTCTTTGTGAAGAGTGCCTTGGGTTCCTTTACTTCCACCTGGACACTCACCAGGACAGCACCAGGATGGGTAGAAGGGACCTTGGTTTAATATCTCATCCGAAGGACGGCACACCCCAACAGTACAGCACCCCCCTAATACTGCATTCAGGTACCAGCACGTAGGAATGAGCCCAATCCTGATGTGGGACAAGAACACACAACCTTTTGGCCCAGAGGCAGATGTGCCATCATCTGAGCCATGCTGACAGGTTTACCTACATCAGCCTCAACAGTTAAGACCTTAAGGAGCTCTTGCTTTGGTGCACCTTCTGGAAGCGCTTAGGCAGCTGCTGTAGCTTTCTTCCAGAGTGCATTTTGGTATTTTACCATACGGGCTAGGTAGCTTGCAATTCTCAGGCCCAAAGAGGCTGAAGCAGAGGTCCTTTTGCCCATCAAAGAGAACAGAGGTGCTGTCGTGGACAGCATTTAAGACCATAGAGTCAGCTTCAGGTTGGCCTGCAAGGAAAAGCCTACCTCAGGGGCCATACACATTTTATCTGCATTTCTAGGTATGGCAGGAATTATGTTAGGCCTATGCAAGGCAGCGAAGGTGGCATCCTCCAGGGCAGGGCGGAGAGGTGGAGTTACGATGTTGGTGGGGGGGACTTTTTGGGGATACCTGATCCTCCATCAGGTTTTTCTTGGTTGTATCCTGCACCTCCAAATCAAATCTCATGGCAGCTTGAAGTTGCTGTACCATGGTTATGAAAGAGGGGTCCTCAGGAGGGGACCTAGGTGTGTAAACCACAGAGTCCTCGCTGCAGGTGGAAACTGTGGAACTAGTCCTCTCATAGGGACTTTTGACAATCTTTGGCCTCCTCCTTGACATCCTGTACCTTGAGGTCAGCATTGTATTCCATGCCATTGTCTGTCTCGTCAAGGGACGAAGGGAGCCTGCTGGCAAAGCTGTTGGCACTCAAGAGGGTACAATCTGGTATGTGTTTGTGTGAGGGTTTGAATAACAGACCCAGTCGATGGAGCTCATGGTATAGGAGGGGGAGGCAAAAGACATTTGAGGACGTCCTTACAGGACAGGATGGCATGTACATCAGTGCCCATGTATTAGACAGGAGTGAAGGAGGTCTATGGGGGAGGCAAGGCCCCCTGCATTGACAGTGACGCACCAGCCATATTAGGCCTGGTGGTACCTGTAGCCTGCCCTAATCTGGAAGCTATGTTGGCAGTCTGGTTGGCTGGTAGCATCACCACCAAAGCGGCAGACAGTGCTGAAATGGTCAGAGCCACATGATGGCGCGACAGTGTGAAACAGTAAGGCTTCGTCTTTCCCTCTCCCAGTGCTTATGTGACCCAGACATATTTTTTTCCCCAGGATCTCGAATATTTGGATCCCGAGGAATGCGCCGGCAACCGGCCGGAGCTCTTACTGGAGCTCCTTCTCCATTCAAGCTACCTGCTGCTTTAGTAGGTGCTTTTCTAGAGTGCCTTTTCAGTGTCACTCTGTGGCTATACTGAATCTCTTGCAGATTGGGCATGGGCATGTCTGAACATTGTGGTCTGGGACTAGGCAGCACACGTAGACGTCATGCAAATCTCCAGAGTATATTTTCTTGCCACACTTGCAATAGCGGAACAGTTTCAGTGGCTCTTCAATCAACATGCACACTGTTGAAGATCACTTGAGAAAGCGATAGTGCAACCACGATGAGCAAAAATCTGTTTAAAAAAAGTGACTAACAGCTTCGTTTCCATGCATAGTCCAACAAGAATGGTCGACAGCAGTAAAAGAACTGTGGAGAGAAGGGGCCACCCATGTTTATATGGGAGAGCCCATGTCTCACATTATCGTAGGTGGCCCCTGGAGCACTGCTTGCAGAAAATTTCCATGTGGTCCTAGTCCCCAAGAGATATTCTCGAAGATCTGTTTCTACAGTATATGTGCATTCACTATCAATGAGATGGCCAAGTCAGGCACTTACTTAGGGGGTAGGCTGGGGAGAGAGGGAGACTGACAATGACTAGTGGTGGTGGGGTAACATTTAAGTGCCAGGGATGGACGTCCGCACAGTTCCACAACACCAGATCGAGTGAAGAAGGGGGGGCCCACTTGACTGCCAGGGAAAGGATTCAGTACAGTTCCACAATAGCAACAGGCATCGGGTGAGGCAACGTGGTCCACTAAACAGCCAGGGAAAGGATTCAGTAGTTTTACAATGCCAGCAGGAATCTGATGAGGGATGGGGTTCTGGGACTGCCAGGGATGGCATGGGTGAGTAGGGCTCCCGTGTGGGGGTGGACGAGGCTCTGCACAATGCTTCCCATATATTTGTGCATGGATGCTTTATGACGATTTGCTAGTGGTTACATATTGACTTGCAAACAGCCCCTATCCACAGTGCATGCTATAAGTATGTGGTCTTTAGCATGCCAGCCAAAGAACATGGCTCCTACAGGTGATGGCACTAGGGACGGCCTGCCAGTGCAGCAGCAGCGCTACTGCTCAATGCCGGTGAACAAGGTTCGGGTCACAGAGACAGTCAGGGGAGGTGAGCGGAGCATCAGACGATGCTCTCCACCTCAAGGAGAGGGACAGTCCATCTCTGCTGTGCTACTGCCACCTGGGTGACCACAGATGGCAGTGCAAGCAGAGCCACAAACTGGGGTGGACACCAACAGGCTCTGGGTGGACATGCACACATATGTGTGCATGTACACCAGGAATCCTTCTCAGCGTCCATACGGGGAGAAAACCAGAAAAAGGGAGCACCAGCCGCAGCAGGAGGACATCCACCCTTCGCTGTAGGCCCCCACCACCACCACTGACCATGGTGCTCTCCCTCAAGCTCCTACCCAGTATCCGTCACAAGGTAAAGGGGCCCTCCCAATGAACCCACCCCTGGAGGGTAAGCCAGAGGTATAGGATAGAGAGTCAAGTCCTGGAGAAGGTAGGTGGTGGGGCTGGATGAGTGGGGTAGGACTGATGGGGGCCTGCAAAAGGCGCAGAAAGCATTCTAAATTAACAAAAAAAAAAAAAAGCCGAAGACGTGATGTCACTATTGCATTTCAGATGGGCTTTGTGAGTTCATGACCCGGTTTTAGTTACCCCAAACCCAAACTTGGAAGCCAAAAGTGTAGAACACAACCTGATTTACTTATTAGCCAAGGAGCAAATCTTAATCCCACTGTAGTGGACCTCACAGAAATCCCAGCATGTCATGAGTTTCAAAGGACAAGCAGATAAGAAACCCATACTATACCATTCAACAGGTTTTATTTTAAGCAACACAGACTTGAAAAGATGGTGAATCAGCAATTAGCAATAGTTTAGCAAGTATCTCTCAAATACTTTGCACGAGTGCTCTCGTTAAAAGAGCATGCTCTTTGAACATTTCTTTTGTAGTGGATACCCTCAATACAACAGTCCCAGTTTCAGCTTGGCACAGAAGCATTCCAGATGATGACACATTTATACAGTTCTCAGCAAAAAATACACACACAAAAAAAAAAATCAGCCACTCAAACCCGCAGCCCCAGTAATCTCACTCCCTTGCCCTTTTATTCTCTTGTCAAAGATGAGATACTAATTAGGGAGTTTTGTTTAACAAGGCTTTGCTGTCTTTTACAAACATTTGTTTCCACCTGGTCTATGGGGTGGGGTGGGGTGGGGTGATGCTTGCTGGTATTCTCTCCCTCGATGGTTCGATCTGGTGTAGATGCTTGTAGCTGGTGGGAGTCGTTTCTGAACTTGTCACAACATGATTTTGAGGCACAGTAGATGGCACAGGATTCTACATGTTGTCTTTCTCCCAAGGTCCCATAACTAAGTTGTTGTAGAAAGACTTGTTACTCACAGACGATATAATGATGGCATCAGATGTTGAGACTACCATCTTGATGGTGTTGGATGTTCAAAACATCATAGTTGGTGGCATTAGATGTTAAACACCATCTGGATGGTACTGTTCGGACATATCTGTAGATGGTGCTGTTGAGAAATACCACATCTCCTGATGGCATAAGATGTTGGGCAATACCTTTTCCATTTGAAGGCGTAGCACTTTCTGGTCGACTCCTTTCTGGATCCTTCCACTACTGTGAGTACATCCTCAGAGAGACCCAAAGCCTGGAACTCTAGCTGCTCAGGTACCAAGCTGTCAGGTGCAGGACCTTCCCCTGACTGGCCGATATCAGGTCCTGGCATGCTGGAAGACTCCTCGGGAGCCTGTTGATGCCGAGGAGATCTGGATACCAGAACTGTCGGGGCCAGTCTGGGACTACCAGGATCACCTGTGCCTTGTCCCTCCTCACCTTGAAAAGCACCCTGTGGATCAAGGGAAAGGGAGGGAAGGCGTAGAATAGGCCTGGGGTCCAAGACCTCGAGAATGCATCTCCCTGCAGCGATTCCCGCTCAGGGGGGAGGGCGTGAAACAGCCTCAGCTTGGTGTTTTCCCTGGAGGTAAACAGGTCCACCATCGGTTTGCCCCAGTGGGAGAACAGGCTGTGAGCTACCTCTGGATGGAGGTACCACTCGTGAGATGTCTCGCCTATGCGGCTGAGAGCACCAGCCAGTTGATTTGAGGCTCCTGTCACTTAGATGGCTAGGAGATCTGCCTCCAGTCGGCTCAGAAGTGTCCAGATGCGGAGTACTTCCCTGCAGAGCAGCCGGGAGTGCATGCCGCCCTGCTTGAGGTAGTACATAGTCGTGGTATTGTCCATCTGGACTTGAACCACTTGACCCCAAAGCTGCTGAGTGAATGCTGACAGCGCTAGTCTGACCGCTCTGAGCTCCAACAGGTTGCTATGGTATCTGGATTCCTCAGGGGTCCAGAACCCATGGGCCCTGTTGTTCCCCATGTGGGCTCCCCAGCCCGTGAGAGGCGCATCGGTCGTGAGGATGACCATCGGCTCGGGGCAGACAAATGGGATCCCTTCCTGCAACCAGTCTAGGATGGTCTACCACTGGAGGGCGTCCCACATCTTCTGGGTCACAGTGATCAGCTGGTCAAAATGACCTAGGCATGGAGTCCACAGGGCAGCCAGCTCCCACAGAAAGGGGTGCATATGCCACAGGTCCCATCAGATCACGGTGGTGCATGCCACCATGTAACCCAAAAGGCACACAAAGTCCCGGGCAGGGCGCAAGTGCCCAACCAGAAATGATTGGGTAAAGAAGGAGAGAACCTCCACTCTGTCTGCTGGGAGTCATGCTCTGGCTCAGCTAGAGTCTAGCTCTGCCCCGATGAAGTACATCACCTGAGAAGGCACAAGCTCCAACTTGGCCTCGTTGATGAGGAGGCCAAGCCGAGAGCAGGCCTGGAGGGCCAGGTCCCTGGACCTCTCCACCTCTTGCTGGGTGGAACATGCCAAGAGCCTACTGTCGAGGGAACACTCTGACCCCTCGATGCCCAAGACAGGCTGCCACCACTGCCATGCATTTGGTGAAGACCCATGGGGCTGATGACAGGTCGAATGGCACGGCTCGGAACTTGTATAAGGTTCCTTCTGCCCTGAAGTGGAGGAACCGCTGGTAGGATGGACGGATTGGGATGTGAAAGAATGCATCCTGGAGATCCAGTGATCAGAACCACATGCTTTGCTCCAGGGATAGTTATGATCTGGGACAGAGTTACCACTCAAAGTGCATGGCCTGGGATACAGATTCAGGTTGTGCAGATCTAGAATGGGCGCCAACCCCCTCGGGACCAAGAAATACCTGAAACGAACCCCGAGTTGACTGGAGGATCTGCCACCAGACCACTGCCTCCTTGAGGAGGAGTTGGGCCTATGTCGTCTCTCAGAGCCGACCATATGTGCCGATACTCTCTCCTCCCATGGGGTGTGGGCTCAGCTGGGAGGGTACTGCTAGAATTCCAGAGGCAGACCCAGGCAGACCACTTTTAAG
Organism: Neoceratodus forsteri; assembly: GCA_016271365.2. Taxonomy (NCBI): domain Eukaryota; kingdom Metazoa; phylum Chordata; order Ceratodontiformes; family Ceratodontidae; genus Neoceratodus; species Neoceratodus forsteri. The sequence goes on along the minus strand of CM028129.1, from coordinate 351,885,572 downwards.
ACCCATCTGTCCATGGTAACAGCAGACCAGGCGAAAAGAAAGTGGTGGAGCCAGCCCCCCACGGGAGGATCCAGAGCTGGTGTGATGGGGATAGGGGGTGGCATCCCCTATTTCATCACTAGGCAGGCTTGGAGAAAGAGGGTCCAGGGCCTGAACTCCGACCTTGTCAGCGGGCTGGTGGAGGCCCAGACGTGGGCCAAGGGCGCCAAGCCTGTACTTGCTGTTGCTGCCCACCATGAAAGGAGGGCTGCTGGGCCACAGGAGTAGGGTGCCGAAAAGGCTTTTTCTTTTTCTGCTGCTTCTTGCCATCAGAAACGCTTTGAGCAGAAGTGGCTGAGTCCAAGGTGGTATTGGACTGCTTGATTCGCTGAAAGTGACCATCCACACCTGGGCCGAAGAGATCGGTGCCCAGGAAAGGATCATCAGCAAGTTTGTGCTGGGTATCCGCCGTAAAGGTGGAAAGTCTCAGCCAAGCCCTGCGGCGTGAGGCAACCTCGGCTGCCACCGAATGGGTGCAAGAGTCCTCAAGGTCCAAAGCCATCTGAAGTTGCAGCTTGGCAACGGCATGGCCCTGGTCCTGGACCTGCTTGAATGTAGTCTGAAGGTATGGGGAGGTGCGGGAGAACTTCATCCAAGGACCCCAGAAGGGCATGGGAGCAGTGTGCCATGACAATGGCCGAGCTTGCCTGATACAGGCCTAAACAGGTGGCTACATTAACCTTCCTGGCAGAGTGGTCCAGTTTTTTGGACTCCTTGTCTGGAGGTTTATCGCTGTCAGCAGAGCTGCCTGTACGTCTGAACACAGAGGTGGTCACTAATCCCTCAGCTGAGGGATGTTATGTGAACCCCAAGAGGGACCTGATGGGCACCACATACTTGCGGGCCATCAGAGCAGACTGCACTGGGCAGTAGGCAGGATGCTGCCAAAGCTCCAAGGCTGTGCCAACAATGGCTTCGGCCACAGGAAAGGCTTCCGTAGGAGTATCCCCTCTTCTGATAATATCAGTAAGAGGGTACTCTGCCCATTTCTGGACAGGTTCCAGGGGCATCCCCGTAGATTCGGAGATAAGGCAGAGAATCCCTTGAAGACAAAGGGCCTTCCTCTGTCAACAGACTACCAACTGACTAGTCATCCAGCGGGTGAGAGTGAAGGTCTGTGTCATCAGAATCCGGGATATCTGGATAAACTGGTTGACCACAAGATCCCCCTGAACATGCCTGGGACGATCAGGCATAAGGGTGACCAATATCCTACGAGGAAGACCTGGACCATTCAGGAATCCTTCATAGGAGCCCCTCCCAAGGGCTGTTTTGGTGGCAGCTCTACCACTATCGGTACAGAGACCGTTTCTGGCCAAACCGGGGTAGGTTTTACCGGTTCCGCAAGCGGGGGATCCGATTTTATTGGTTCCAAGGGAGTCTGCTTCAGCCTAGGAGAAGACAGCCACGTAATGACCGGGGCAGAAACCGAGGAAGGCTTCTGCCCTGACAGAATGAGCTGTTGCCACATCAAATGTTCGTAGCGTTGACCGAGTTTCGGCCAAAGCCTCCCCTCATCCGAAGAGGACGAAGATTAGCGGTGACCTCTCTTTTTGGCGTGCTTATGTGCCTTCCTCAGCCTGTCGGTCGAGGGACTCAGATGTCGACCTCGACCGGACTGGCTCGCTTGGGAGACACCTGTGGAACTGGTGATTTTCCCCGATCTAGGACTGGCTCCTCGATAGGATTGCCAGCAAGCTGGGTCTCCTCATCGGGGATAAACAAGACCAGAGTCTTGTTAGAGTCAACCTCCTCGGCAGACAACCAATCGACAGAGTCAAGAGTTAACGCAACTATGTCTTCGATCGAGACTTCAGCTGGTTGGCCAGACGGCGGGACAGAGAAGCTGGTGGCTGAAGCTGCAATCTCGACCGAGGTCGAGGATGGAGATTCCTGGGACCAAGATTTCTCTAGATTCCAAGAACATCTTTGCCAAGATGAAAAATCTCTTGGTTCCTTGTCCTTTTTACAGGATCGGGAGGGATGCAAGCCCAAAGGTCCCTCACCCTTAGTGGGTAGAGAAAGGGTACATCTCCTGAAAGGAGCCCAAGAAAGTGGAGCCCAGGTTGAGTGGAACAAATAGCGGCAGAGAGAAACACTCCACGGCACACGCCACCTCTTCCTCGAAGGCCTGCATCTGTTCCAATTGCTCAGCCGACCCCGCAGCCACGGTGACCACCCACCAAGCATCTTTGGATTTCACCAGTGGATTCCATTTTTCGGGCCTGCCCAGCTTCATGCATACGAGACAATCATCGAGGACGTTCGGCTGAAACACAAGGCAAAACTCACAAGCCTAGGTGTCATGGCGGACACCCAAGCAGTAAACACACGCAGAGTGTGGGTCTGTGTGCGACATTTTCTGTCCACACGGTCACCGGCAAAAAACGGGGGAAGATTCATCTTCCATTATCGAGAAGCAGCTACTACAATCGCTAACCTGAAACAACGTAATCTTCAGCGGGTCTGAAGTTTTTTGAGCCGGGGCCTACAACACGCGGTAGCAGAGGAGGCAACCTGCATCTTCCAGCGGAAAGGAAGATCTGGCGTCATGGGGCAGAGTCAAGGGTTATACCAGGAAGAGCCAGCTTGAAGACCTTCCAGCAAGATTTATAGGGGAAAGAGACGTGCCAACAAGTGTGGATAAGAACATATCCATATCCCTAGAATTCTGCCTTCTTTCAAGAAACTGCCCCTTGATTCTCACCGTGGTGAGTATTCAAAGCCAGTTTGTCCTCCTGTGCACCAGACCTTCAACAACACTCCAGCCTCCACTCCATAGCTTTCACTGCCCTCAGCTCGCTGTCAAACCACGGTGAGCCAAGGCGTGAAACCAGTGGGCGAACATGGACTGGTGCCACCAAGTCAACGGCCACACCAACGGCTCTATTATAGGCTGCCCCTGCTTCTTCTGTACCCTTAGCACAAGATGCTGTCATACACAAGGTGTCCAGAACCACTGAGAGTCCTTCAGGCCTCAGCCCTCTCAAGAGGCAGTATCTCACCACTTCCACAGAGAGTAGACTACAGAAGGGTGCCCTGAACTCAAAACGGATGGTGCAATGATCCGACCAACTGATCAGATCAATCCTGAAGTTTTGCGCATCCAGCCCCTGTGGAACACCAGGTCCAGTGCATGTCCGTGTTGGTGTATCAGTGGCAACTGCTTGTGCCAGGCCCAGAGATGTCATATGCTGAAGGAAATCCTGTCCAAGAGTGAGAGCTCGTCATCGACCTAGGCATTGAAGTCGTCAAGAATGATCTACCTTGGCAATTCCAACACCCTGTTGGCCATGAACTCCACAATCTCCTGCAGGAAACTGCCCTCCTGCCCAGGCGGATGATACACGAGGGGAACCCTGCATCCAGACCTCAAGGCACAGACACGCACTGAAACGATGAAGTGTCCCTCTCGGGTGCACCATCATGTTCAGCTCAGATCTGAAAAGATGGCCCCCAAAAATCCTTCCTTGGGCAGTGCACCACAGAGAAACAGTCAGGGACAGCCGCCTCCAAAACTAGACTAGCATCACCACCAAACCAGCCCTCCATGAAACATGCAAGATCGACCAAGGAATGCGAGACAAAATCTTCAATAATGATGGTCTTATTCCTCATCGATCTGGCATTACAAAGCACCGCCCGAAGAGGACCAGTAGTGGCAACCGGTCCATCAGCTGCCTGTCCACTCGGTCAAGTGGAAACCAGGGGGGATGGGGATTGAACACCTCTGACATCTGTCCAATCCTCATCCAACCCTGGGGTGTCTCCTAGTCCTTACCATCCTGATAACCCCTCCGTCAGTCCCCCTCCTATCCCACAGCCTAGCCCTCTTGCGTTGCCTTCTGATAATCCCCAACCCCCTGCACCGGAAATATACTTCTGCAGGCAAGGGAGATCCCAGAAGAGAAGTACTTCATACAGTAGAGATGGGGTAGCTGACCCTACGTGACTGCTCAGGCGACATATTAGCATGCCACAAACCTAAGAGATTAACCCTCCCCTTATGCAACCATAAATTCCGATCACCCCACCACCCCCCAAAACACATCAAATGCATACTCGCACCAGTATACAAATTAAACCACCCATACCCTGACTCACTCCAATAAAACAATATGCAAATATTTTTAAAATCCATAATAACCTAGGTAAAAACAGTGAGTCTGTAAAATAAATAATAACATGGCAAACAGTTTGAACCTTGTCCTAATTCATTACACTTCACACATTGGTTTTGCAATAAGAAACGCTAGGGGGCACTCGTGTTTCATAAACCTCTGCTGAGTAAAACTGATAATACCTACACACTTATGACACACTTGTTTACACACATTCAGCACCACTTATCTAGTCTTTTCCTTAACAAGGTCCCAGAAGGCCCCAGATGACAGAGTCTTACGCACTACATAGCCATTTCAACCTACAGAAATGACAGGCCTGCTTTTAGCAGAAATAGAACAAAGCCGAAATAGTAATACATGAGCCAAGCCTATAATTCAAGGTCAAGCTCCTTTTGCTCCTGGGAGTCTGTTGCCAACAGGGACTGTGATAATGGTGCACATATGCATCAAGCATGGCTCTTGTAGCAGTTGGGTCCTGACTACATAAAAACACTCCTGTTCCCATATACTCCAATTTGGCATCTCCAATCAACAGGGGGAAAATCTGCTGGTTGTTTCCTGTGTCCACTGGAAATAGTCAGTGAAAGGCGCCTTTTCTGTGACCACCCAGCTCATGTAGAATGCCTTACCAAATCAGCTTTGGCAGATATCCAGTGCTGAAGTTTTTAAATTGGGCTCCAACACCACATCCTTTCCCCTGCATTTGAGGACTCCTAAATATACTATGCAATCAAATATACTCAGTCTCCAGCTATTTACAGTCCCTTTTCTTTCCATTCACTCCTTCAGCTTTGCTCAGTGCCTCTCTGGTCATGTCAGAAATAAATCACTCTACTACATGATGGGTTATCATGTTTACTAACATATTTACAGCTACACACATTGGAACACTGCCCCAAAAACTGCCATCCTTGTCAACACTACAAGTCAGCAGGGCTCGAAATTCCCATAAAAATGGTGTTCCGTGCACACCAAAAAACTAGCACGGAACACCAGATTCTTCCCCCTGGTAAACCGCAGTGTATACCACTTTAAGGAGCGATGATACGAAAGCAGCCGCTATGCACCTGCATGTGTTTGTTTTTTCTCCCATTTCGGCTCCGGAGACTGTTTGACGCCTTCTCAGATGCTCCAGCCAATCGGAATGCCACATTTTGTCTGCCCAGCCCAAGACCAATCGAAATCTCGCGTTCACTGGCAAGATTTCGGTCTTGAGCTGAGCCATTGCACACTTGCTTTCCCTCATTCCTGGGATGGCAACCACGCTGACAGGACTCTCACTCCAGGCTCCTCTCCCCGGACATCAGTGCAGCTCCCGGTCTGGTAAATCTGGGGAGGGGGAGAGAGAGACTGACTGAAACGGGAGGGTGCAGGGAACAACAGTACAGTCACTATTGGGAGGAGGGTGGATATGGGAGACAATGATTTTCTGTGACATTTGAGCATCAGTGAGCTTAGGAAATAGTCGGGGGGGGGGGGTCTGGAATAACAGAGGGCAGATTTTGCTGCGTTTTGCAGACTAGCCAGCTTTCATTAAGCAGACTGCCTAAAAAAGGAGAAATAAACGAAAAAGGCCAACAAAGGAAAACTTACAGGGAGGACACTGCCAGAAAAAAAAAACAAAGGCAACAAGCCTGAAAAAAAAAAAAATTAAAAATTGTCTTTTTGGGCACAGATTCCCTGGCACAGAGCAAGGGAAAACCAATTGCCTGACAGTACTCTGGGCATACGTTTCAGCCCACAGATAGATTAATTGTCCAGTTTTACTCAGGGAGGGGCACTGTGCCACAAAACAACAGGCAATCATGCCCTAATGTCCCTGATTTGGTGAGGCACAAAAGGCTGATGTTTTCCCTTGGTACCCCCAAAAAAAGACACCAGATATCTTTTAAATTTAATTTTTTTTAATAAAAACAAAACAAAACAAAAAAAAAACAACACACACATTAGGTTACAACATTTCTTTGAAGCAGCTTTATTTGTGCAGCTAGTTTTCTTTTCTGGGCAGACATCACCCTGTGGGGGAAAAAAAATATTAGATTCTGGGCAATTGGCCAAGATGACTTGAGGCTGAATTTAACAAAACCTCGACACTGACTCACTCCCCTCTGCGGTTGAATCTGCAACACAGTAAAAACCCCAGGGCTAAAAATAAATTGTGATCACAAGTCTGCTTGACACTCGCTGCATATCTCGATTGCTGCAGGGACCCATTCTCTCTGGGGTGTCACGGGGTGGATTTATCTCAGTTAGTTCTGCATCCACTGCCCCTTGCCTGTGTGGTCCGTGCGTGCTTCTTTGCTGGCAAATTATAAGAAATCACCAGAACTGCCAAGATGTGGCATTTTCAGAATGGAGTAAAGAACCCAAAGACCACAGCAGCAGAGAAGGAGGCTCTTAGAAAAAAGGAGAGAGATGCTGCTTATGACAAAAGTAAACGAGTGCGTACTTTTCAAGAACACTGGTTAAACTACGCTTGGGTTGAGCTTGCCCTTAGAAAAAACCCAATGTTTTGTAAAGCATGTAGGAAATTCCCAGACATTGCAGACACAGCATTGGCGTATTATGAAGGGGGCTGCAATAATTTCACTGAGCAGTCTTTACAAAAACATGCCAAGTCTAAGAAGCACTCCCTCGCTGATGCCAGATTTATAGCCGAACCCCAGCAGGCATCTGCTGCTGACAGAGCAATCGAAATGCTCAATTCTAATGTGGTACATTGTGTGCAGATCTTAATTCGAAATGCACATGCCTTGGCCAAATACGCTAGGCCATATACAGACTTCCAGTGGATGCATGACCTTGACAAATGTAAAGGGGTTGATACTGGGGGGAAGCTATCACAATGACAAATCATGCCGCATGTTCATTAGTAATGTCGCTGAGGTGGAACGTAAGAAGCTGGTGGATGTGGTGAAGAATGCAGACTTCATGTCCGTAATGATAGATGGTGCTACAGATTCCAGTATAAAAGAGCAGGAAATAATTTACATAAGAACAGTAAACAAGGGGTGCCAGATGTTTTTTTGTGTCCCTGGAAAATCCACACAAAGCTAATGCAGCATCAATCACGGCATGCATCAATCAGGCCATGCTGTCACAGACAGAGTCAGCAGACTGGAAAAACAAATTGGTAGGGCTTACCACTGATGGGGCAGCAGTGATGACCGGTAGAAGGGGGGGGGTGGCCGCACTACTGAAAAAGGATCGTCCTCATCTAGTCACAATCCACTGCAATGCACATAGGCTGGAGTTAGCCCTAAAGGATGTCTTAAAAAACATCACCTATCATAAAAAAATAGACCAATTACTCCTGGGGATCTATCTGTTTTATCATTGTTCACCTCTAAACCGTAAAAATCTGAGAAAGTCCCGTCAGGCAGCGGGAGTAAGATGCCTTATTCCAACCAGAGTGAGAGGAACCAGATGGGCACAACACATATTAACAGCACTGAAAGTGCTCATCACAGACTACCCCGGGATCCTGCTGCACTTCCAACAGGTATGTACTGTCCCAGACTCCATTTTAAGCACAGTCTAGATTTGTTTTAAAATTGGAACTACTAAAGCAACAACTTGTGCCATTTTCTGTCTTTCTCAGATGCAACTTGGCGGATCCCGAGGGGACCAAGCAGCGAAGGCCAAGGGCTACCTGAAGACCATGCAGACCTGGAGATGTCTACGCTACATTCACCTGATGGCAGACATCCTGGAAGAGTTCACAAGTCAGCCTGCTTCTTCAAGCAAATGATACTTCAGTGGGAGAGGTGTTTGAATCACTTCAGGACCTGAAGGACTGCCTTGTAAAGCTGAAAACAAAGTAATTTTTTTTTTCAGCTAGAAAGTAAGTATTTCCCTCCACCCAGGCTAGCCAGAAAAATAAAAAAAAAAAGTTATCTCTGTCAGGACAAGTTAGGTCAGGCCAGGGGGATAAGTTTTTTTTTTTGTTCTCGTCTTCTAGACCTGGAAAGCACTTGTGAAATCTGGATGCCTTGGAGGGACCCGAATTCCATGGACACAGCCTATCTCTTGACGAAGCAGACCAGTTTTCCATTGACAGAGACACGCTACTGACAGCCATGATCCTAAATGTCACAAACAGGTCTGAAGACATGCACCAGCCGGACTCCATTATGGTGGCCATGAACCACATTGTGAACTTTAAACAGTGGCCAACAAGCCATGTGGACTTGACAGGTGTGTTAGGGTGGGAATATAACTCTGACTGGGTGGCACTGGGAGACTCATCTTTAGCTTAGCAAGGTGGGAGGTGAGAGAGGTTTTTCCAATTTGTTTCAGATTATGCGGAGGATGCAGTAGCTGGTGTCGTAGAGGAGTTCAGACCAGTCCTCACAGAACAGAACATAGAACCAGACGTGTGTAGCAGAGTGGACCAAGCTTAAAAAAAAAAAAAAGAAATCACATAACGAGAAGGTGATTTTTCTTCTACCACTAAGAATCAGCAAATTCTCAATACTGTCAGGCTGCAGATCAGGTCAGGGTATTACATGTTTGTTTCCCAAAAGGTACACCAAGGCTGTAGAAGCAAAGTGGCCAGATATCCATCAGGCTTGCCAAGACAAATGCCACAACATTTTGGGACTAGTAACCTTAATTCGTACTCTACCAGCAAGTACAGCTGTTTGTGAACATGGGTTTAGCACAATGAAAAGAATAAAATCCGATTGGCGAAGTTCATTAGGAAAAGACAGTCTCAAACTTAATAAGGATTTCGTTACATACACCATGTGAACAGGAATTTGATCCAGTTCCAGTCATTGAGTACTGGTTAAAAAGTGGTAGACAGAAAAAAAAAGGCCTTTGCAGCCATATGGTCCACGGAACAAAAAAAACAAAGCAATGAGCAGGAGGAAGAAGAGGCAGACAGCTCAGACTTGGAAGTAGATTGATTAATCTTTTATATCTGAAACTTATTCTGAAAAACTTTTGTCTGATGATGATTCTCATGTTATATCTGACGAAGAACTTGAATGTACTCCCAGGTCAGTGTTGTGCCCTAGTACTACTAGTTCGCAGGAAACTTAACTGTGGGGAGAGGGGGGATTCTTGCATCACTGAGTACTCTCGTGATGATGGCATGAATCTGTTGTGATCATGTCCTCCACATTTAAGGTTTGGCCTTTCTTTGCCACCCAACTGTTGAGTCCTGCTTGGACTAAATGTCTTAATTTTTCCTACATATTGCTATCTGCAGTTCAACTTACTTAGTGTCACTCCAGGTTTTTGGCAGCAAAAATAATTTTGCCTGGTCACAGTACCACCAGATTTATGAGTCATGGTTGATCAGTACAGTCTAATTTGTCAAATCTGTGAGCTCTCTCAGTCGTTCTACTAATTTCAGTTTTGTTATAACAGACATAGCTGCGTAGACTAATGCTAACTTGTTGAGTAGCAGCACAGATGGCCAGTCCTAGTAGCACAGTCATCAGTCAAGTACAAGTCGGTGAGGCAGCTGAAAATAATACACCAATCAGGTACTGTTTTATTTTACTAATAAAATGTGCCTACAATGAATCTGAGGTAGGCAGCTGAGCACCAAGTAGTCCAGATAGGTATCTTTCAGTCGTCTTCATTTTTCTTCCCCTTCTTAATATAGCCCTGACTCCCAATAAAATAATCGGAGAGGCCATGCACTGACAAGGAGACGTGGCTTATTGGACCACTCAGCACAGCAAAAATTAGATAACGAATGGTACAGTATCATTCTGGCCAAATTGGATTTCATGTAAAAATTACAAAAAAATCTATCACGACTTAGGAGCAGGGTGTTTTAAATTTGTAAAATCTGGCCAATTAGTCATGTGTCACGGTAATAAAACTATCACGCACTGTCACGGTGCTGTAACAAATCATGTCGGATTAACTGAATCACAAGCTTCTGTTTACACTGGCCAGATTTTTGTAGCGTTGTCTTGATGGGGTAGACAAAAAGCAAGAAGATAAAAGGATACTCAATCATCAATGAATGTCAATTGCTTCTTGAACATTTCAGCTGTGCATAAGCTCACTGTCATCACTGAAAGCAAAATGACTGTCCAGGGTTTTGTGCTGCATTTTTGGGTTAAACTGCAATTCATATTATTATGTAGCATGTGAGTGTCTATACTCTGCCATGGATTTCAGACAGACTGTTTTTCGCTGCTTGTGTCAATTATTGTCAACTGTCATGATGAGATTGCTGTCAGTCAGTGCTGCAAAAGCACTTATGTATGTAATGCCCGGCTGCTATATTTTCTGTGCATCACTGTTTTCTGTACATGCACAGAATAAAGTGGAAGTTCACCTTACCTACAAGGTAAAGAGGAAAAAAATACATAAATATAAATGGAGAATTTTTAGAACTTGTTTTTTCGCCTTTTATTACCTTTTATTTAGTCAGACAAGGATGTACTGATGGTTGGTGACATTTTCTAGCAAGTATACAAAAAAAAAAGGGGGTGGCATACCATTTTCTGGGACAGAACAACATATCTGGGGAACTGGTAACCCATGCGGTACACCACTTTTAAAACAAATTTCTAGCCCAGGTCAGGCTCCATTTGGACCCTGGACATAAGTCAAAAGCTTAGGGTACCTTAAAAGTTTTACCCTTTGAACATCACTTACAGGAGCCCCATTATCTCCTCTTACTTCTTTTAATGTATCAGTGGGTGAGGTTTTACCTCAGAAGTGAACATTTCCTGTGCTGCTTTCTGAATTTACCCGAGCTCCTACCTTGCAACGCTCTTCGGGTTCACTTATTTTTCATTCACTACCATGCCACTGCAGTGTCAGTTTAGCTGATGTGCAGGAGGCAACATCACTGTCGGGACATTGATTCTGGCACTTTTGTTTAACTTCTACTCTGACTCTGGACCCCTCACATTAACCAGGTCTTTACTCCCAGCAGACAGTGTGCTGGGCACAAGTACAACAGCATTTACCTCAGCCTGCCCTCAGGCAGTGGCTGGCAATCTCTGCAAGCCCTCTGGCAGAGGCAACATCCAATATCCATAGAGTACTAGCTTGGGATTCCCCATACAAATAGTAGACCCATCTCCTGCATGTTTCAGTAGCTCAGTCTTTGGCAACAGATGTCTCACCATCTTCAGTACAGCTGACTGCATCTCAGTGATAGACACAGCCAAAATTTCTCTCCAAAGTGAAAGCACCCACTGTTCTGAAACCCTTTCTGCATCATAAGGCCACCACAGAGTTTCCTTGAGGGAAGCCCCTTATGATCATCACTCCCTTCCAGTGATCCCTTACACTCCCACCAGAATTAATGGGGATCTACACTAAATCGCCTTTAGGCTCCAAGTTCCCACAGTCACCACTTTCCTGGTGTCTATCCTTGGAGGCTGCCAGTACATTTTCATTTATTTCATTTATTTATAATTACAGGTAAGTACTGTATACTGGAATAATAAGATTCCATTTTCAGGCACGACCTGAAGTCAGCAGTTATGACATGTGAACATAAACGGACAGAAATTACACAGTTAAACAATTTACGCATACAACAAGCAATACATCAAAGTGCACAGGTGCACACATCCAGTTTTTTGAAATGATTATAAGCAGCAGTAGAAAAAGTGCTAATAGTTGAACTAAGCTTAACGGCTTCAGGTAAAGAATGCCTAATTATGGCAGCACAATAGGCAAAAGACCTTTTTCCAGAATTTGTGCGTACTAGGGAGGAGTGCCAGTTGATGTTTGTGAGAAGACCTTGAACTATACAGAGTGTTGTATGTATCCAAAAGAACACGTAACGATAGGGGGAATTCCTAGGCAATAATTTAAACATGAATTGTGACATGATCAAATTATAACTATATATTATATTATACTATTTTGTATAGTGAACCAGTCAAGGTTATCAAGTATATGACAGTGATGAGTTCATTGTGGGGCCAACATGACAAAATTTTCCAATTTTGTACAGCAGTGTCTCTTTCCTAGATACTATGGAAACTGATGCAACATCAGTTATTAAAGATGCATAATTCAGTACAGAAAGTAAGCCCTGCTGCACAATTATTTTCCGTGATTCTATTGATAAAATGTCAACAATCGGTAAAGGGTACCAATTTTACAGTGTAATTTAGCTGTAACCTTATCCACACTTATACTATACTTCAGTGCGGGATCAAAATATACACCAAGGTATTTAAAAGAGTTGACAACACAGATAGGCTCTCCCCTCGTCATTCTCACAAAGAAATTAGTCAGACGTTTCCTTAATTTAGGCGTCTCTATCCTTCATGAAGGCCCACCAGGCAGAAAAAAAAAAAAAAAAAAAAAAAGCATTTTAGTCCACCGGCAGTTGATACGGATACTGAGGAGGTGGCATCGGGTACCCGGGGGTGTCCCTAGGGTGTGGGGTACCCAGGCGCAGGTCCAAACAGTGTCGGGTAACCAAGCATAGGCCGGCCCTGTAGGCATTGGGTGACCTGGTGTCAGCGGGAATCCTGGTGTCGGTCTCAGGCACCGGCTGGAGTCAGTCAAACTGAAGTCGGCTGAGGCAATGACGGTTGAGGCATCGTCAGAATCGACACAGACAGAGCAGATGTCAATCGGATGGGTGAAGGCTGATGCTGGTTCAGCAAGGCAGGAGCTACTGACCCCTAAGGGGCGGCGGGAACCTGCACAGGGGAGCAAGCTCCCAATGGAAGCAGAGACAACACCTGTGTAGAGGAGGCAAGCATATGCTCTAGGTGTTGCAAAGAGGCACCAGACTCGGTCAGGAACCAACGAAGGCAATGCCAAGACCGTGGGAGTGACAGGCAAGGACCCGCCACCCACTGAAGAAAGCGTGGTCCAGCAGCCTGGCTGAGGACCCACTGGGTACAAATGCCTGAGCGTCAGGGGCTGGGTGGTTGAAGACAGAGTCTGGAGCCCCGAGGAACCACCACCCAAAGTAGAGGTGAGAGCAAGCGGTAGAGAACTAGGCAACCCTACGGAAGTGAGGGCAGGCGAAGGAGTGGGGGCCGATCTCCCACGGCAGGAAGACCCCGACTCTGTCGCTGACTTGTGCGGGAACCAAGAGCAGGAAGCGGACAGAGGACGGTCCCTGTGCTTGTCCCAGTGTTTGTGCTTCCCAACCAATTTCTCCTCCTTTGCGTGAGAAGAAGTTGAAGCCCTGGAGGCCGGGGAAGAGGAACAGCCTTTTCCCTGGAGCTCCTCCTCCATTGTGGCTAACCTCTGCTGCAATAAGCAGGCTTAAAGGGTCTTCAAAACGGTGTCTCCATGTGGCCTGGTTGAAATCCTGGCCATGGCCTAGGCAGAGCAGGCAAGAGGAGTGGCTGTCCTTGGAGGGAAGCTGCTTGCCGCAAGCAAACTTTATATGCCGGTTGGAAGACTAAGCTGGAGAACAGGACGTGCAAAAAGCAAGACAATTTTATTTCTAAGGCACCCAATCCCAGAGGCTCTGGGCGCCCAAAACAAAAATACAAAATACAGATAACATTTGTGCAGTAGCAAAATCTTTAAAAAAAAAAATTTTTAAAAACTTAAATTTAAAACATAAGATAGCAGAGGTAGCTTAATCCTCAAAAACCTGTCTGAAAAGATGGGCCTTAAGCCTCTGTTTAAAGACACCATTCGAGGGAGCCTCCCGGACTGCACCTGGAAGTGTTTTCCACAGGGTCGGCCAAGAGAAACTAAATGTTCGGTCACCAGAGGTCTTGAGCCAAACCATGGGAACATCCAGGAGGCCCCTCAAAGCGGAGCGGAGGGAGCAGGCAGCAGTCGCAGGAAACAGGAGCTCAGACAGGTAAGTCTGGACCAAACCTGTATAGGGCCTTATAGGTGAGTAAACCCCCCTTGAAAAGACCATCCACCTGACCGGCAGCCAGTACAGAGCACGCAGGACCAGAGTCACATGGCACAACTGAGACTGTCCCAGCAGTAACCGGGCCGCCACATTCTGCACCAGCTGCAGCCTGCAGAGAGTCCCTCCCCATGACCCCAAAGTAAAGAGTGTTACAACAGTCAAGTCTGAATGTCACAAAGGCATGTACTAGGGTCAGCAGATCTTCGGGCGGAATGAGGGGCTTGATCCTGGCGATATTCCGTACGTGATAAAAACCACTCTTCACAACAGACTACACCTGATCTTCAAAGGTCAGTCTGCTAACCGGGATCACACCTAGATTTCGCACCTTCAGGGAAGCAACCGACAGAGCAGACCCTAGGAAAAACAGTGTCCGCTCCAGGCAGCAACCCATCTTGCCCGCCACAACCCGGCTTGACCACCAACACCTCTGTCTTGTCCGGGTTGAGTCACAGCCAACTGGAAGCCACCTAGTTGTTGATTTTAGCCAGACAACTGTTAAGCACATCAACTGCACCAGATGTCCTGAGGGCAAATGACAGATACAGCTGGGTGTCATCTGCATAGCAGTGAAACTCCACACTGTACTGTCGAATGTTCTCACCCAGGGGCAGCATATACTCCGCGAACAGCATTAGCGACAAGATAGAGCCCTGTGGAACTCCACAGGACAAAGGCATTGGAGAGGAGGAGAAATTCCACATCGCTACCCGCTGCACCCTGATAGAGATGGGATTCAAACCATCTGATGGCAACACCGGCGAGTCCACAAAATTCACAGAGCTGATAGAGAAGCACAATGTGGTCCACGGTGTCAAAAGCTGAATAGAGATCGAGGAGCACAAGAACTGACCTGTCTCCTCTATGTCTAGCTCTGAGTAAGTCATTAAGCACCCTGACTAGTGTAGTTTCTGTGCTGTGTCTAGTCCGAAACCCCGACTGAAATGGCGCATAGATGTCGAAGGACACAAGACAATGCTCGAGCTGCTGTGCTACCAGTTTCTCAACATCCTTGTTCAAAAAAAGGCAGGTTAGAAATAGTGCGGTAATTTGCTAGGATGTCTGGGTCGAGGGAAGGTTTCTTTAGGAGGGGTCTCATGAGTGCCTCCTTCAGAGGAGCTGGGAACACCCCCTCTGCCATCGAACACCTGGTTATTCCAGCGAACACTGGACCAACAGCCTCGGCGCATCCCATCAAGAAACACGTTAGGGCTGGGTCCAGTTTACAAGATGTATGCTTCAGCTCCGAGATCACCCAAGTCACGTCAGACACTGCCACTGGCCTAAACTCTTCCCAGACAGGCAGCATGCCTCTGCTCCTAGCAGACCGGCAACTGCGAGGCAGATGCCTACCTGACGAAACCCCAAAATCGGATAGCCGACACCCAGTCAGGGAAGAACAAAGCAAACTCCTCACACAAGGGTGATGAAAAGGCTTTTTACGTCTGAAGACAGGCTGGATGAAGAAGCCTGTCCACAGTCCGAAAAAGCTGAGCAGGTCTGTTCCTCCCTGCCGCAATCTCCCTGGACAGGAACGCTGCCTTCTTATGGGAGATTGCCTCCTGGTACTCATGATAGTGAGTGCGCAGGAGCAGTTTGTCGGCATCTAGCTGGGACTTCTGACCCTTGATCTTCATCGCCTTGAGATCCCCATCAAACCACGGGGATCTCATGTGCGAAGATCTGGGTCATATATGAACTGGTGCTATGGCATCCAGAGCTTCAGACATCACCTTATTATAGGTGGCCACTGCCTCCCCAGAGCTAATCACACAAACCGCCTCAACCCTAGATAGGTCAGCTACCACCAAAAGTCCTTCTGGATCTAACCCCCTTAAAGGGCAATAGCTTCTTATTATCGGGGCCCCCAAACACGAACTCCACAGTGCAGTGACTGTACACAAAAAAAAAAGGCTCAATCCTAAGGTTATCAACCCCAAGACCCAGTTGAAACACCAAATAGTGTGTGTGACTGTGCTGGTGGGTAGCAGAAGCAACTGCTTGTGTCAGGCCCAGTGAAGACATTAACTGGAGGTGGTCGTAACTGAAACATGAGGATTCATCATCGTCGACCCAGGCATTGAAATCCCCCAGGATTAAACACCTGGGGGACTCCAACACCTGGTCGATGACTAAGTCTGCTACCTCCTGCAGGAAATCTCCCCCCGGCCCAGGCGAGCAGTAAATGAGGAGAATCCTGCAGCTTGACCTGGAACCCCACAAACGGTGACACACTTAAAAGACCTGGTGTTACTAACTGAATGCACTGTGAAGCCCAGGCTGGCTCTAAAAATGATGGCCACACCCCCACCCCGCAATCCTTTCTCGGACAGTGCACCATGGAGTACCTGGTGGGGATGGTGGCCTCTAAAACTAGGCCAGCATCGTCACCCAACCAAGTCTCCGTAATGTAAGCCAGGTCAACAGAGGATATCAAGTCTGCAAGAATAGTCTTGTTCTTAATCGACCTGGCATTGCAAAGCACCACCCGAAGAGGATTAGGGGAGGTGGCCGGTCCTACAGCTACCTGCCCACTCGGCCTGGTGGGACCCCTGGGTACAGGAACCAAACATGTCAGGCATCTCCATCTGCCCTGTTTAAACCCAGGGCATCCTGGACATTACAACCTCAATACCCCTCATCACCCGCTACTCTTTGCCAGCAGCGACTCAATCATCACCTAGCTATTCCAACCTCTCCGCAGCTTCTAGCTGCAGATAGAGGAACAGGAAGGTCAGATATGGGGCGGAGGTCGAGCAGTAGAGGCAGCATAGATGAGTCTAGCAGGGCCAGTGCCTAAACACATTTCAACCAGACTATCTCACCCACTCTTTAAACAGCAAAAGCCTCAGCCAAAAACTATAAGATAAAAATCACAAAAAACCTCGCTCACACTTCATACGCACCACAACCACACACACCATAGACACCAAACACACATATCCCCAATAAATCACCTTCAAAATCCTAACCCCACCCCACAGTTCCAACCACTCACACACACACACACACACACACACACACACACACACACACACACACTATAAATCTAAAACAAATAAATATGGGAGAGCATTTATAAAGTGCAGCATGAAGTAAAACCAGTCCAATCCACCAAGGGATTAAAGTCAAATTTCAATGTGAAAAGAAAATGATTTCCAAAAGCGAGTACCTGCAATCAGTGTAGTCCTGGCAACAGGATCCGGTAACCAGTTCCAAAGTCTCAGTTAAAGGAAAATGGCACTCATACCACCATAACCCAGATATAACAGATTGCTAGCAAACAGGACTTCTGGTTGCGTCATCAACCCCAGTGGCAGCCTGAACAACGAACTCTGTGCCGAAAGCAACAAAAAACCCTATTCATTAAACCAAAGCAAAGCCAAAGTGTTGGAAACTCAAATGCCGAAGGGGAACAGACAAAAGGCAAGTCTTAATGGAAAAAATAACGGAGATGGCACCTGAGGGGAAAGGATTGAGGTCGGAGGCCTCAGACTCTGAACTTTTGCATGTCTCAGCAGATACCGGCCCGCTCAGCTCCACCATGGGGGGCTAATCTATCAACTCCTACACCCCGAAAAAGAGTGAAACTAGACACGATCTACACTGAACTCCTAAGTTTTCGTGCAGAAATGAAGCAGCTATATAGGGAATTATGGAGGGACGTGGAGATGTTGGAACAAAGAATAGATGACTCAGAGAGAAAGCCAACTATAGCCGAAAATAGGATCGACAATCTGGAGGTGGCGGTCCAACAAATACAAGACACCCAAATGCAAATACAGTGCCGGCAGGACGACGCAGAGAGAATCATGCTAGGAGGAAAAACATAAGGCTATATGGTATCCAGAAGGAGCAGAGGGTAAAGACATTGCAGAATTTTTGAATGCTGTACTATGGACAGTCCTTGAATTGCCAGACAACCTGGACCTTGAATTCAAATGTATACACCAGGGCTCTTGGCCCCAGGCCGGTATCACCAGAGAAGTGCCCTCGCTCAATCATAGCGAGATTCCTAAAGTACACAACAGAAGAACTTATCCTCACTACTGCTTGGAGGAAGCAAAAAAATCTTCTATGGACAATCTAGAATTTACACAGATAATGATTACGCACATAGCCACTCTCCAGGCCAGAAGACAGATCCAATCCTCGTTTGCACCCTTAAAAGAATGAAAAAATAAAGTTCTCAACCCCTTACCCTGCCCACATGATTATCCAGTTTTTCAAATGGCAGAAAGGAATTTGAGTCGGCAATTTAAGCTAAACAAGAGCTACAGAAATGAGGCATACAATATCAAGAAAGGACTGCGGAACGGAGAGAAACAGAGAACTGAGAGGTGGCATACTGCGTCTTAGGTGAAAAGCCAGGAGGAAAGCTGTGTCTACCCCACCAACAGACCTGGTCAAAACCTTGGCCTCCTTCAGAAGTACAGTCACTAATTCTTGACTCCTATACGACCTAAAACAACTCAGCGGGAAACTGGCTCCCAGTGCCTACTCGTTACAGTACCTCTTGAATCAAACAACTCAGAGGTAAGACTGTAAATATACTGATAACTGGCCATGCAGTATCGGAGAATATTGGGACAACGCATGCCTAGCCCGAACTTGTACAGCAGTTTAACACCATTAAGAAATGAGGGAATACAGAGGGAACTTTTTTCCTTTTTTATACTTGTTTATTGAATTGATGAGATGGTTACATTACATCCAAGATAAAAGCAACAATCAAAATCTAGATAAATACATTGGAGTACAGTACTTTTCACCCAAATTAGAGCGTTTCGTTTTAGCTTAAGACTTGAGGCAGAAGAGAGAGAAGACAGCAGCCCCTCCCCTCTGCCATATGAAACTATATTTGGTTTACTGTCCAACAGTACATTGTCAGTTATCAGACAAACAAACAACAAATTTAGTAACTGATTTGACAAGCTTCATCTCTTAACTGTTTAGAAGTTAATTCCTGCTGGCATTCTTTATTATACTCGAGCATACTTACTACATACTTCTGGTTGGGGAGAGTATAGTAGGGGACAGAAAGGACATCTAGAATACAGAAATCAGAGAAAGGAGAAGCAACCGACGTACAATAAGTAAAGAAAGAGGGGGAGGGAAGGGGTGAGGCATACTAAGGAATTTATTTTACATTGCCTTTATATAGTTCCCACCTGGTCCATCTATTCATGGACTGCTCCATTCTCGGATTTATCTTATATCTCGCCCTTTCCATTGTTTGTATTCTGTCTATAAGTTCCACCCATTCTAACAAAATCGGAAGAGTTGGTTGCAACCATCTCTTGATGATTGCTTTGAGGGCAACCATTACCAAAATGGCCCATAGGTATTGTCCCTCTTTCCCCTGAATCCCCTGTGGAATAATTCCTAACAGCATGTTCCAGGCCCAGTTGTGATTCCACACTAAATAATGACTAAGTGCTGTTCTATCCTTTGCCAGAAACCCCCCCAAGCAGCAGGCAGGACCACAGCACATGATTCATGTCAGCCTGAAGGTCACCACATCCCCTCCAGCATTTGCCTTGGATCAGTAACCCCATTTTGGCCTGTCGTTGCGGGGTTAGAAAATACTGAAGTTTGATTTTCCAGGCAAATTCTTGCCATATCGGAGAGGATGTCACCCTCCAGCTGCTTAAATATATCTTTTGCCATGTAGATTCATGGTAAGTTACCCCAACTTCTTGGATCCATTTCTGTTGACAGGCTTGGAGTGTATGGGCCCAGTCTGCTATCAGATTCCAGTATAATTTGGTAATGGCTCCTGTACCACTAGAAGAGGCCCAAATTGTTTAGTATACTTCTGGAAAAGGCCTGGGGTCCTCCAGCAATTTTACATTTCTAAGTGTGGTGTTAATCATGTCCCTGATTTAATAGTGGATAACCTCCACCAATTTCCATCCAAACCTTTCTGGCCAGGCTCTCAAAGGGCAGTAATGTATTCGCCTGCATCAACTGCCATGAGGCTCTTATTCCTCGGTCTGCCTGCCTCTGAAACCAGGAGTGTTCAGTTCTAGGCGGAAATGTTTTTATCCCATGTCCACCAAATGTATTTCCAGCTGCACCTAGCCGTATATCCCCCAGAGGGAAGTTTTTTGGAAGGAAAACGCACCCAGATTCTGAACCGCGAGAATAATGGACATAGTAGCCTGCTTCTGGACACTTGGACTGAGACGCAAGTGGGGAGCATTTACAAGCATGGCCTGATAACCCTGCGTATTGTTGAGGGAAGTTCTCTTTTTGTTTCCCTTCCCTTTTCCTGCACTGACTGGGAGCAGTGACTGGGTATAGAAGAGCCATGACATGATAGGACTTTTAGATACTGAACAGTACCTTGCTATGCTGATCCGGGGCTAGATGTTGTTACAAGACCCCGAAGAATGCCAACGGGAGGAAAGGGTGGTTACTCTTGGGGAAGGGGGAAAAGAAAAGGGGAGAACTAATGAGCTCAATGAGTTAAAGGAGTGGCGTTCCCCAAAGATGGCTCTATAGGAGCTCAAGACCAAAGTGCCCTGAGACGTTGGTACTACCCCTGAGTTAACTGTACCATCCCAACTGAAAAGAGAAATATCATGAAGACCTTGGGTTCTCCACAAGGCCCGAAGAGCGCACCATTAAATAAACACCATTAAAATATATATTGCACCTCGGCACAGGGGGAAGAGAATGACGCACTTATGTACCCTTATCCTAATTTTTTTTTTCATGTTACCACATGGGTGCAGTTGACTCACAAGTGGTTTTATTTGGTTACCCACAATTAGGGGGCGAGACTAGCCCCTGGGAGGCCCAGCTAATGGTTATAGCTGGATTAACCCCCAGTGGAAAGAAAGCGAACCACTGTAGGACTAGGAGGAAAACAGTTAACCTCCCTGCCTTGGAAGTCAAACAATCACAGAAATTAAAACGTAATAGTTCAGAACTATTACATCCCTGGGTTGCCAAGCTGGTAGCCCATCGATGGTTGAGCCCTACGGTTTTGGCAGTTTTGTGTACTTGTTCTTACAAAACTGTTAAAGTTATGTTTATTTTTATTGCGAAGTTTAAAAGGGTTATCACTCAGAATGCAGAAATTTATGTAAAACATTAAGATGCAACAGGAAGTGTATGGCTTAAAGAGGCTAAAAGCATCTTGCAACCTGATGGTTAACCTAGTCTTTATGGTATTCCTGGGGAACAGGGAGATTTGAAGTGGGGTCTAATGTGGGGCTGGACATCAGTAGGGCTGAAAGTAACATTAGACAGTGGTAAGAACAAGGGTTTTCTTATGCATACCACCCAAAAGTGAACAAACAATCATTAGTGCTTTCACTAAATATTGTATTAATGGGATACACTCCCCGATCAAGAGGGCCAGACTCCAGCAGTTTATTAACAGTGAAAAGCCAGTACTAGTGACACTCCAGGAGACACATTTGTCCCAAAGTGAACACAAATTACAAAACAATAGGTAACTGCTGGCAGCCTCTTCTCACAAGTCGGGGAGAAGATAAGGAGTAGCAATTCTACTGGCAAAAGGAACCACATGGGAAGGAATAGAAAGAAGGGAGAACTCTGAGGGGAGACACGCAATAGTTACTGGTTACTTGTATAACCGGGAGGTCACACTGTCCTCTGTATACCTCCCCCTAGGCTCAACAAAATCAGAAGCACAGAAATTTCTATCAGATCTGTTAACAGTCCTTGGGGACAATTAATACTGGGGGTGATCTGAATGTTATAATGGATCCCCACTTAGATGTCTCTCAGAATCTACCCCCATAGGGTTAACCCTTTGCAGAAGTATATTAAAACCAGCATGGCCAACCTAGGCTTTGTGGATGTCTGGCGGCACACCTTCCCCACGAATTAAAGTTTTACCCATATAATTGGCCAGGACAGGGGTAGCAGCCAGACAATTATTTATTTACAACAACAGAACACTGAGTTGGTGAATGATACCTGGCATGGGGTTCCCCTGTTGTCAGATCATGCCCCGGTATATATGAGATTTCAGCTGGGTGGTGTCTGTAAAACAACTCATCGGATACTTAACATAGCACATCTTAGGGACCCTGAATTTAGAAATTAAATACAAGAACTAATCCCTGGAATCACAAGGAAAAATAAGACCCAGGAGAATACCCCGGTGATTTCATGGGATACACTGAAGGCGGTATTGCGAGGCCTAATAATAAAAGCATCGGTAAGAAGGAAAAAGGTCAGAGAGGAAAACTATAAAAGCCTGCAGCTGGAACTCCAGACCTTGCAGATGATATGGGACCAGGGGGATCATACGGTTAAATCACAAATCCAGCAGGTAAAACAGAGGTTGCAGAAGTGTTTGGACCAACAAGTGGAACAGTTGTTACTACCTGAAACACTACTTTTATGAAGGGGGCCCTAGAGGGGCCAGAAGATTAAGAGAACAAAAAACTAAAGCCTCTATCAACTGCCTTTACGACCCGGATACCCGAGCCTTGCTCACCCATCCCCAAAAAATTAGGAAAGCCCTGGCCAGATATTATCGGACCCTGTACACTCAGGACTCTTCTGCACCTGAAGAGTTGTTGCATAACTACTTTAATGCAATCTCCCTTCCCAAACTCACTACAGACCAATCCCAGTCCTCATTACTCCCAATTACCAAACCAGAAATAGAGTGAGTTATTAATTGAGCCAAAATGCTTAAAGCCCAGGGGCCGGACGGTTACCCGGCAGAATTCTATAAATTATGCAGAGACCTGCTGATCCCTGTCCTTACGCCCGCCTTCTATAACATACAGGAAGAGGAGGCCCCTCCACCCTCATGGCAATATGCTACAATCGCAGCAGTCCCGAAGCCCCAAAAAGATCCAAAATATGCCTCCTCCTATAAACCCATTTCCATGTTGAATTACAACTATAAGGTGTATATGTCCATTATAGCACATAGGACTGAAGATCTTATCCCGGCCTTAACAGACCAAGACCAGGTGGGGTTTGTCAGGGGGAGGCAGGCCCATGATGCAATTAGGCAGACCTTCTTGCTAATAGAATACGCAGAGACTTGTGGAATCCCCCTGGTAACACTAGAGCTGGACGCTGAAAAGGCCTCTGACAGGGTCGCCTGACCTTTTTTATGGGCGACCCTGTCAAAGTTTTGGGTTTCCTGAGCAGCTGATCAAACAGCTACAAAACATCCTCAAAAGCATATGTTAGGTTAGATGGAGTTATTTCTGACCCCATTGATCTTGCCAGAGGAACACACCAGGGGTGTCCCCTCTCCCTGTTCGTTCTATATTTGGAACCATTGGCTGCTTCTATTAGACAACATCTGGATATAGAAGGTTTCCCCATGGGGGGCAGAATGTTTAAATTATCCCTCCGGAGCAATCTGTTCCTGTGCTAGGTGAACAGTTGAAAATGTTTGGTTCTCTGGCAGGATACAAGGTCAATGACCAAAGAACAGAGGCATTACTGTAGAACTTTAGACCCACATCCAGTTTAAAATTAGCACAGCCATTTAAATGGAACAAAACAGCAATGAGGTACCTGGGAATAAAGTTATCTACTAATTCAGAGGCCATAGATGTTTTGAATTTTGAACCACTGATGATACAACTCTCTGGGGATATTGCCAGATGGACTCAAACCCACTTAAGTCTGTTTCGTAGGGTAGAGGCCATAAAACAAAATGTGCTCCCCCAGAATTCTATCTTTCCTCCAAAACTTCCCACACACACCAACCAATACATATTTTAGGGAATGGGACAGAATGATATCCAGATTTATCTGGAATGGAAAACTTCCCAGGATCAGGTATTCTGTCCTGCAATTGCTGTGGGAAAAAGGGGGGCCTCAACTTACCTAACTTTAGAGATTATTCTAAGGCAGCCCAGCTGCGTACCCTGTTGGGGTGGCTGAATCCACAATGTATTATATACTGGAAACAAATAGAAACTACCCTGAATGACATCCATGACATGAACAGTTAAGTGGTTGCTAACCCCCCCAAGGTGTAGACCAGTAAGTAAGTTCTCTAAACATGCCAGGGACCCATTCCGTGTGTGGCTCTGGCTGATGGAGCATTATTTTCACCAGCCAGAAAATTTATATTTGAGACTCACAGCAGGAGATGAAGCCTTCCCACCTAACCAGGTTGGAGGGAGAGCAGCCTCATGGAGGCTAAGGGGCCTGAGATTTGTGCATCAGGTAGTGAGGCCCATGGGCATCATGCCATTTGCTTCTCTTCAAACAAAATACTTCCTGCTATGGAGTGAATTCCATGGCTACATGCAGTTAAGGTCATATCTGGCATCTTACAAAAATAAATTAGCAGATCTGGCAGAAAAGCCACCTACATTGGTCGGGCTGGTGTGCGCCTTTATCAGTGGTACTCCCATGGAACACTGTGTTAGTACCCTATATAAGGCCCTAAGGGAATGCCCAGGAGATTAGACAAACTAAACGAAGGCAATGGTCCAGGGAATTACAAACTGAAATCCCTAGTCAGGGATGGGAAGGGTCTGCCATGCAGGTTAGTGGAATTACTCAGGCTGTCTACTGGACAGAATATCTGTGGAAATTGAGGTCCAGGTACTTTCGATCCCCTTTGGTGACCTCTAAATATGGGGGAGACCCTCGGGGGAGACTGCTGGAGAGGTTGTGGAGCTACTCTGGCAGGCCAGACCCACATATTGTGGGCATGCCTATTGTTACAGAACTACTGGCAAGATGTCCTAGGTGAAATAGGTGAGATATATATGATGATGGATTTAAATACCCCTATGTTTATCCTGACCTCTACCCCACCCCAAAGGATTAAAACCGAACCTACAACCCGTAAATAGGTTACCCTTTTAATAGCAGCAGCCCACAAGACTATAACCAGGTTGTGGATGTCTAAGACCATTCCCACTAAATCCACATGGGTGAAAATAACCAGAGAAATATACTCTCTTGAAATGCTGTCAGCCAGTCTCCTAGACACAAAAAAAAAAAAACCTTTGAATTAAGATGGAGGAAGTGGGTTATGCATCACTTGGAGAAATATCAGGATGTTGTCCCTTAGCAGGGACCTAAACTGAAAAGGGAAATAGTAAATAAACAAAGGGAAGACTTGGGAAATTGTTGGCGAAAGAACAGACAGACTGGTCTGAAGAGGCTATACCCATTAAGGGTTGGACCCTTGGTGAGGAAGTAATAGTACATAGACACATCAGAGATTTTATTTTAACATTAAATTAATATCCTTTATGAGTTGCTCTAAGTTAAGAAACACCTCTGTATAATGTATGAAAGGTTAAAAAAGAAATGTATTCACATGTATGTTCCCCAAGTGATTATAATGTATTCCATGTGTGACCTTTTTTTATCTGAATAAAAAAAAAAAAAAAGGTTGCTAGCAAACAATGTTAGATGGGAAAACTTTGGAAAGACAAACTCAGCACTTCTCTCACTAGTGCTGAGAAACAACTCACATTGATCTTCCAGTGAGAACTCTTACCCAGGACCACCAGAAGTCTAAACTCGGAAAGCTCCACTCTCACCACAGCATTTCAAGGAAAGCAGATTCCACAGTTACGGGAGGACAAATGAACAGCCAGCCCGGGGGCAAGATTTAAAAGATCACCAAGCTGCAGAGAACACTTTTGACAATTCTTCATACAGCCAGCCAGGTCCTTGGGAAAACTATACAATTCCACACCGAGAATGATGGTAAAAAGCTCCAAGGAAGGGGGCAGAAAATACGGCTCATGCCAGTCCAAAGTGGAGCTGGGTCAAAAGAAGGGCCGCTCCTCTCTAAACAGAGGGAGCTTCTCTCCAACCCAGTCCACAACTCCAATCCAGAAACAACTCCCACACGGGGTGGTGCAGTGGCAGAGCAAACAGGGTTTTCCCAGGGGGGGCAGCAGAGCTCTCACCTTGTTACCCCGCCACTCACCCCCACACAGCTTACCTTGCTCCTGCTGCAAACTAGAATTGTCAAGGCACAGCCGTAACCTTCGCCTTTCTTCTTTCCGATGTCAAGGGTCTTCCTGGATCACAACAGCAATCATAGCCCTGGCTGAAGAAAGCATCTGCTACGCTCGAAACCTCCATAGTTCCTTCAGGGTTGGTTTGGTCCACAAAATGGTAAGAGTTAAAATCTGCAAGGTTTTCCTCTTCTTAGACATGGTGCAAACGTTACAGCACGTTGTACTCAACGCTCTGATCCTAACTAAAAATAAAACTGCACTCCTGTTCTAACACTGCTTCAGCCCTGCCTACCACTTAAAACCTTAACATATGCAAACTAAAAATAAATGTAACAGTCACAAAATACTAAAATGAATAAAAAGATTAATAAACTAAGCTCTCTCAGGTTTAATCGAGGAAACTGTAAAACACTGATTTGAAGGGCAAAACAGAAGCTCATATCAGAGCTCCTGCAGATGGCAGTCCAGCACAGCCACCATCATGTCTAGCAACACAAGAGAATAAACACTAGTTTCAAATGTAAAATAAAGAAAAATTGCAGAAACGTGCGAAACACAAGGGCGGTCGACTGAAAAAAAAAATCATCCGTGGAGGTTTGATGTGCACGGGTCGACAGTGAGAAAAGAACTGAGGTGGAGCTAGAGGACCGCTCCTTTTATACTATAGACACACGTCGGCGTGCAGACATTGGGGGCGATCCCCCACTGTAGACTGCTAGCTAGAAGATTTTCATGTGGTCCTAGCGCCTGGTGGCTTAGTCCTACTGGTGTTGCCTGCCGCATAAGCGCCCCCCCCCCCAATACTTTGTTTTCAGATTAGCGAAATCAGCTTATCCATTAATTAGTGTGACAGGGTTGGATAAGACCCTGCCCTTTTTGTTATGCAGAGAGAGTTAAAAGCAAGAATCTGTTTTTCTGTTCTCTCCTATTCTGTCACTTATCTATCTCTTGTCCAACTGCACAATCAAACTTTCCTTCTGGAATCTCTGAACTGGCCAGTCCAATATTCCAACAATTCTTCCCTGTTGCCTCCCTTCTTTGCAGTTTTCTGTTCTTTCACTCTCCCCTTGCTTTGCTTTAGTTTTCGCTTTAGTTAAAAAAAATATATGTGAAATTCCCTTGGTTTGCAAATGTATAGTTATACTGGTGAAATGACTGCAGCAGTCCCAAGGGCCAAGAGGGTGTTCTACGGCCCTCCCCACACAGCCGACAACCCCCCCCCACCCAAAGCCAGCTAGCCACAGCCGGCCTATCTCAGCAGCAGTCCCAACGGTCGAGGGTGTTCTACAGTCTTCACCACAGCCGAAGATCTCCCCGAAGCCAACTAGCTACAAGTACCAGCAATCTTGGAACTCACTATTTTGGCATCCAACACCATCTTTGATGTCGGCAGACCTATACGGATTGTTCATTTTCCCGCCTGTACTTTTGTGTTCTCTCCTGAATTTATATTTTGCCTATGGTTACTTTGAGTGATTTTACAGTGCTTATTTCATATTTTTTTGTGTCTACAGTTACAAAAAACAGGGCTCATAGCCTGTGTATAAACTATTTGTTTAAACAAGTGTTTTGCCTCTCCTGCTGCTTTCTACTTTCTCCCTTTGATTTTCCTCTGTGTGGTGCACCAAGTCCCTTTTCTGCCCTGCTCCTTTGTTTGTGGTCTGTCTCTCCGCTCCTCTGACTACACACTTTCCCCTCCCCGGTTTACCTTTTGTGCTTCCACCCAGCTCAGACTACAACTAACATCTTCCTCTGTAGCCGGCCCATCTCAGCAGCAATCCTGACGGTTGAGAGGGCATTCTACGGCTCTCCCCACACAGCTGAAGGCCCCCCCCCTTCAAGCCAGCTAGCCACAGGCACCAGCAATCTTGGATTTCACCATTTTGGCGTGGCACCGCTTCTCACTGCCCACCCACCCTCACACCCTAAGGTGGCGTTTCTTTTATAGGGACAGTTGCTGGCAGAAATAATCATTTCACTTTTCTCCCTACTGTCAAAGGCGTGCTTGGTCTCGCCCCAACTTCTTTACCTCTACCCGCCAACTTGCCTCTCAGAGGTTCCTCCTGAATTTAGAAACAGATTATTTAACCCCTTTATTCCCAAGCTCCAATGGCAGTGCTAAATATTCTTCTCCTCAGCAGTTAATCCTGAGCTGCACTGTAAGGATCTTCTGCCTCCTGAGTTCTGTAACCACTTCTCTCCCCTAATACACTTCCTCACTTGGTATTTTCACCACTGGAAGACCTGTAACCCCCTTCTTTCCCCACAATATACTTAGCACTGGCTTCCTTTAACCCCCTCCTTTTCCCTACAATATATAGCACTAGCTTCTAAGGGCCTCTCTCCAATACTCATGCTCTCTCCCCCGTTTCAGGTTTGCCCTGCCTCCTAGCCCACACAGACCTGGCCTGCCCCCCCCCATCATGCACCCATGGTCTCTTGCTTTTCTCCTTGCCCTCCCTCCTTGCTCTCACACCTAACCAACTTGCGTCATATGCCCACCACCCCCATTCACCCCTCACCCTCCTCTAACCCCCCCATCCGCTCCCCACCCTCCTCCAACCCCCCATCCGAGCCTATTATCTTCAATCCCTATTCTTACTCACACTTGTCCCCCCTTTGTTCTACTGCCTTGCCCTCCAGGCTCCACTCTGCATCCTGGTCTGCTTGCCTCAAACTTACTTAATCTTGAGCTCCTTTGCCGTTACCTCTCCCCCTCTTTATCCCCACCTCTGTCCCACCCCAAGCGGCAGTTATATGCCCCCAGATACAAACATATCCTTGTCTTCCTCTCCTCCTCGTCATCCTGTCTGGTGACATTCACCCCAACCCTGGCCCCCTTCTCTACACTACTTTCAGATCTCCCCAAAGGCCTCCAAATCTACCACCTCAATGCAAAAAAACCTCCTCCCTAAAATGGACTCTCAGTCTCTGGGTCACACAATACTCCCCCGACCTCCTGCGTGTTATGGAGTCCTAGCTCTCACCCCACACCCAACACCCACATAGCCCTCCCAGACTACTGTGTGCACCGCCAGGACCGTCCCGTAGTAAGCGTGGCAGCATCGTGGCCATAGACGCCCACCTCAACCTTCCATGCAGTGTCTCATCCTCAGAATTTCACCCCTCTTCCCATGAGCAACTCTCAATCTCCCATCCTCCCTTCCACTCTTGGTCATTGTGCTGTATGCCTCCAACAAAATCTCACTTCCCTCATCGACATTACTTCCTCCCTAATCTCCCAGGCACCCTCTAATTAATAAATTAAACTAGGGGATATTAACCTAAACTGGGCCTTCCCCCTCCACAAAAAAAAAATACTGATCACGCTGAATCTCTAAATCTCACTCAGTTTAATCAAAGAACCCCCCACCCAAACCCCTCCACCCAAAATCACTCACTCCTTAACTGGGTACTCTCCACCTACCCTCATAGAATCTTCACTACAAGCACATTTCCAAACATTTTCAGTGATCACCTCATTACTTGCTGTGTTCGAAAAGTCCCCGCCCCCCCTGCATACAGGTGGATCTGCTCTCACAGATCACTTGACACTGATGCACTGCTTCATGACCTATATTACACAGATTGGTCAGCTGTGTACTCTGCCCCCGATGTGGACTCAGCGCTCTCCATATTTACACACCTCCTCCATAAAGTCTGGAATCGCCATGCCCCACTCAGACGCCGCAGAGTAAAACAGCATCACCTACCCTGGGTCTCTGCAGACCTCATCCATTTGTGCAAATCCTGTGACCAAGCCTGGGCTCGTCGTAAAGCTACACAAGCCCTTGCCAACCTATGCAAATACAGGGTCCAAGAAACACATGCACAAAAGCTATTAGGTCTGCCAAGGCCACTTACTTCCGTACTCTTCTACACAACAGTCAATCCTCCCCCTTCAATTTCTGGACTACCCTCCATTCTCTTCTTGACAACCCCCCAATCCACCACCTCCACGTTATCCTTTAACGGCTCTCTTGTTACTGACCCCGCTTCAGTCGCATCTGCTCTAAACTCCTACTTTATTACCCATGCTCTACCCTTAACCACCCCCCCTCCCCACTACCCACCCCATGGTTACTCTTTCCCTCCTACCTCTATCTGCAGGGTGTACAGAATTTCCCCATATGGCTGCTGCCCAGTCTGCTTTGCCTCACACGATTTTGCTGGTGACTGATGGTGTGGGGACGAGAGACACTTTACTGAAAGCATTAAAAGCTACAGATCACCTCAACCACACTGGCGCCACATTACATATCTTTCCCCATTTCTCCTATTCCACTGGAACACGCGGGAAGAAACTCGAGACCATCACCAGTGAGTTTGAGTCCGCAAGAGTAGCTGCACTGGTGACATCAGAGGACAAGCAGAACTGAAGTTTGGTTCTGGAGGCAGGCCTTCTTTGGTGCAGACTCTGCTGATGGTGTCTGGACTGTCTGGCAGGTTTCTAAGTTTTATGGATTATAAAATAGTCATTTTTATGTTTCCTTGCGCGGGTGCAAGAAACATCTTGTTATGCTTCAGAGAACAGCATTTCAGAGGTGTGTCACGGACTAGCCCAATGCAGAGCAATCTACATTGGGCTCGTCCCCGACAGACCAATGACCACACAGCAAGCCAAGTATGATAGTGGTCGGAGTTTCACAGCTGGAAACTTTGTGTACTTGAAAGAAATTAAGCACTTCAGTCCATTCATTTGCATAAAGTCGGCTTTGATCAGCAGCCATTTTCGTGTATCGCAAAACTGGTGCTGCAGCTTGCCTAACACTTATCACAGGCCAAAATGTATTTATTTTTTATTTATTTAGTTTTTGTTGATCGGGTAAGGTGCACTAGCCATAGCAATGACTATTTTCAGGCACGACTCGAGAGTTTACAGAGATAAAACATTTGATTAACAGAGGCAGAAACAATACTATACGGTAACAGCATAGCCAGTAATAATACAATGTGGACCAAAAATAAAAGAGTACAAATTGAAAACCGTGTATATCATAGAATGAAATAAAAGACCAAGTACAATAAATAAAAAACAATTGGCAGTAGTTCAGGAAAAGAAAATGGGGTCAGATATTAGGAGAACAGACCAATATTATAATTGTGTTAAGCAGATTAAGTAAAGTCAGGAAATGACTTGCGAGGGGAAGCAATAACGGGGGAAGGAGGATAGGATAGGAGAGAGAAAAAGGTAAAAGGGGAAGGGGACGAGGTATACAGGGTTAGGAACAAGGAGGCAACTAAAGGAAAAGTACAGTGAGTGCCTGTTGTGGTGAGAGGGTGCTTACCTGTTGAGGTGAGAGGGTACATAGATCAGGAGAGAGCTAGGGGGGTTTGAAGCAGGAGCATGAGCAGGAAACATCAAGATGATCATGAAGCAATTTCTTGAGAGGCATGCGATGGTGCTACCCTTATTGCTAATGGGAGGGAGTTCCAGTGAAGGGGGGCATGACAGGAGAAGACGCTAGCACCTTTGGCAGAGTGATGTCAAGGGATGAGAACTGGGGCATTAGCAGTGTTGAACCGAGTATGGATGGCTGGATGAGAGAGTTCACCATGGGTCAGGGAGTTTGCTACGGATGATGTTATCTATGACCGCGCCATACACAAAGTCTCTTGAGGCATTCTGAGAAAGCCACCCAAGTTCAGCGTATAGGAGGCAGTGATGTTTCATCCAATGTGAAGAGGACGCATATCTACAGATATTGTTGTGACATCCCACTTACGAAGATTGGTTTTACCCACTGAGGCAAACACTACAACCCCATAGGTAAGTGATGGAAGGAGTATGCCACGAGCGATGGCAAGCCTAGCTGAGGGTGTAAGCATATAGCTAGAACGGTAGGCCATGCCCAGTTTTATGTTGGCCAGCTTGCAGGATTGTTGAATGTGGAGATCAAAGGAAAGAGTTGGGTCAGGTATGAGACCAAGGTATTTGAAAGAGGGTACCACTTCAACCGGGGACCCATTTAAGGTAGTGACACAGAAAGTGGTGCTGCCAGCTATGCAAATCATCAGGGTGTCATGGACGTGCATCAACTACTCTTGTCGGTGGACACCATTTAAAGAAGCACTGCAGAGCACAACCATTCCCCTGATGCAAATGACAGTCATATAGCAATTTCTTTAGCCTCGCTTAAATCAAGAGCGTTGACAACTAATGACACTCCGGCACAGCTGACACAAAATGAGCTTTCTAAAGTGTCTGAGGAGGTGCGGCATAACATGCCTAGCCGCCAGTGCCTGCAGCAAGTTGTCAAACGTGCAAGGAGAGAAAACTTGCCAGTAGAGCTATGAACACTGGCTGAAATAAGCATTCAACCAGAATTGCAAATTGTGAGTGGGAAGCAATTCCTGTTGAAAGACTCTGCATTTGGCACTGAAGGAGTTTTGCTCTTCAGCACACAAAAAAAAAATATTGAGAAATTAGGTGCTACTGATTTGTGGCTCATGGATGGCACTTTTAGAACAGTTCCCACACTATTTCGGCAGCTTTATTCGATACATGCCCCTGTCGGTACTACTGAAACAACTTGCACTGTGTCACTGGCATATGCCTCGATGTCTGCGAAGTCTAACGAGTGCTATCTAAAGCTGTTCCAAGATTTAAACAATGCAGCAGATGAATTTGACTACAGCCTTTCTCCAAAATTCATTTTAACAGATTTTGAGCAGGCTGCAATTCACGCAACTAAAGTTGAATTCCCTGATGTAACAAACAAGGGTTGCTTGTTTCATCTGGGACAGACAGTGTGGAGGAAAATCCAGAGCTGCAGTCTAGCAGTTACATATGGCTCTGATCCAGAGTTTAGTTTGCTGATGTGGCAACTCGTAGCACTCGCCTTCCTGCACCCAGATGATATCCCAACTATGTGCGGTGAAATCAAAGGTGGAAATGCCTCCTGTTAGTGTACCAGTCCAGGAGTGGTTCGAAGAGACATACTTGTTTGGCAGAGTACGCAGGAGAATGTGGAATAACACTGTCATCAGAGCCAACCCCCTGTACCCACCGCAGTTTTGGTCAGTTCATGATCTTACAATGAATGGCCTGCCCAGAACCCAGAATAATGTTGAGGCGTGGCACCGACATCTGGGCACACTGATTGGTGGCTCACCTGTG
>CM028129.1:351790000-351847500 GCA_016271365.2 Neoceratodus forsteri | reverse complement strand
CAAAGGACACCCCAGTCGTCCACGCTGTCGGGTGCACACCTTGGCCAGCAGTGCTGGCCAAGGTGTGCACCCGTGACAGTGGTGGGTGACTGGGGTGTCCCTTTGCATGCGATTGTGTTGTCCAGCAGATGCACACCTCTTGTCTTTGTGCAGCTTGCCATTTGCAAATGCAGTTGTATGCTGATGTGCTACTAAGGTGAGCCGCCCCCCCCCAAAAAAAACAAAAACAAAGAGTAAAGACCTGTCTTAGTGTCTTCGCCTGCTTGCTACTCGGAGCAGCCCATTTGAAGGCTTTCCCCGTGGTCCCCGATAGCAACAGCTGTGTTACAGAGTACAGACTAGAGTGAGGATCCCCGGAGTCATGGTTCCGAACTTCCGAGTGGGAGGCGTGTGACGTCGCTGACGAACTGGTATCAACTATCGCGGTTTAATTCCTGGCCGTTTTTGCTTCCTTTTGGTTTCTGACTGACAGAGGAGACCCCCTAATCAGAGAGGAGGCGAAGGAAGCAGCTGTCACACTCACACCCCTGGACGATGACCCTGCCTGCAGCTCTCGAGTCTGAAGTTGAACGCTGATTTCAGGAGCAGGACTGACACTGAACAGGGCGCGCCCCAGCTGCCACGGAATGGATAGGGTTTAAGTTTATAAATGATTATATGGCCCTGTCCCTGATCTCAGTGAGATCAGGGACATATAATATAATCATTTATAAACTTCACTTCACTCTCAGTCACTGGGGTCGGGTGCAGATTCGGGGATGGGAAGCTCAATGATCGCCTTGCTTGCTGTCTTCTACATTGAGCGGGTGCAGGCAGGCGCTGGAAAGTGACAAAGCGGTACTGCTGCAGGGTTGGTTACTGGGGCGGGGGGGGAGAGAGTGAGACACACAGAGGGATGGATTCAGCGAGCTCACTACAGTAAAGTACACAGGAATTTGACTCAGACAGCAGCCTGCCTCACCCTGCAGCAGCACTCCTGGGAGTCCTGGCTTGCATGGTGTCACGCTGAGCAAGCCAAGGACTGCAGTCATCAGTGCCAGTTGTCTCTGGTGTGTGTGGGCGGAGCAGTGCCAGCAGATGTAACAGACTGATTGGGAGATAATGAAATGGCGTCAGTTGTTGGATGGGGGGGATGATAGAAGGAGGCGAGCAGGGAGGGTTCATTATTCTTGTATTCTGTGACTGGCACCCGCCTCATACTCTGCCTACCAACAGCACAGCAGCTTGCTTGCACAGTGAGCCAATCAGTGGACAAACACGTGGTGTGCTTCTCCAACACACACGTGGTCACCAGTAGTCTCATTGTGTGCAGTAAGAAAAACTAGTGACGCAGTTGTAGTTGGTAGAGGCACTATTTGGGAGATTCAAATTGGAATTCAATTTATATTTCTAGAAAGTTATTATCAAACATTGAAGACTCAGTTCACTTGTTGGGCTAAGAGGCTTGAGAGCTAAATAAAAGTGTAGTGTTTATTTTTTTCACACTTTTTTTCTCCGAGTGAAATACAAGGGGGTTGTGTTTGTGTGTGTCTTGGGGTAAATTGAAAAGCTCAGACACAGACAACCTGCTGTGAGTGCTGCCATACAGCAGCATTACTAACTACTGCATATATGTTTATTTTTTTTTTTTTTCTTACTTGCAACTTATTTCTACATTTACTATTAATTACTGAGTAAACTGAGGGAGTACTAGTGAAGAGCTGACAGCTCAGAAAGACTGAAGAACATCACTTTGGTGGTTTATGTTTTTAGGCTCACAAATTTAGAATGAAAATAGCAGAACTTTTCTTCTCCTAAATTGCCCTATACCCTGACCCATGCCTCGGGTTTGTATTGTGGCAAGCTTAACATCACAAGCAAGGAGTTAGCCAGTTCAATTTCAGACTTTTTTTTTTTTTTTTTTTTTTTTTTTTTTATAAATGAACAAGGGGAACCGTCTGCTTTATAAAAAAACACAACAGTTCCAGTAGCAAGCATACTCATTTTGCTTCACATACTGTGAGCTGTGTGTGTGTTAGGCTCCATCTACTGTATTAAATAGCAGTTTTCC
Source organism: Neoceratodus forsteri (assembly GCA_016271365.2). Lineage (NCBI taxonomy): Eukaryota > Metazoa > Chordata > Ceratodontiformes > Ceratodontidae > Neoceratodus > Neoceratodus forsteri. The sequence goes on along the minus strand of CM028129.1, from coordinate 351,845,450 downwards.
ATTTCCAGTAGGTGTTTAATACTCATTACTTCGCATACTGTGAGCCCTGTATGTTAGACTAAGTCTGTCACGTAAACATTTCATCCCTGTGTGCCAGACCCAATAAGAGGGCATTTTTCTTACAATTTACTTTTTAGTTGGTTCTCGCCACACACTATCAGCCTTGTTAAAATGAGTATCCGTGACTTCTTCCGGCCCAAAATCAAAAATCAGAATAAAGAAAGTAACTTCCTGACCCCAGTGATGCTCAACAGCTGCAACCAGAGCAGCCATTAAGAAATGAAGTGGAAGTTCCACCAGTACAAGAAGATGTAGCAAACACATCATCACCTCCCGGAACATTTCGTGATGCACTTGAATCAGTAGCAAGATTTACGTCTGCTGCTACTGTTGTACCTAATGATCTGGGAACCAAAGAGGCTGGTCCTATGCAGCCAAAGCTCTCTAGTTTTCCACAAAGGGATTTTGGAAAGCAGAAGCGTTCATTTTCAAGCAGCTGGTATGCATCATTTAAATGGCTTGAATATAGTGCAAGCAATGATGTCATATTTTGCTTTGCCTGCAGAATGTTTTCAAGTTGCACTGGTTGAGCGGACACTGCTTTCACGTCCAGAGGGTTTAACAACTGGAAGAAGGCAATAGAGAAGATGAGAGAACACCAACAAACAACAACACATACAGGAGCAATGGAGGCATGGTCTACTTATGTGAAATCTAAAGAACGAGGCAATATTATACAGCTAATGGATTCAGCAATGATTGCAGATATTAAAAAGCGCAGGGAGTACCTGAGAAGAACAGTTGAGATTGTTTTGTTTGGCAGACAGGGAACTGCCTTTCGAGGCCATAGGGAGCGTGAAGGGAGCTCAAACAAGGGTAACTTTTTAGAGACTTTTGATCTTCTAAAAAAGTTTGATCCTGAATTGCAAAATTTGCAGATTCGCATGCCAGGAAATGCCACCTATCTCTCACCTCTCAGTCAAAATCAGATGATAGAATGTTGTGCAAAATTAATGAGAGAAAATTTTAAATGAGGTAAAAGAAGCAAAGTATTTTGCAATACTTGGTGATAAATCTAGAGATGTTGCTTGCAGAGAACAAATGAGTATTTGCCTTCGTTATGTTCACCATGGTTCCCCTGTAGAGACATTTTTGTGCTTCCATCAAGTAACAGCATTAGATGCCCAGAGTCTGACAAATGAACTGTGTTCAAAGCTGACTAACTGGGACCTCCATGAGAATTCGGTGACTTGCGTAGCTCAGACTTATGACAGTGCATCTGTTATGAGCGGCAACTTAAATGGAGTCCAGGAACTATTTCGTCATAAGCATCCATATGCTATATATATATATTCATTGCTATGCGCATATTCTGAATTTGGTCCTTGTAGATGCCTGTTCATCACTTCTTCCTGTACGGAAATTCTTTGACATGCTTCAAGAGATACACACGTTCTTTTCCAAATCTGTCCTGACTCACCAGGGGTTCTTAAATGTTCAAAAGGAGCTTGGGTTGACTAGAATTCTTGAGATACTGGAGTTAAGTTCTACCAGGTGGGCTTGTCAAAAGCGAGCAACAAAGGCAGTAATAGAAACTTATCCAGCTCTTATAAAATATCTTTCAGAATGTGAAGAAGGAGAAACTGCAAAGGTCAGAGGACTCCACAGCAAGCTTCTAGAATTCAACAGTATCTTTCTCCTTAAAATGTTTGACAAACTACTGTCAGTGGCTGATGGAACAAATAACACTTCAGACTCAGGCTTTGGACTTGGGATGTGCAGTGACTGCTGTATCTGCGCTGAGAACACAATTGCACAATTTTGTACTGAAGAGATTTCTAGTTCTCTACACGGAAGCTGAAAATATGGCAGAAAAATATGGGACACAGACATCCGAAACACTCGGTCCACAGAGGCAAAGGAAACTACCAGACTTGGGAGCACTTTGTTCCAACTTCACGTACTGGAACTAAACAAAGTGCATCAGCATCGCATGAAACAAGAACTGCTATGCATTTGAGAATCACTGTTTTTTACCCTGTGATTGACAAAATGATTGGAGAGATTGACAGAAGGTTTTCCAAGCATAACCAAACACTGATGGTTGCTATCAATGCTCTCAGACCACAGTCTAACACATTCTTGGACCAGGACAAACTGATGCCACTTGGAGAGATGTATGACTGTCCAGTTCTGGAAGAAGAACTGGTAGTAGCAAGAAACTTCATTTGTCGGCTGCCAGAAAATGAACGTCCACATGATATGACCAATCTTTATAATGTACTTCCAGAAATCATGTATCCGACGCTGCATAAATCACTGCAGATTGCTTTAACAATCCCAGTTACCACATGTGTGTGTGAGCGCTCCTTTAGTTCCATGAGTCGCATTAAGACATATCTGAGAAACAAGACAGAAAATGACAGATTGAGTTCACTTGGAATTCTCAACATTCAGACCGAAGAAAGCAGACAACTTGACACTGATGATGCGATTGACGAATTTGCATCCATGACAAACAGAAAGGTTGAGCTACTTCTCCCAAAATCGGCACGATAATAGTAAAACCTGTATGACACTGATATCCAGCAGATCTGCTGGGATAATGGTGTGTCTGGCTGTTCTGGTCTCATTTGCTCTGGGGTCCTCCTGCAACCTTCCCAGCAGATCTGCTGGGATAATGGTTGGTGTGTCTGGCTGTTCTAGTCTATTTGCTCTGGGGTCCTCCTGCAACCTTCCCAGCAGATCTGCTGGGATAATGGTTGGTGTGTCTGGCTGTTCTGGTCTCATTTGCTCCGAGGTCCTCCTGCAACCTTCCCAGCAGATCTGCTGGGATAATGGTGTGTCTGGCTGTTCTGGTCTCATTTGCTCTGGGGTCCTCCTGCAACCTTCCCAGCAGATCTGCTGGTATAATGGTTGGTGTGTCTGACTATTCTGGTCTCTCATTTGCTCTGGGGTCCTCCTGCAACCTTCCCAGCAGATCTGCTGGGATAATTTATTTATTTATCTAGCTTTTGTTTACTGGGTAAGTACACTAGACAAGTAGTATGCCTATTTTCAGGAACGACCCGGGAGAGCACAAAACACATAGTATACATACATGGCAACATTGGAGAAACAGCATGATACAGTAAAAAACAGCTATAACAACGCTTGTATAAGGGCAGAGATACTGCCACACATAGTACAAATTGTTACAGGACATAGATGGACATTAGAATCACTGAATACATATTTCATAGACCATCATGGACTCAGAGGACAATAGTGGACTGCAGAGTATTACATTACAGAGACTAGGAGCAGTCACATCTTGTCGTTTGTTTTAGGTGGGACCACAGGGAGGAGCGAAAGGTCCCATGGGAAGGGGCAGAGCGAACAGAGTCCGGAATGGAGTTCCAGAGCCTAGGCACAAAAGCGGCAAAGTCACGATCCCCCATAAGGGTCCGAGTAGGGGGAACTTTAAGCAACTCGGCGGTCTGTGACCTGAGCTGGTAGGGGATGGCGTCCAGTTTTGGGAGGAGATGCGCCAGTCCCGACGGTATGCCTGTGGCAAGCACTTTCCTGGTGAAGTTTCCTACACCAAGGATCAGGAATTCCACAGGGGGGAGCCAGCTGAGTTTGTCATAGAGCTCACAATCGGTGGGTGAGTTTGGGAGCAGCAAGTGCAAACCGACAGATATCATTATATGCCATGTTCCACCGATTAAGATGGATTTGAGGTGACCTGGCAAATAGGTGGTATCCATAACTAAGGGAGGGGAGAAGCACTCCCCTCACAAGTGCCAGCCTCGCTCTCGGAGTCAGGTTGTATTTGGCCCTGTAGGCAAGGCCAAGCTTACACCTGGTGGCTCTGCAGATGTTTTGGATATGGCTTCCCATGTCAAGTTGTGGGTCGAGGGTGACCCCAAGATATTTAATTGAGCTCGCTGTTGGCAACAGGAGGCCTCCATCACAAGCTATTTTAAGCATAGCTGATGGGGCTTTTAACTTGGCCGTGGAACCAAAGAGCATGGCCTGAGTTTTGTTAGGATTCAATACCAGTCGATGGTTGGTAATCCAGGCCGAGACTCTGCTGAATTCTTCAGATAGGCACTGGTTAAGGTCAGCAGCATTGCGAGCATGGGCCCACTAGCACAAGGTCATCTGCATAAAGCGTGACTTGGCAACGAGAGGTCACCCGTGGGAGTTGATTAATAAAAAGTGAGAATAGGAGAGGTCCAAGTACCGATCCCTGGGGAACTCCCACGGTCACAGCCCTAGGCTCTGAGAGGACCTTGTTAAAGCAGGTGCGCTGCTTTCTACCCGTTAGGTAGCCCATCATCCAACTCTTGGCATGCGGAGAGAACCAGAGAGCCCTGAGCTGCTCCCCCAGTAGGTCACGGTTGACAAGGTCAAAAGCTTTTGACAAGTCAATAAATATAGCACCTGACAGTTTGCCCTGATCCATGGTGGATCCAATACTAGAGGTTACAGTAATCAGGGCAGTAGTGGTACTATGACCCTTCCGGAAACCATGTTGGGCCCCAGAAAGCAGCTCATGGGTATCCACGTACTCAGAGTTGCTCCGCCACAACCTTTTCCAGGAGTTTATCAAGGGATGGGAGAATAGCAATAGGGCGATAGTTGTCAGGGAGTTTGGGATTTCCCTGCTTCAGAACAGGGACTATCCTTGCCTCCTTCCAGATGTCAGGGATTATCCCCGAACTAAGGGATAGGTTAAAGATATGGGCAATCAGAGGGGCAATGTAAGCTGCTCCCAGCTTGAGAAGCCTGGGCTCAAGGTTGTCAGGCCCTGCACTGGAGTGCTGGGAGAGGGCAGCCAAGCGGTTCCGAACATCAAGGACAGGCACAGCCTTAAGATTAAATACTCTCCGAGGAGGATATTCACTCTGCATCGGAGGGATATTAAGTGAGCGACCCCCATCGGTCGTGAAACGAGAGGTGAGGGCCGAAAGGTTGGAGAAGTGGAGATTGAGGTGGTCGGCTATAGTGTGGGGATTATTGCACAAGACTCCATCAATAATCATGTCCACGACACCCGAGTGAGAGGGCCCACTGACGAGGGATTTAATGTTCCTCCAGAACCTCCTAGGATCTCTGACAGAGCTAAGTAGTGCCGATTTACAGAAGTTACTTTTGGCAGCCCTAATGGCTTTTTTACACCGATTCCTGAGTTGCCGATATCTCAGGAGATTAGCAGGATCTCTGGAACTCTTAGTACTTGCCCAGCATTTGTCTCTCTCCCGCATCTGGGCAAGTAAGTCACCATTCAGCCAGAAGGTGGCTGTTCCCCTCACCCTCCCGGGTGACCCTGGGGGCGTGTCTATCTTGGAGAACACCAAAGGAATGTATGAAGCAGGAGGCTGCCACTGAGGGGTCAGAGGCTTCAAGCACCCTGGTCCAGTCAGTACATCCTAGATCGGCCAGGAAAGCCTCAGAGTCAAAACTGGAGTATTTTCTGACTTGAATGATTTTGTGTGGAATTCTAGGGGAGGGGATTTTCCAGACACAGTATGCGAGAGGTGGTCGAATCACAGTCTGATAAGCGTGCCTGATGAGGCAATCTTCTCCGGCCGGTTGGTCAGGATCCAGTCCAGCAGGGAACTTGAGGAACCACTGGCTGCCTGTCTCGTCGGGTCATGGATTAGTTGGTTAAGGGATAGGCAGGCAAGTTGTGATTCGCATTTCCTAATATTGCCACACTCCCAGTTCATGTTGATATCACCCATAATAATGAGTTCATTGTCACCTATACTGGGCCTAACTGCATCTAAGAGGTAAGTGAGTCCTGTAAGACCCCCAGGAGGGTTATAGGCGCACACCAAGTGCAGCTTCTTAGCATCGCCCAGCAGCAGGAGCACATGAAGAAACTCACAAGGTGGATGATCAGGTTTACTCTGTGCCACCAAGGAGATTTTCAGATGGGATCTGTAGTAGATGAGGGTGCCACCCCCTTTTCTACCCCCAGTCCTGTCTACACGGATGAACTCGTATCCTGTTAGGAAGCAGGCAGAGTCAGGAATCAAGGGTTTGAGCCAAGTCTCAGTTATCCCTAGGATGTCTGGCTTGTACAGCTCAGTCCACGCTAGGAGATCGTCTCGGTTAGGAAGCAAGCTCCTAATATTCATATGTACTATTTTTAGTCCCTATTCCCATTCCAGGTGGGGAATATTAGAGATCAGTTTAGATGGCCCAGGATTGAGCTCAATATCTCCAGCCATGAGAAGTGAGAGTAGGGCTAGCCAGGGAGGAACAATCTTACGAGCGCCTACCTCCAGGCCTGTGCATGCTTGAACTTTCTTCACCCTGACCGCATACACAAGGGCATCTAGTGTCAAGGCTAAGGACAGTACCGTAGTGCATTACCTTAGTTACAAGTAGGTTGGAAAAGAGAAATCAGTATCATCATGGGAGGAGGGCACAACCCTGGGTCAATAAATAGGCTAGGAGTCGAGGTAGCACAATAAGGAGGACTAGCCCCAGGGCCAGTATCATAATTATTAGTGTCGTAAAACTGACCTGCCGCCCCCTCCTGAACACAGGAGAGGTGGCTTCCAGTTCTTCCATGGTAAGGACAGCAGTAACCACTCCCACAGATTATAGGCAACTGGAGACCTAGAAAAGGAGCAAACCAGGGCTCCTGGAAACCTGTAAAAGGGGCAAACCAGGACACTCCGTATGGTAGGGCCCCAAAAGGAACAGATCACCACAACTAGCACGCTGGGGGGGGGGGGACCCTCGGTGTAGGTCACCCACGCCTCTGTTCTGGTCTCTCATTTGCTCTGGGGTCCTCCTGCAACCTTCCCAGCAGATCTGTTGGGATAATGGTGTGTCTGGCTGTTCTGGTCTCTCATTTGCTCTAGGGTCCTCCTGCAACCTTCCCAGCAGATCTGTTGGGATAATGGTGTGTCTGGCTGTTCTGGTCTCATTTGCTCTGGGGTCCTCCTGCAACCTTCCCAGCAGATCTGCTGGGATGATGGTTGGTGTGTCTGGCTGTTCTGGTCTCATTTGCTCTGGGGTCCTCCTACAACCTTCCCAGCAGATCTGTTGGGATAATGGTGTGTCTGGCTGTTCTGGTCTCTCATTTGCTCTGGGGTCCTCCTGCAACCTTCCCAGCAGATCTGCTGGGATAATGGTTGGTGTGTCTGCCTGTTCTGGTCTCATTTGCTCTGGGGTCCTCCTGCAACCTTCCCAGCAGATCTGCTGGGATAATGGTTGGTGTGTCTGGCTGTTCTGGTCTCTCATTTGCTCCGAGGTCCTCCTGCAACCTGTCCTCGGTGGACCAGTAACCAAATTTTTCCACATGTACCATATTAAATACATGGCTGATAATTAGGCTTCTCAAACATATTTTTCACCACTAATATGCAGGAAAGGCCACCATTTGAAGGTAAAATTTCAAAATTTTCCAGGGGTGCATGCCCCCAGACCCCCCTAGCTTTGTTAGGATTTTGACTAAAGGGCATCAGCCCCCCCTGTAATCCCTAGACCCCTGGTGACGCCTGCTTTCAAGCGAGGAGACACACTTCGCAATCCGCGGCTGGTTCAAAAGGAGGTAGAGTAAGCTGCTCTAAAACAAAGGAGAGATCCCAACGTGGAATCGGGTCTCTGATAGGAGGTCTCAGGTGCAGGATGCCACGCATAAAAGTGCATGAAGCCTCTAGTTGAGCTAGAGAGCTATGACCTATTGGTGAATGATACGCCGAAATGGCGCACAGGTGAAACTTAATGGAAGAGTAGGCAAGGCCTGCCTCGTACAGGGTTAGAAGGTAGTCTAACACTGACCTCTCTGAACAATCCAATGGGGTCAATCCGTGAGCTTGTGCCCAGATGCAAAATCTGCACCACTTCATGGCTTAAGTGGCATGAGTGGAGGGTTTGCTGGCTGCCACCAATACGTTCGCAACGTCGCGAGAGACCCCGTATCTCAGGACTGCTATGTCTTTGGGAGCCAGGCATGCAGATTCAGCGACTGAAGATCCGGATGGACTAAGGAGCCTGCCTCCTGGGACAGAAGTTGACAGCTGAATGGCAGAGGCACCGGAGGTTCCTGGGTCAGCTGATGTAATAGAGGGAACCAAATTTGCCTGGGCCAAAAGGGCGCTACCAGAATCAGTGACACCCGCTCTTGTCGGAGCTTCAGTAAAACCTTCTGGATCAAAGGGAAGGGCAGGAAAGCGTAGAGGAATCTGCCCGTCCAAGTGAGGGACAACGCGTCTTGCCAGAAAACACCAGACCCTGGATCTAGCGAGCAAAAATTGGGCAGTTTTGCGTTGGATGGGGACGCAAAAAGGTCGAATTCTGGTGTCCCCCATCTGCGAAACAGATCCTCTGCGACTTCCTGAAGCAGTTCCCATTTGTGGACTCTGGCCTGTGATCGGCTGAGACCGTCTGCGATTGTGTTGTCCACTCCGGGAACGTGCACTGCAATAATATCTGCGCCATGTTGTAATACCCAATTCCAAACCCTTTGAGCGTCCCTGCAAAGGGGGTAGGAATTAGTGCCTCCTTGTTTGTTGAGATAGTACATCACCGCAGTATTGTCTGTTTGAATCAGAAGAGTACCCAGTGGAATGTCCGTCTGGAATGCTTGTAGGGAATAGAGGACAGCTCTCATCTCCAGAATATTTATGTGCAGATGGGACTCTGAAGACGACCATGAGCCTCGAGTCCTGACCCCGTTGAGGTGCACTCCCCATCCGGATCCCGAGGCGTCTGAAGAGTGTCACTAAAGGAGGTGACGCCATGAAGGGGACTCCTTTCGAGAGATGGTCCGGGATGAGCCACCATTGCCAGTCTCGGATGACTGCATTCGTGATCTGGACTGGATGCTGCACATGAACTCTTTTCTGGTCCCATTGAGCCCGCAACATCCACTGGGTAGCCCGGATATGGAGTCGGGCTAGGGGAACAGTCGCAATGGCAGCCGCCATATGTCCAAGCAGGCAAAGAACGGTCCTGGCGGGCACAGTTGTCTTCGTCATTGTGTCCCGTATGAGGGATCTGATGTGTTCCGCCCTGTCCAAAGGGAGAAATGCTCTCCCTTGAGTGGTGTCCAGAACTGCTCCAATAAATTGCAGAGTCTGAGACGGGACAAGGTGCGACTTCTCCTGGTTGATAATGATGCCCAACGATTGGAAAAGAGAACGGGTATCCTGAATCGCGGACATCAGGGCCTCCCAAGAAGATGCCATGAGGAGCCAGTCATCTAGGTACAGAAAAACATAGTGGCCCTGTCTCCCGAGAGTTGCTGCCATGACTGCCATGCACTTCGTAAACACCCGAGGTGCGGTAGACGGTCCGAACGAGAGGGCTCGGAACTGGTAGTGGCATCCCGGAAACTCGAAGCACAGAATCCTTTGATGCGTTCGAGCTATCGGGAGATGTAGGTAAGCGTCCTGAATGTCCAGCGACGCTAGCCATGGGCCTTCTTTGAGCATGGGGATGAGACCTGGTAGGGTCACCATGCAGAAGCATTTGTATAACACAAACGTGTTGAGATCGCTGAGATCTAAGATCGGGCGCAAGTCTCCAGTTTTCTTTGGGACCAGGAAGAAGTGGGAATAATAACCTTTTCCGTGCTGGTCTGGTGGAATGTACTCTATGGCCTCCTTGTCCAGGAGGGCCAAGATCTCCTGTTGGATGAGCAGAGCATGCTGACCTGAGTAATGGGAAAGCAGGGGAGGTCTCGACGGTGGGTGGTCGAGGAACTCTAGAGTGTCCTCGCTGTACCAACTGTAACACCCACCGGTCGGAGGTGATCCTCTGCCATCCCGGAAGGTAATGAGAGATGCGACCCCCGACCTTTATCCTTTTTATCCAGAGGAGGGGTGAGGGCCGGGAAGGAGTCATGCTGTGGTAGCACTGAGTCCCGTGGGCTGGGCTGCGTTGGGAAGCTTTGAGTCCTGGCCCGTGGGGAATTTGGCTTGACCTTTGCAACCAAAACTGCCCCGGGGTTGCTGGCCGGAACGTGCCTGTTGCCGTTGTTGCCTGATGCAAAAACAGTTCTGGTTCCTCCGAAAGGATACAGATTTGGGCCTGTACAGTCTGAACTGCCTTCCCGGCATCCTGTAGCTTTGGTGATGACCTCCTCGGATTCCTCACTGAACAGCTCCGTTATAAGAGATGTCCAGGATATTCTTCTGAACATCCGGGGTGAAACCGAAGACTTTCAACCAAGAGTGTCTCTGAAGACAAACGCCTGTAGCTGCTCCCCTGGTGGCAGACTCTGCTGAATCGTAAGCGGCTCTGAGAACCTGGGTCCCCACGTCCAACCCAGTATGAAGGAGGTTGAGCAGCTCCTCCTTTTCGCCATCCGGAAAGTCCTTCAAAAGGTCTTGGCCCTGCTCCCAGAGGGCGTTTTGAAACTGCACCATGTGCGTGAGGTAATTCAAAGACCTTATTAAGCATGTAGCAGCCGCATACACGCATCTTCCAATAGAATCTAATTGCTTAGATTCTTGGTCTGGAAGCTGGGTACTTAAGTGTTGCGGTCGTTGAGACCAATCCTGAGATGCCGTAATGACCAGTGAGTCTGCCAGGGGTTGCTGCGCCAGATACAGGTCCTCCATAGGAGCTCTGTAGAGGCGGTCAGCCTTCTTAGGAACAGCCGGTGTCAAGTGCAGACACTTCCAAGCCGCCTTGGTGACGTCCGTGAAGGTGTCCACTAGAGGTGGGACCACCACAGGCTTTAGGTCCTTTTGCCAAAGGTAACTGGCAAGGCGTTGTCTCTTGGGGGTCCAAGTCTTCAGTCTCCCATCCCATATTCTCCTTGATGTGCCTCATGATCTCTGAGAAAGAGGGATCATCTGGTGGTGACCTTGGCTGGTCTCGTGGGTCTGGTGATGGGGGACTATAGGGGGATGGAGACCTGGAAGTATCGAACATATTCGGTCTGGAGTCATCCCCTGGTGGGTGTCGTCTGTCCCTGAATTGTTTAGGGCTCAGAGACCCACAGGGAGACCGTGATTGGTGTCTTTTTCTCTCTGTAGATCTGCCCCTAGGAGGTGGAGTTGGCTTCTTAGGGGTCGGGGGTCTTGAGCCTTCGCCCTCCTGAGAAGGGGGTGTAGGTGAAAGAGGCTTACTGGGGACCACAACCTTTCTGATGGTCTCCCACCAGAAGGTGAACAATTCCTTCACCTCCTGAATGTTCATGCCCGACGACGGGCCTGGCGTCGGTGTGGGTCTGTCGCTGCGGTTGGGCATCGGGTCCTGGGGAACCACCAGATCAGTCAACGGCTCCCCGGGTGAGCCGGTGTCCTCTGTGCCACCCATCTGGTCATCCGGCAGTGTAGCAGCCTCCTCTCCTGAGGACCTCTGATGTCCAGTGTCACCCGGCGTTGGTATAACTGCTGTCGGGTCGGGAGTCCGTTTTCCGGGTGTCAGGTCAAGCACCTTTTTAGTCTGACATCCACTTAAGAGGCGTCAGATCCTTGGTCTTCCTTTCCAGGGCCTTGGGAGGCTGGGAGATGGACCAAAGGTCGGTGTCCCGGCATCGGCCTGATGCCCCGCTAGATTTTGAGGAAGACTTCCTATGCTTATCTGAATAGTCAGGCCTGGAAGAAGAGTCGGGCACCTGGTGGGTCTTAAGCGGGTGCAAGGAGGCTGAAGAACCCCCTGAAGACCTTACCTTAACTGGGGGAGGTTGGGAACAGGCCCGGGAAGGAGACTGGTCGGACCACGTAGAGCTGGAGCTGGCCCTGGATTCAGAGGCCCTGCTGGGGGATCCCAACCTACCAGAGTCCTGGTGCTTCTCAGTCTTATGGGAAGAATCCCCTTTGGAGGAAGGTTTTTTTCCATTTTGCAAAGTTTCTCTTCAAGGAGGAACCCCTGAAGGGCCTTTTGGCAGCGGATCCTGGTCCTGCTATTAAATTGTTGGCAGATGGAGCAGGCCTGGGTGTCGTGTTCCAGGCCCAGGCACCTCACATAAGCCGAACGATGGTCGGCGAAGGGGATCTGCTTGCCGCAGGTGCACTTGGAGGGGTGTCCGAGAGAAGGAGCTGGAGAAGTAGACATGGGTTTTGTAAAGATTTTGCGTGTCATATCATTGATGCAGGCGTCCATGAGGTCGATGCTGGTGAGTCGACTGCGGGAAAAGAACTGGGGATGCTGGGGAACCGCCCCCTTTTATGTGATGCCTGACGTCGGGGAGAGGCTGATGTCGGGGGCAGTCCCCCGCTGGATACTGCTAGCTGGAATTTCTCCATGGGGTCCTGGTGCCTGCCGGCTTCAGTCCTAATGGTGTAACCTGCTGCAAGAGCCGTTTCTCAAAGTAAGATCTTGAGATCCATTCACAGACACACCCTGGTCTTTGTGAAAAACTAAATAAGATTCCATACACATGAGGGCCCGAAGCTCTGAAATCCTTCGAGCCAAAGTAATGGCAAATAAAAACAATGCTTTCCTTGACAGAAAGCGTAACTTGCAAGATGCGGTTGGGTCAATGGGAGGTAGCGTAAGCTTTTCCAACACAAAATTAAGGTCTCAAGGCGGGACAGGGTCCCTGATTGGGGGCTTTAAATGCAAAATGCCCCACAAGAATGTGCGGGACAAGTCGACCTCGGCCAGTGAGCACCCATCTACAGGTATATGATAGGCAGAGAGATGTACCTTAATAGAGAATACCATAATCCCAGAGTCAGAAGGACAGAAGGTACTCCACAACCTGATCCACTGGACAGGTGAAGGGATCTAACTGGTGTGAAGCAGCCCAAGAGCTAAATGTTTCCATTTGATCGAGTAGTTGGTCCTGGTGGAGGGCTTCCTGTCCACCACCAAAACATCAGCCACTCTGGGGGAGACCCCAAATCTGGTGATGGCGATGTCCTCAGAAGCCATGCATGTAGATGGTGGGATAGGAGGTCCAAATGGACCAGGGTGTCCCTCTCCTGGGAAAGGGACAGTGGAGGCTCCACTGCCAGTTGCTGTAGTAAGGGGAACCATATCTGATGAGGCCAGAAAAGGGGAAAGATCATTGTAGCCCCCTCCATCTGGTGTTTGATCAGAACTCGTTAAAGGAGCAGGAAGGGAGGGAAGGCATACATAAATCTCCCTGTCCAGGAGAGGGACAATGCATCTCGACAGAAAACTCCATGCCCTGGATCCAGCGAGCAGAAAAGTGGCAGTTTTGCATTGAGTGGTGATGCAAAACAGTACAACTCAGGCCAACCCCATCTGTCGAAGAGTTCTTCTGCCAGTGAGTTCAGAAGTTCCCACTTGTGAGTCCTTGACCGCAAGCTACTCAGACTATTCACCAGTACATTTTGATCGCCGTGAACATGGACGGCCACGAGTTCCAGGCTGTATTTTGTGGCCCAATAACAGACTTTCATCATCTCCCTGAACAGTCGATAGGAAGGCGTGCCCCGCCCCCATTGTAATAAGCTACATATATGTCTGTTCGAACGTAAAGTGGACCCAGGCAGAGCAGAGTCTGGAAGGCCTGCAGGGCATGCAAGACTGCCCACATCTCCAGGACATTGATGTGTAGAGCCCTCTCAATCTCAGACCAAGTCCTTGAGTAACTTTATAAAACCTGAGAAAGGAACATCAAAAAAAGTACGATTACGCAAGAACTTACCGTAACAGTAGATCTTCGAAAGAGGTTCCTTCAGTAGGTCATAACATGTAGGACTAGCGCCACCTGGCATCCGGACCGCACGGCAGACTTTTCCAGCAATATCTGATGGGGGACCGCCCACCCAATGTCACGTGACTGACATCAGTGTGACCCTATATAGTGGGCGGTCCCCACACCCACCCTCCAGTTCTCCCGCCACAGCCTAAAAGGTATGATCGGAGAAGGAAACAGAGTTTACAGTTCCAAAAGAAAAATGGGAGAAGGAGAGAGGGAAAAACATGACCTACTGAAGGAACCTCTCCTGAAGATCTACTGTTACGGCAAGTTCTTACGTAACTGTACTATCTTACTTCGAGAGGGTTCCTTCAGTAGGTCATAACATGTAGGCAGGGTATATTTACTAGTCCGGGGCACAGTGCAGATTGCCTCGGACTAGTGCAGATGCCTCCCTACCTGTCCGTGTGGGCTAGTGCAGTTTTCGTCTGACAGCGGATGGCAGAGGCAGCATGTAATCCTGTTCAGAGCATGAGCGGCACAATGCAGCAAAAGTGTACCGAGCGCCTGGAGGCCTGAAACGGCTGCAAGTCAGGGAAACTAGCAGGGGTAGATCCGAACCCCCAGAGGTTCCTTGCCGGGGGGGGGTGGGGTTCTAAGAGGGTATTCTATTGACTTACAACATTTTGTGTGCAGCAGTATTGTGCCATTCCATTGGCCAGCCCTGTGGTTTGCGAGTCGGCAGGGAGGGAGAAGCAGTGGCTGTGCGAACAGCTCCGGGCATCAGACGTCACAGGAAAGTCCACCAATGAAGGATTTCAGCTGCAGCAGCAGCAGGTAGTAGTAGGAGCAGGTGATTAGAAAAGCCGTGAATCTGTAGTATGGGCGGACACAACTCAAAGCTGAAGACATCATTGGGCCATTATCGAAGTATGCGGCGGTCATTGGCAGCAAGCGGAGGTGGGGTGGGGCCTCATTGCTCTCTAATACTGAATATAAGCTGGCGTTTTAAAATAAAAAAATATGGAAGATTTGAAAACGCATCGACGAGAAAGTGGTGAAGGCGAAGCAGAAGGATTAACTACACTACAGGCTGTGTTCAGTAATGGCGGCTGAGGAGCTCACTAGGGAAGATTGGCTGTTTCAGCGGTTGAGGCGGTCGAGACTGTTTGGGAGATGGGAGTGCTGTTTCAGGGCATGGGTCAGGGAGTCAGAATGCGAGTTGGACAGTGGACTTCTGAGATGAGCAGGCTGGAAGCTGGATTCAAAGGAACATTAGTCGCCACTGCCACAGAACTCTACTCGCTCAGGTACAGTCGGACTCTGTTTTGGGGGGACAATTTTGAGGTTGTATGGGTGCAGGGGGAAACGTGTCTTCTGGTTGTTAGCTTGCTCGCTGACTTGTGAACCCTTTGAACATGGAGAAAAGCAGCTGAATTTC
The DNA here is from genome assembly GCA_016271365.2 of Neoceratodus forsteri. Classification (NCBI taxonomy): domain Eukaryota; kingdom Metazoa; phylum Chordata; order Ceratodontiformes; family Ceratodontidae; genus Neoceratodus; species Neoceratodus forsteri. The sequence goes on along the minus strand of CM028129.1, from coordinate 351,830,433 downwards.
TTGAACTATGTCTGGGCTGATCACATAAGAGTACTCAAGGCCAAATTCCCATGAGTGATAAAAAGTCCCCAAGTCATTAGCAAATGAAGTTTGTGACTCTAAAAGGGATTCCCTAATGTTACATTTATCAGTATTTTTTTCTGACTACATTTCACATGTATTAAAATGTTGCCAGCTCTGCTCTGCAGTTCACACTGTTTTGAGAGTGCAGAAGTGTTTAGGTCTGTGGTTGCCATCTCAAGATCTGTGAAAAGTAAAATCCCTCTAAAATGTGTTATATGAAAAATATTGCCAGTGGCTACTGCTTACTGTGTGTTTTTTTTGGTTTAACTGCGGGGGGAGGGGGCTGGGCATGTGGAAAGTGCAATTCTCCTGCATTTTCTGTGAGGAGCAAACTGGAAGCTGGAAGGAACACTCAAACAGAAAGAACACTACACTCAGGTACAGTCAGACAGTCTATGTGTTTTCTGTTTTTTTTGGGGGGGGGGGCGCAATTCCAAGGTCGTGTGGGCATGGGGAGAAAAATGTGGCTTCTTGTTCTGAGTTTGCCTGCTGTGTTATATGAAACATATTGCCAGTGACTTTCTGTGCACTTCTTTGGTTTTCCTCATTTTCCCCATGTGTTTTGTTGTTGACTTTGAGTGCGGACTAGTGCAAATCACTGCGGGCTAGTGCAATTTTACACTGACTTGTCCTGCTGGCTACTGCAAAAAAAACTTAAGGTCAACCCCTGCAAGTAGGACTGAGTCCTAAGCAGTCCCTCCAAAGAGAGACCAAGAGATACACGGGAGGAGGAGAAACTCCAAAGGAAAAAACAGAATGGGACTGGCCTAGGACAGAAGGCTCTGCAGCACAGCGAGGCCAAAACCGTCCCTTCGCCTAGAAGCAATGTCCAGACTGTAATGCTTGGTAAAGGTAGGGACAGAACTCCAGGTTGCTGCTGCATAAATGTCTGCTGCAGCAACGTTATGCAGAAAAGCTGTGGATGTAGCCATGCTCCTAGTGGAATGACCTCTAACAGACCCCAGCAGAGGTTTGTCATACTTCTGACAACAGAAGCGAATGCAGCTGGCTAACCACTTGGACAGGCACTGCTTGGAGACCCCCCCCAAAGGATTTGGGGGTGAACAAAACAAAGAGCTGATCTTCCTTGCAGAAATCTTTGGATAGATGGGTACAGCACCTGAGAATATGGTGCACATCCAAGGTGTGCAGGAGCGCCTCACCTCTAATCGCGGGAGTCTGGTAATATACCAAATGTTCCACCGTCTGGTTCGGTGTGAACTCAGACACCACCTTAGGCAAAAGCTTAGGATTTGTTCAGAGGACCACCCGATCCCTGTGAAAAATCAAATAAGGCTCCTTGCACACAAGAGCTTGAAGCTCGGAAATTCTTCAAGTGGAAGTAACCACAACTAAAAATAGTGCTTTCCAAAAAAAGAGAGCGCAAGTTACAGCTCATCACTGGCTCAAAAGGAGGGAGAGTGAGCTTCCCAAACACAAAATTTAAATGCCAAGTTGGTGTAGGGCTGCGGATGGGGAGGAGGGGGGAGAGTTCATATGGAGAATCCCTTCCAGTAAGGTTTTTAAGACCTCCAACTGAGCCACGGTTTTGACATCCACTAGCTCGTGGTACAACGAAATGGCAGATAAGTGGACCTTCAACGAAGAACAGGAAAGACCCGAATCTGAAAGATGAAGGAGATATTCCATGATCTATGGGGCAGAACAAGAAAAGGGGTCCCAACCTTTGGACGCTGCCCAAATGGAAAAACGCTTCCACTTCAAGGCATAAGTGGACTGGGTAGAAGACTTTCTAGCCTCCACCAAAACTTGGGCAACTCTGCTGGAAACCCCAAAGTGAGAAATCGCTATGTCTGCAGGAGCCATGTATGCAACTGCAGGATTCTGAGCCCTGGATGCACGAGCCGGCCTTAATTCTGTGACAAGAGATCATGCGTCAATGGAAGTGAAACTGGGGGTTCCTTCGCAAGCTGCTGCAGAAGCAGGAACCAAATCTGTCTCGGCCAGAGAGGAGCAATGAGAATCATTCATGCCCCCTCTGCCTCAAGTTTGAGGAGAACCCTCTGCAGAATAGGAAATAGAGAGAAGGTGTACAAGAATCTCCCTGTCCAAGAGAAAATGCGTCATGCCAGAAAGCACCATGCCTTGCAACGAGTGAGCAGAAACAGGTTACTCACCTGTAACAGTAGTTCTAGGAGTGGTATATGTTGTTCATCCACACACTCTGCCATGTCTCTTTCCCCTTTAAATTAATTCACCGGAAGGTCTTCAAGCTGGCTCCTCCCACCCACCCAGGTGATAAATACCTCAGCTCCACCCCATGACGCCAGATCTTAGCCTGCTGGAAGCAAGGTGATGTGCCTAAAGCCGGGGAGGTCAGGTGGGTGGGTGTGGATGAACAACATATACCACTCTTAGAACTACTGTTACAGGTGAGTAACCTCTTCTTCTAGGAGCGTGGATATGTTGTTCATCCACACTCTCTGGCAGACTCCAAGCAGTTTTCCGGGAGGAGGGAGGCAAGGCACACACCCCCTATTTAGGGAACAGACATTAGAGAACCGAGGCCCCAAAATCATGAGCCGGAGTGACTCAAGGTCGATGTGGTAGTGAGTAATGAAGGCGTTTGCCGACTTCCAGGTAGCAGCCCAACAGATCTCCTGGAAGCAGCCACCGACGCAGCCGCATGGCGGGTAGAATGAGCTCTTATCCTCCTGGGAGGCTCCCTGCAAGACAATTCATAGCACAGACTTATGCATGCATGATGTAATCCATCTAGCAAAGGTCCGCTTCGCTGCAGGTCTGCCAGAAGCGGCTTCAGCGTAGATGACAAACAGCTGGTGAACCTCTCCCCAAATTTCCGCCGTTCTCTCCTTATAATCGGAGAGAGCACTTCTGAGGTCCAGGGAATGGAGCCTGTACTCGACGTCCGAAGTGTAGTTAGGGTAGTATATTGGCAGAGTCAACACCTGGTTAAGGTGAAATTCTGACACCACCTTTGGAAGGAATTTCGGGTTGGGGTGCAGGACAACTTTGTCCCTGTGAAAGACCAGATAAGAGGAGCCCACTGAAAGCATCTGGAGTTCCCCTGTTCCCCTGTCCTTCTGGCTGACATGATAGCCACCAGGAAGGCTGTGTTCCACGACAAGTGTGAGAGCTCACACTTGCACATGGGTTCGAATGGCTTACCCATGAGCTTTGCCAAAACCAGCAAGAGATCCCACGGAGGTGGAGGTTCACGCACCGTAGGGGATATGTGATCCAGGCCTTTGAAAAAGCACCCAACCACTGTCTCCTGTGCCACCGTCGGCTGATCGGCCCATGCCCGGTAAGCAGAGATGGCTGCCAGGTGCACCCTAAGGGTCGATGACCGTAGACCCCCTTTGGAGAGAGACCAAAGGTAGTCTAAAATGTTAGCCACAGAGCAGGATAAGGGGTCCAGACCCTTACCCTGACACCAAATGGAAAAGCTTTTCCATTTGAAAGTATAACATTTTCTGGTTGATTCCTTACGAGATGCCTCCACCACCATGTAGACATCCTCGGAAAGACCCAGAGCCTGGAACTCTAGCCACTCAGGTAACAAGCTGTGAGATGCAGGGATTGAAGGTCCGGATGGAAGACCTTCCCCTGGTTCAACGATATCAGGTCCTGGCATGTACAAAGCCGCTCCGGGACCCTGCAGCTGAGGCTGAGGAGATCTGGATACCAGAACTGGCGGGGCCAATCTGGGGCTACCAGAATCAGCTTCGCCTTGTCCCTCCCCACCTTGTGGATCAAAGTAAACGGAGGGAAGGCGTAGAGAAGGCCTGGGGTCCACGGCCTCAAGAAGGCATCCCCCTGCAGTGAGCCCTGCTGAGGGGGGCCGGCATGGTACAGTCTCAGCTTGGTGTGCTCCCTGGAGGCAAACAGGTCCACCAACAGTTTGACCAGAAACTCTAATGTGTGTCCTTGGGACACTAACTGCAGGACCCACACATCAGAGGTGATGCTCCGCCACTCCTGCCTGTGGTGAGCAAACCTCTTCCCCCACACTGGCACCTCGCACTGGGGCTGAGGAGGGGTTGGGGTGAGGGAGTCAGGATGTGGCAGGACAGATAGGGGGAGGTCCCCCTGAATGTCACTGGTTCTTGGAGGCAGGAGGGGTGAAGGTTCCCATGGCCTTACGCTTGCCTTGACAGAGTCTGAACTTGCTTTTTCTGCCTCCAGGTCCTTTTCCGAAAGGGCTGCTGCTGCTGGTTGCCCGATCATACATGCACCACACGGATCTCAGGGCTTGGCCTCGGTCCTGGAGGTCCATGATGACGTATTTGGTGTCACCACCAAAAAGCAAAGAGACCCTAAAGGGGGCATCCTGGATCGCTGTCTGTACCTCGTTAGCAAGGCAAGAGAGGCAAAGCCATGCCTGTCACCAAAGGGAGATGGCTGTCACTGAGGCGTGGGCCACGGAGTCAACGTAGTTGTAGCTGGCCCACAGCACATGCCTGCAAGAGATTTTTGACAGGTGGATGTCCTTGACGAGCTCCTCCTTGAGGTCTGAAGGGTCCATGGATTGGACTCTAGCCTTGAGTCTGGCCAGGATAGCTTTTTGGTGAGACACCATGTGGGCCACATAACTGAGCGACCATAATGCACATGTGGCCGACTAATAGACTTTCTTGCCGTACTGGTCCATCTGCCTCGACTCCTTATCCGGAGGAGAGGTGCTCATGTGCTTGGGTGCTGTGGAGTGGTCATGAGCAGCAGAGATTACCACGGAGTTGGCCTTCGGGTGCACACAAAGGAGGCATCCTCAGGCACCCAGTAGGTTCTGCCCACCCGCTTGGGGACAGCTGGGATTGAATGAGGCAACTGCCAGACCACAATGGTGAGGTCTTCAGGAGGCCCAACCCACAGAGGAACAGGAATTGGGACAGAGACTACAGGGGCAGGGTGTTCAGCATGTCTCTGATGATGGGATCCTGCTCCTCAAACTGCTAATTGTAGTGTTGTTGTATGGACCTCAATAGGTCCGAAAAGGAAGAATCCTCAGGGGGGGACTTGGAAGAGTCTTTGCCTTTAGGGACCTGGAACTCCTGGTCCGAAGACTCCTCAGACGAATCATGCTCCAAATCCGGATCGTCTTCTAAGTCCGGAAGGACAATGTTCTGAGGGATAGTCCCCATGATGTAAATGGTGGAAGGTGACGAGCTCACCAGGAACGGGGACCTGGAAGAGTGGGGAACTGGGAGTCTGCTCTCCAGGTCCGTCACCAACTCTGAACGCGCCTCCTTCCACCAAGGCTGAACAAGGGTCTTAAAGTCCAGTTGGGACACCGGAGGAGGTGGGATAGCAAGGGGAGGAGGGTAGTGGTACCCCTGGTATCCCAAATACGAGAAACCCGGGTACAGGGAGTAGCTCGGGAAATAGTGTCCCACACCACTCCAGTCAGGAGGGGGACCTGCCGGGGGATGGTCCAAAGGGTAATGCGGGACTGAGCGGGGTGTGGAATATAGACCCAACGTCAGAGGACCCAACAGTGGGGGAAACCCATGTAGGGTCTGCCATGGTGTATATTGGAGACAGGTCCAGTGTAGGAGCTGCCGTCATTGGGGCCACAGTCGTCTGAGCCAGTGCCGCTGGGTCCGGTGCCAGAAAAGGATCCGGCATTGGATAGGCTGGCTTCGGAACCCAAAGGGGATCAGACAGAGGGACCTGGTCTGCTGGAGGAGCTGACGACAGAGGCAGATGTGAGGGCCCGGGCAGAGAGACTGAGGGTCCGGCGTGAGGAGAGGTCTCGCCGGCTCCAACAGAGAAAGGGTGTCCGGTGTGGGAACCACCGCCACGACAGGAACAATCCTCCTTGATGGGACAGGAGACTCCTCCAGTGTTGGGCCAGACTGCAGAGGAGGGACCTCCATCCCAGAGACCCTGGAGGGTGAGCGGGGATTCAACCCCGAGATGTGCTCCACATCCAGGGGCCCTGCACCATCTTCACCTGAGGTAGCCACCGTAGAAGGGAGAGCTACCAGGGGGGGAGAAGGGGGGAGAGGGGCAGTCCCCCCGGGCTCATCTGGACATCAGGGGTGCTGACAGTGGGCCCAGATGGAAGAGCCACTTCTGTGCGGTCGCCAGAGGCGGCCGACTGATCAGACGATGGAGCCGGGTGGGAGTGGGAAGAACCCCCTGCTGACTTATCGGCTGTGGCCGGGCAGTCCCTGGAGGAGCCAGGGGCAGACTTAGTAGCAGTAACAGTGTGGCCGGAGGAGCCAGCGATTGATTTACCCATTGCGGAGGGTTGGGCCTTCGCGGTTCTACCAGAGACCCCAGCCGCTGGCTGGGCCTTGGAAGGAAGCAGCGGGGGAGAGGCCTTACTGGTGGAGGGTCTGCTGGACTTGGCCCCGAGAACCATCCGAAGAGCGCTCCTTCTCCTTGCGTTTCTCCTTGCGATGCTTCGATGGGAAGGGAGAATAAGAGGAAGATTTCCTAACGCATTCCATCTACTTCTCAAGGGATGCCAAATGGGACTTTAGAAGATGGGCCTCCAGAGCCTGCTGCCTCCTCTTGCGGGTAGCCTGGTTGAAGGGCTGGCAGACCGGGCAAGTCGTGGTTGGATGGTCTGGGCCTAGGCAGATGATGCACTTGAGGTGGCCATCCTTGTGGGGAATCTGGGTGCCACAAAACTGACACCACTTCTGAGAAGAGAGACGTACGCGATTTACTGAAGTAAAAAGGTAGGATTAAACTACAGATGAAAACCGCTCAATGGCAATTGCTGTGGAAGTCTACCGCGAGATTAACAGACACGAGGTGACGCCGGGAAAGAACTGGAGGGCGGACATGGGGACTGCCCACTATATAGGGTCACGCTGACATCAGTCATGTGACATCGGGTGGGCGGTCCATCAGGTACTGCTGGAAAAGTCTGCCGAGCGATCCAGATGCCAGGTGGCGCTAGTCCTACTTGTTATGACCTACTGAAGGAACCCTCTCAAAGTAAGATCTTCATGTTTAACTTTATAAAATGAAGAAATAACAAAGCATAGTAAACATGGAAAATGGTGGTCTACTGAAGCTGCACCAGTGTCAGTGGTCCGACGTGCGTTGGTCGACGGAAAGAACTGAGAAGGGAGTGGGGCCCCCCCCCCCCTTATATAGGGTAGGTGGACGTCAGCCACTGACATCTGAAGTGGGCAGTCTCCTTTGGTACACTGCTAGCTAGAAAGGTTTCTGTGCGGTCCTGGCACCTTATGGCTTAGTCCTACTGGTGATGGCCAGCTGCTAGAGATAACCTCAAGCTAAGATCTGCCTGTTTTCAGGGGCAACTCAGGAGCACTGGGGTGGTTACCTGACTTGCTCAGAGTCACACAGTATGCAAGTGGAGGTTGGGGGAATCAAACCAAGGTCTGCTGGATGTACAATGCTCATTGCTCATTCCCAGCTTGTTACTCTAACCTTTTAATATAGATCATCTCTGGCTATACTGCCAGATTGCCTAGATTTCCCCAACCTCTTTACTTGATGTAATCCATAGGTCATATGTTGATGTCTGGCATAAGAAACTATGTTATTGCTGTTGCAAAATGCAATAAAATAAAAGTATAAAAAAATGTAACAAAATTCCCATAGGATAACACAAACTTTAACAAGCTGTAACTCTGTCAATCTTTGCAGTTAATCTGTATAACTCAAGAAAGGTCTAATGAGTACTACACGACTAAATCCCTAAGAAATACCAACTGAAAACAGACATATGAATATCATTAAAATTATAAAAATGAAAATTACCATAGCACAACGCTGCAACTTTAACAAGCTTTTCTGTCCCCACAAAACATAACAGAACAATTACAATGAAGCAGATATATTGCTTTTCTGGAGGAAGGGCTCAAAGAGCGCTGCACTTCCACACCCACACACAAGTGCATCAGTGGAGGCACGGAAGCCCAGGGTCTGGAGGACTCTGTGCTTTCATAATGACATGGAGGTGTTCACGCAAGTCCCAAAAAGACCTGCGTGAATGAGGATACGATTCTACATCTCAAAAAGTAAGCAAATTCTTTGCAAACAAACTGTGTTATTGAACCTGTTAGGGTTCAGGTTAAAGTGACAAAAAGTAGGGAAATGTAACGTTAGGGTTTCCAGTCCTAACGCCCCACCTCCACCCCCCAAGCAGCAAAAGGAAGAAACACTATGGTTTTTGCTGTCCTCAGTCTTGACAAATCAGGGGTGGGGTCTTCTATGGGGTTCTTGACCTTACTGCTCACCCCATTCCATCACCAAATAAGGTCATATGTGATTTCTTTCCCCCCCCCCAGACAGGGGCTACAGTTTGTTGGCAACATGTGGGGAGACCATTCTGTATATTTTAAGACTGCATCACTATGTAGTGAGCGTTGGGGTTGAGAACACCGATGAAAACCTCACCTGATTCACCAAGTCTGAGGACAGTGAAAACCATGATTCTTCCTTTTGTTGCTTGGGGGTGGGGGTGGGGAGTCAGGGTTGGAAACTCCAGCACCGCATTTCCCTACTTTTGTCGCTTTAATCTGAATCCTAACTGGTGCATTAAATACAGGTTACTCACCTGTAACAGGAGTTCTAGGAATGGTATATGTTGTTCATCCACACTTATTGGCAGGTATCCTTGCCGCTTTAAATCTTGCCGGAAGGTCTTCAAGCTGGCTCCTCCCACCCACACAGGTGGTAAAACTCTCGGCTCCGCCCCATGACTCCAGATCTGGCCCGCTGGAAGCTCAGGTTGTGCGTCGAAGCCGGGGAGGTCAGGTGGGTCATGTGGATGAACATATACCATTCCTAGAACTCCTGTTACAGGTGAGTAACCTGTATTTCTAGGGACATGGATATGTTGTTCATCCACACTGTCTGGCAGACTCCTAGCAGTTCTCCGGGAGGAGGGAGGCAAGGCGCACCCCCCCCGATACTTACTTGGGAAATAAAGACTGGAGAACCGAGGCCCCAAAACCAGCATCCCGGCATGACTCAAGGTCGATGTGGTAGTTGGTAATGAAGATGTGTGCTGACTTCCAGGTAGCAGCCCTGCAGATTTCCTGGATAGAGACGTCCCTGGAAGCAGCCACCGATGCAGCAGTATGGTGGGTAGAATGAGCTCTTATCCCTCTGGGAGGCTCCATGCCCGCCAACTTATAGCAGAGATCTATGCAGGAGGTGACCCACCTGCTTATCGTCCGCTTGGCTGCAGGTCTGCCAGGTGCGGCTTCAGCGTAGGTGACAAACAGCTGGCGAACCTCTCCCTGAATTCCAGCCGTGCGCTCCTTATAGTAGGCGAGCGCCCTTCTAGGGTCCAGAGTATGGAGCCTATATTCGGCCTCCGAGGTGTGACTGGGGTAGAACACCGGCAGAGTCAACACCTGGTTAAGGTGAAACTCCGACACCACCTTCGGAAGGAATTTCGGGTGGGGGCGGGACAACCTTGTCCCTGTGGAAGACCAGGTAAGGAGACTCGATGGAAAGCGCCTGGAGCTCTCCCATCCTTCTGGCTGACGTGATAGCCACCAAGAAGGCGGTCTTCCACGACAGGTGAGAGAGATCACACCTGTGCATTGGTTCGAATGGCTTGCCCATGAGCTTTGCCAATACCAGCAGTAGATCCCACGGAGGTGGAGGTTCTCGCACCGGAGGGGAAATGTGATCAAGGCCTTTGAAAAAGCGCCAGACCACCTTTTCCTGCATCACCGACTGCTTCCCGCCCATCCCGGTAAGCAGAGATGGCTGCCAGGTGCACCTTAAGGGTCATCGACCTAAGCCCTTGCTGAGAAAGGGACCACAGGTAGTCCAATATGCTCGCCAAGGAACAGGAGGAAGGGTCCAGGCCCTTGCCCTGACACCAAATGGAAAATCTCTTCCATTTGAAGGCGTAGCATTTCCTGGTCGATTCCTTACGGGACGCCTCAACTACATCGAGGACCTCGTCAGAGAGACCCAAGGCCAGGAACTCTAGCTGCTCAGGAACCAGGCCGTCAGGTGCAGGGATTGAAGGTCCAGATGGAACACCTTCTCCTGATTGACTGAAAGCAGGTCCGGGCGAGCAGGAAGCTGCCTCGGGAGCATGGAGCTGAGGCTGAGGAGATCTGGATACCAGCATTGGCGGGGCCAGTCTGGGGCTACCAGAATCACCTGCGCCTTGTCCCTCCTCGCCTTGAGAAGCACCTTGTGGATCAAGGGAAATGGGGGAAGGCGTAGAAGAGGCCCGGGGTCCACGGCCTCGAGAAGGCATCCCCCTGCAGCGAGCCCTGCTGAGGGGGGCGGGCATGGAACAGCCTCAGCTGCGTTCCCTGGAGGCAAACAGGTCCACCTGAGGGGTGCCCCAATGGGAGAACAGATCTTGTACTACCTCCGGCAGGAGAGACCACTCATGGGACACAGCCCCTATCCGGCTTAGGGCATCGGCCAGGGTGTTGGAGGCTCCTGCCACATGAATGGCTCGGAGATCCGCCTCCAGGCTGCACAAGTGACCAGATGCGGAGAGCTTCCTTGCATAGAAGCATGGAGCCGTCCCCCTGGCAGTTTAGATAGTACATGGTCGTGGTATTGTCCGTTTGGACCCGAACCACTTGACCCCGAAGAAACGGAGCGAAGGCGGTGAGAGCTAGGCGGACCGCTCGGAGCTCCAGCAGGTTGATATGGCATCGGGACTCCCACAGGGACCAGAGGCCATGCGCTCGGTGTTCCCCTAGATGGGCAACCCAACCCATCAGAGAGGCATCAGTCGATAGAGAGACCGTCGGCTCGGGGCGGACAAATGGGATGCCCTCCTGCAAGTTCGCTGGAACGATCCACCACTGGAGAGCGTTCCACATTCCCTGGATCACAGTCACTCGCTGGTCCAGAGGATCGCAGCGTTGAGACCACTGGCTGGCCAGGCCCCACTGAAGGGGGCGCATATTCCAGCGGGCCCAACAGACCATGCTGGTACAGGCCGCCATGAGACCCAGGAGGCACAGGAAGTCCCGGGCAGGGCGCGATTGCCCAACCAGAAATGATCGGGCAAAGGAGGAAAGAACCTCGGCCCTGTCCGCCGGGAGCCCTGCTCTGGCTCGTAGAGAGTCGAGCTCTGCCCCGATGAATTGTATCACCTGCTTTGGCACGAGTTCCGACTTGGCCTCATTGATGAGGAGGCCGACTTGAGAGTAAACCTGGAGGGCCAGATCCCTGGACCGCTCCACCTCCTGTTTGGAGGGGGCTGCTATCAGCCAATCGTCCAGGTAAGGGTAAACCCGGACCCCTCAGCGCCGCAGGAATGCTGTCACCACTGCTATGCATTTGGTGAAGACCCTGGGAGCTTGAGACAAGCCGAAGGGCATGGCTCAGAACTCGAAAAGGGATCCCTCTGCTCTAAAGCGAAGGAACCTCTGATGCAACGGACGGATAGGGACGTGAAAGAACGCGTCCTGCAGGTCCAGAGAGCAGAACCACACGCCGCGTTCCAAAGATGGTATTATCTGAGCCAGAGTAACCATCCTGAAGGTTCGAGACCTTAGGAACTTGTTTAGGTCGTGTAGGTAGAGAATGGGGCGCCAGCCTCCCATCCGTTTTGGGACCAGGAAGTACCTGGACACAAACCCCGGGTCTGAGGGAGGGTCCGCCACCTCCCTGATCACCTCCTTCTGGAGGAGGAGAGCGATGTCGGCTCGGCGAGCCGACAGTGAGGCTGCGGACCCAGAGGCCCCCCGAGGTGAGACGGCTCTGAAGGGCAGGGCCTGCTCGAACTCCAGAGGCAGGCCTTTTCCCACCACCTCCAGTACTCATCTGTCCGTGGTAATAACAGACCAGGCGGAAAGGAAGTGATGGAGCCGTTCCCCCCACGGGGGGAACCTGGGGTAAGGTGACGAGGTTGGGGGCGACGCCCTTCAACCCGTCACTGGGCAGGCTTGGAGGAGGAACCGGCCGAGGAACCTCCCGGGCCTTTACCTCCTTGCTTCCTGGAGGAGGAAGCGGTGGGTTTGGTTTTGGGGTACCAAGCGCAAGCCTGCTGGCCCTGATGTTGCTGGGCCGGACGTGCCGCGGGCGCAGCAGGACGAAAGGGTTTAGGCTGTGGCCTGCGGCCTTTGTCCCTTTGTGCAGAAGAGACCGAGTCCAGGGTAGCACTGGACTTCTCAATCCTCTGGAGGTGACCTTCCACTCCAGGGCCGAAGAGGTCGGTCCCCAGGAAGGGGACATCCGCCAACTTGTGCTGGGTATCCGCTGTAAAGGTGGATATCCTCAGCCATGCCTGACGGCGCATGGCCACTGCGGCCGCGACTGACCTGGCGCATGAGTCACCGATGTCCAAAGCAGTCTGAAGTTGCTGCTTGGCCACTGCCCTGCCCTGGCCCTGCACCTGCTTAACCGTGGTCTGCAGGTCAGCCAGGAGATGAAGGACTACCTCGTCCAGGGAGCCCAACAGGGCATAAGAGAATGGCCTCGGCTACCGGGAAGGCCTCCGAAGGGGAATCTCCTCAGTCCAATATCTCCGTGAGGGGATACTTGGCCCGCTCAGATACCGGCTCGAGCTGCATCCCGGTGGACTCCGAGATGAGCCTAAGTAAGCCCAGAAAGGACGAAGGGCTCTCGTCCATCGACTGACCCCCCAGAGGACTCCAAGTCCACTCGCTTGGAGAAAAGGGAGGAATAGTCATCGGACTCCGAAGAGTCCGCAAAGAGCTGCCTCGGGCCTGAGCCACCCTCCACCTGCCGTGGCTGATCGGGAGTGAGGGTGACAGACAGCCTATGGGGCAGACCCTGAGCCGACCGAGAATTCTTGGTCGGAGCCCCAAATAATGGCTGTGGAGGCGGGGGTTCCACCGGAATCTGCGAAGCAGCTGGTTTTGGCCGAGCAACTGGCCTGGGAACAGGCGCCTTGGGAAGGTCGAGGGGTTGCTTCGGCCGCTCCGGTGACAGCAACTTAATGGCGGGGGAAGGCGACTGAGTCAGCTTGTTCCCGGTCAGAAGAAGCTGTTGCCACATGAGGTCCTCGTACCGCCGACGTAACTTATGTCGGAGCCTCTCCTCGTCCGAGGAGGAGGATGAAGACGAGCGGCGGTGCCGCTTGCCATGGTGCCGAGACCGAGACCGCCTGTGACAGCGGGATCGGCTGGACCGCGAAGAAGTCCGAGACCACGAACCTCGGTTTTCCCGAGGGGGGTTCAGAGGAGGGATGGGTGGGACCGGCTCTCCCCTCGGCTTGGAATATTCACCCGAGGGCTCCGGAACTGGAGGCACTGGCAAGCCCACGGATCTTCAACTCCCACCGGAAACCGAGGAGAGAGGATTTTCGAGCCACTAGTCGACAACCCGCCCAACGGGTCGAGAAATATCTCAACTGCGATCGAAAGTTCTCGGTCAACTGATCTGACGGGGTACCGCCAGACCAGTGGCCGAGCTGAAGGATCGACCGAAGTCGATGGCTGACTACTCGGGGAGAGGGACCTTGCCCGCTCCCAAGAGCGTCGATGGAGGGACTTACCCTTGTCTTTCTTTTTGGACTGAGAAGGTCCAGCAGACGTTGGGCCCTCTCCCTTGGTGGAGAGGGACAGACAGAGCTCCTTGAAGGAGGCCGAATAAGAGGAACCCAGGGAGAGCGGAATAAAAGCCGCGGTCGAGGAAGGTGTGGCACGGGCCACCTCCTCTTCGAGGGCGATCATCTGCTCAAGCTGATCCGCCGAGCCCGCCACCACGGAAACTGCCAACCGGGCCTCTTTTGACTTCACCGGAGGAAAACGCTTCGGACGCCTGTTGTAAACGGCAGCGGTTTCGAGAACGAGATGGTGAGCGGGAAGAGCACAGGTCGGGCAGGTCTGCGGTCGTGCTCAAGGCCTACAGTAGACGCGCGGAGTGCGGATCCATTCGAGACATCTTCTGCCCGCAAGGGCATCTCCGAAACCAGGAGTCGATTTGTCCATCGCAGCCACGAGGGATAGGAGCCGAAGTCTAAAGTTGAAAACTTTTAAATTCAAAACCAGTCTTATACGCAGAGCATTAAGGAGGGAACCTGAGCTTCAAGCGGTAAGGAAGATCTGACATCATGGGTGGAGACGAGAGTTTTACTCAACCGGTGGCTGGAGGAGCCAGCTTGAAGACCTACCGGCAAGATTTAAAGCGGCAAGGATACCTGCCAATAAGTGTGGATGAACAACATATCCATGTCCCTAGAATAGTTTTTTGCAAAGAATACACACGCCTCTATGTACACATATTACATATACATAGACATACACATACACATGCAGGTATGAAATTCATTAACCATACTTGTTTTCATTGCTGATATCATAGCGTGGCGTTGGGTCATCATCCTCTCCATTAACATCATAGCTTGCACGGGGATCCTAAATAAAAATGATAGTAAGATGTGTTGAAATGGAGTACAGGGTTATAGTACTGCCCCCAAATCCACTCTGTGGTTAATCTTTTAAATTTTGCAGACACAACATGCAAACAAGGCACGTAAACAGACATACCAACATATTCAGAAACTGACTGGTGAAAGAGTACCACAGGCACGTGGTATACAGAATAAAACAGGTTACTCACCTGTAACCGTAGTTGTAGGAGTGGTATATAGTTCGCATCCACACAATCGAAGTTCCTCCAGAAGTGTTGATTCACTGGAATGTCTTTAAGCTAAGCTCCTCCCACCACCTGGGTGGTATATCCTCTGGCTCTGCCCTAGGACGTCAGCTCTTGCACAGTGTAAGCAGGGATCTGTGTGCCACTTGCCAGGGGAGGATGGGTGGGTGGTGTGGATGGTGGTGTTGATGTGAACTATATACTACTCACAGAACTACAGTTACAGGTGAGTAACATTTTCTAGAGGTGTGGATATAGTTCACTTATCCACACAACGGCAGACATCTAGCAGTTCTCTGGGAGAGGGGAAGAGGCGCACATTCCTACTTGGCAAACATACTGGAGAACCAAGATCCAAAAAGCAGCATCCAAACATGACTCTAGGTCGATGCTGTAATAGGAAATGAAGATGTGTGCGGATTTCCAGGTGGCAGCCTTGCAGATCTCCTGGATAGGGATGTCACTGGAAGCAGCCAGAGGCAATGGGATGTCTGGAGGAATGAGTCCCAAGCCCTACAAAAGACTCTCTACCAACCAACTTACAGAAGTTGGTCGATGCAGGATGTACAGTAATACACCTGCAATCATCTTCTCAGCTGCTGGTCTGGCAGGCACGGCTTCAGCGTATGTGACAAACAGCTGCGACTGCTACCGCTAATTTGCCTTTACCTTGCTCCTATCATTTGCGATCTCTGTGATCTCTATTGATTAGTAAAATGTTATGCTTCATGTCCATTTCTTGGGCCCCCAGTCAAGTTAACACTTTCATGGGCTTTCTACCCCTGCCTAAAACTATTTTCCCTCCTACCTCCCTCCACCTCCTCTTCCCTTTTTTGCCCCTCTGTCATTCCATACCTCTTTCCTCCCTACCACATTAAAACATCTTCTTCATCAGTCCACCATCTACACCTCTTCCTCCCTACTCTCCTCCACCTCTCCTTTCCCCCATCCTCCTTCCCCTTTATTCCACTTCGATTACATAGCTATTCTTCCCTTACCCTCTTACCTATCCCCATCCTACCCCCACCTCTGCTTGCCTTCTCCCTCCCTGCATTTTCCTCCTCCCTCCCCTGTCCCTCTCTACTGGTACGAGACCTTTCTTTGACTCTGGCACAATCCAATTATCTGCCCGTGTTAGTTGTACAATTCTCCTTTTTAAATGAGCATCCTCATGTTATGTTACCGTTACCTAGTGAAATGTTAACCTTTGTTTTGACTCTGCACCATGTACGTAACTATTGTTAGAATTTATGCCTGGAGACAGTTTTCAGTCGTTTCTTGCTGTATCTGTGGAACATATCTGTATTCTTGTTTGTGTCATGCTTGACATGGAACCTATGAAAAAAGTATTCCGCTCAAAGGCGTTAATCCAAGATCTCAATTAAAAAAAAAAAAAAAAACACACACACACACACACAGCTGGAGAGCCTCACCCCGAACTGCAACCGTGCACTCTACATGGTAGGAAAAATGCCGGCCACAGGTCTAGAGTATGGAGCCTGCGGTCAGCCTCTGAAGGCTGGTAAAATATACAGGATGGTTAATCACCTGGTTAAGGTGGAACTCCAATATAACCTTTGGGAAGACCTTCAGCTGGGTCGAAGGACTACCTTGTCCCTGTGGAAAAAATGGGTATGGAGACTCCACCAAGAGCACCTGAAGCTCACTAGTCCTCCAAGCTGACATGATAGCCACCAAGGCAGTCTTCTGGGACAGGTGTGACATCACACTCATGCATAGGCTCAAAAGACTTGCCCATAAGCATAGACAGTACCAGAAGTAAGTCCTAAGGTGGTAGTGGTCAATGCACCGGAGGGGACAGGTAGTCCAGGCCTTTACAAAAATCACTCAACCCTCCTCCTGGGCCACCATCAACATACCAGTCCATGCCCGGTATGCAGAGATGGCTGCCAGATGCACTCTGAGGGTCACTGCTCAGAGTCCCAGATGGGAGAGGGACCACAGGTACTCAAGGATACTAGACAAGGCAGGCAAGGGTCTCAAGCTCCCTGCCCCGACACAAAACAGAAAATAGTTTCCATTTAAAGGTATAGCGCTGGCAAAACAAATCTTCTCAGGAGGCCTCCACAACGTGGAGAACATTCTCTGAAACATCACAAGCTTGGAACTCTAGCTGCACAGGAATCAAGCCGTGAAGTGCATGGACTTAAGGTCCGGGTGCAGGACCATCCCCTGTTGTCTGGTCAGCAGATATGGGCAAAGAAGCAACCACCATGGAGGCCTGCTGCTGAGGCTGAGGAGATCCGGGTACCAGAACTGTCGTGGCCAGTCTGAAGCCATCAGGATCATCTATGCTTTGTCTTTCTGGGCCTTAACCACCACCACCACCTCGTGGACTGGGGGAAAAGCAGGAAAGGTGCACACAAGGCCTGCAGTCCAGGGCCTTGAGAAGGCATTTCCCACCAGTGTCCCAAACTGTAGGGGACAGGTACAACACATTCTCAATTTTGTGTTCTCCCAGGAAGCAAACAAGTCCACCAGAAGCATGCCCAACCTCCTGATGCAGGGACCACTTGTGCAACACCTCACCCACCTGGCTGAGAGCATTAGCCAGCTGTCTGTCTCCTCCAGCAACATAGATTGCCAGATCTGCCGCCAGGTTGCGCACAAAGGTCTAGGTAAGGAGGGCTTCCCTACATAAGGCAAGGGAGTGCATGCCACCCTGCCAGTTCATGCAGAACATGATTGTGATATTGCCTGTCTGGACTTGCAGTCCTGACCCAACTAGAGGAGCAAATTCTGTAAGAGAAAGACACACTGCAAAGAGTGCCTACAGGCTGATGTGGTGACAACTCCCTAGGTGACCAGAACCCGTGGGCTCCCAGGTGCACTCCTCACCCCATCAGAAACATGTCCGTCACAGTGATGGTTATTTCTGTGAAGAGGGACAAACAGGACTCCTTTCTCCACATGTTCGGGGATCAGCCACCAATGGATGGCACCCTACATCAGCTGGGTCACTGTGACTAACTGTTCACAGTGCCCTAGGCACTGGGACCATTGATAGCCCAACTCCCACTGCACGTGCTACATCAGACCCACCAGACCACACTGGTGCAGAACACCATATACCCCAGCACCCTCAGGAAGTCCTGGGCAGGGCACAAGAGCCTAACCTGAAATGATTCGGAAAAGCAGGTAAGATTGGGGGAGAGGCCTTGGCCCGCAGGAAGTCTACCTCTGCCCCCGTGAAGTAAATCACCAGCCAGGGGATCAGTTCAGACTTGTCCAGGTTGACCAGGAGGCCCAAGTCTCTGCAGATCTGGAGAGTTGGATCACTGGACCACTCCATGGCTTCCTTGGACATTCCAGCTAACAGCCAGTCATCAAGGTAGGAGGTAAACTCTGACGCCTTGGCACCAAAGGATGGCTACCACCACTGCAGTGCACTTGGTTATGACCCTGGGTGCAGACAAGAGGCTGAAGAGCATGGCCTGAAACTGACAGTGGACCCCTTCTGTGTGGAACCGAAGTAACTGCCGCTGGGACAGATGGACTGGGATGTGGAAGAACTCGTCCTGGAGGTCCAAGGAGCAGAACCACATGCCCTGCTCCAGGGATGGTATAATCTGGTTCAAACTGACCATCCCAATTGCTTCTGTATGAACCGACAGATCGTGCAGATGCAGTATGGGGCGCCAGCTGCCTGTCCATTTTGGGACCAGGAGGAACCTGGACATGTATACCTAACTTGCCAGGGCATCTGGGACATGGGCTACAGACCCTTTTGCAAGGAGCTGGGCAATGTCCTCCCCAAGGGCAGACGGCATGTCCTGCGACACAGAGGACTCCTTTGAGCATGGGATTGGTATGGTGGGAGAGCCTCAAAATCAAAAGGCAACCCTCTGCCTACCACCTCATGAAAGTATAGTTATGTAAGAACTTACTGTAACAGTAGATCTTCGAGAGGATCTCTTGCATCAGGTCACATCTATGACACTATAGCCACCAGGCACTAGGACCACATGAAAACTGTTTTGCTAGCAGTCTTCCCGAGGCGGTCCACGATGACGTCAGGCACCGACATCACTCCTCCTGTATAAACATGGGTGGCCCCGCGCAGTCCTCAGTTCCCCCGCTGGAGACCACATGCAGAGATTCTCCTCTTGGGGAACCAAGTGAGAGCTAGAGGTTCCCACTACTAAGGAAAGTAAAACAGAATGTAAACCATCAGAGAGAGAGAGAGAGAGAGAGAGAGAGAGAAACAGGAAAAAGAGAAGCATTGAGACTAAGGGGGACGGAGGGTGGGACAGCATCGCCTGATACAAGAGATCCTCTCAAAGATCTGTTATGGTAAGTTCTTGCGTAACTGTACTATCTCCATAGAGGGTATCTCTTGTACCAGGCCACACCTATGGAGCAAGTCCCAGGCAGTACCAACAGAGACAGTCTGGGTGGATGGAGGCTATAGGCCTAGGACAGAAGACCTTGAAGCACAGTCAGGCAGATGCCTGTCTGCTCCGATGCCTGCCTTTCTCCTAGAAGCAATGTCCAGACTGTAGTGTTTAGTGAAAGCATGGACAGTACTCCAAGTGGTAGCAGCACAGATTTCAGCGACTGACATTTCTGAAACAAGCAACAGAAGTGGCCATGCCTCTGGTAAAGTGGCCATGCACAACTCCAGTGAATTCCTTACCATACTTCCTGTAACACAAAATAATACAGTTGGCCAACTATTACAAGCACGGTTTAGAAACTGGTACACCCTCTTTTCCAGGATGAAAGAAACGAACAGTTAAAAGGACTTTCTATAGTCCTTCATACAATAAACACAATATCAGAGTATTCTATGTACATCTAAAGTATGGAACAATGCTTTCCCTGGACTGGCATGCTTCGGATAATACACAAGCAAGTGAAGGGCTTGATTCACGGTAAACTCAGACACCACCTTTGGTAAAAACTTAGAACTGTTACACAAAGATACCCTGTCTTTGTGGAAAACCAAATAAGGAGACATACACACACACACACACACACACACACACACACACACACACACACACACACACACCAGAGCCTGAAGCTCAGAAATCCTCCAAGCATAAGTAATAGCAACTAAAAATAATGCTTTCCATGACAGAAAGCATAGCTCACATGTCGCAGCCAGCTCAAAAGGAGTCGAAGTAAGTTTCTCGAACATGAAATTTAAGTCCCAAGGTGAGACTGGATTGAGGATGGGAGGCTTCAGATGAAGAATGCTTCTCAAAAATGTATGGTACACCTCACGTTGTGCTACTCTACAGCCATCAACAGGCACATGGAAGGCTGAGATAGCCGCTAGGTGCACCTTAGGGACATTGGACTGGCAGATTCTCCACCTCATTGGTTTAATAGTTATTTGACAAGTTGGCCATTAAGGGTCGGTTTAAGTGGTAGTTTGTCCAACTGTAGAATGATGGAACAGGGTGTGCCCCAAGGCTCAATTCTTGGGCCTCTTCTGTTCACATTGTTCATTGGCACCATTCCTTCCTTAATGAGACATATACATTGTTTGATCTATGCCGAAGATATTATTTTGTTTTGTAGCTCAGATTCAGTGGAATACATAAATAAAAGATTAAATGAGGACTTGTGTGTTCTGGGTAACTGGCTAATAAAAAACACCTTTCCCTGAACAGTAAGAAGACTAAATGTATGCTTTTCAGCTTAAAAACAGATTAGTTAAGGTTCCTGATTTTTTTTAATAATGGATTCCTGTGGTAATAAATTGGATCAGGTCACTCAGTTCAAATATTTGATTATACTTCTGGATGCTAATCTAACTTTTTCTTTCCATATAAAATCTGTCAGCTGTCAGGTAAATCAAAAATTGGGACCTTTATTTAAATTGCAGTCCATGCTTAGTATTCAGGCCAGGATGGCTATAGCAAAGAGTATACTTCTTCCAATTTTAAATTAGAATTCTTTCCTCTTCTCTAATTTGGCCAAGCAAGATCTTTCCACTCTCACATCTGTATTTCACAGTATTTGTAAATTTACATTTAAATTACTATATTCCACTCATCACCGTGTTCTGTATAATACATCTCTGGATTGCTTCCACAGAGGCTGAGCAGCCTATATAGTTTGGGTTGTTTGATAACATTCTTCGTCAAAGGGAAAATTCTCCATGGAACTCGTTGCTTCATGTTAATAACAATGTTAGGGGTCTTCGTTCTAGTGAAATAATTAGATTTATGGTGCCCAGAACCAAAACTAAAATGGGAAATCAAGCATTCTCTTAGTGCTGCTTCAAATTGGAATGAGCTTCCTAGGATATTTTCTGCTAACATAAGTCAAACTTTTAAAGTTGCATTAAGGAAACATTTGTTGGATCAACTACACTGTAACTTTTTGATTGTGTTTATGTTTTATGCTAACTGTATTTATTCATATGCAACATCTTGACTGTACTTGTATGGTCCCAGGTCATGCATGAAAACTGGCCTTTAGCTCATTGCGTTTACCTGGTAAACAAAAGTATATAATAAAAAAACAACAATGGAGGAGTACAGCAGACCAGAATCAGAGGGACAGGACAGCAAGTACTCCAGAATCTGATTCACTGGACAAGTGAAGGGATCCAAGTGATGGGAAGCAGTCCACAGAGCAAATCATTTCCACTTATGGAATAGGTGGCCCTGGGGGAAGGTTTTCTGGCAGCCACGAGGACATCAGCCACCTTTTGGGACACTCCAAATCTAGCAATAGCTATGTCTTCAGAAGCTAGGCATGAAGATGGAGCGATTTAAGGTCCGGATGGACCAGGGTGCATTGCTCCTGCAATAGCAAGCTGGTGCACAGGTGGACGGGTACTGGAGGTTTCACCGCCAATTACTGTAGTAAGGGGAACCAGATCTCACAAGGTCAGAAGGAAGCCACAAGAATTAGAGTTGCTCCTTCCATCTGAAGCTTAATTAGCACCCTCTGAATTAGAGGGAAGGCATACAGAGACCCTACTTTTGAGGAGAGGGACAAATAGTCTCACCAGAAAACTCCAGGCCCAGGATCGAGCGAGCAGAAGAGTGGCAGTTTTGTGTTGTGTGGCGATGCAAAAAAGGTCCAGCTCTGGATGACCCCACCTGCCAAACAGGTCTTCTACCACAGAGATCAGCAGCTCCCACTTGTGCATTTTGGACTGTGACCAACAGACTATCTGCCAAGATGTTCTGGGCACCTCGGACGTGTACTGCCACCAGTTTTAGACTGTGGCCCAGGCCCAATAACAGACTCATCGCTTCCCTGCACAGGGGGGTATGAATGGGTCCCCCCTTGCTTGTTTATGTAATGTGCTACACAGATGTTGCCTGTCTGCACCAGTAGAAGTCCCAGGGACAGGTAACTGAAAGGCTTGGAGGCCATACAGGACTGCCCAAATCTCTAGAACATTTATGTGGCGGGAACTCTCGACAGCAGTCCAGGTGCCTTGTGTCTGGTGAGGTCCCAGATATGCCCCCCAGCCTATTCCCGATGCATCCATGGTGAGGATCTAGTGAGGGGAAGGGATCAGGAAGGGAACTCCTTTGAGAAAATTGCTGAGTTCCATCCACCACTGAAGTACCCTCTTTACTGGTGTAGAGACTAGAATGCTCTGTTCTAAGTTATCAGTATGCTAATCCCATTGGACTCAGTGTCCACTGGAGGATCTGAATGTGCAGTTTTGCCAAGGACACCATGAAGATGGCCACCGCCACCGAGCCCAGTAGGTGCAGAAATTCCCTGGCTGTAGTGTACTGGCTGCTGTGGAGCCGCCGGGCCTCAGCTTGCAGACATTCTGCCCATTCCTGTGCAGGAAGGTCGCTCCCTGAGCAGTGTCCAGTATAGCCACAATGTACTGGAGACACTCACAGGGAGTCAAGACTGACTGACATGTTGACTGTAATCCCCAGGGCATGGAACAACTGTCTGGTACACAGCAGGGTGCGAGTCAGTTGTTCCTTGGACTGAGCCTTGACTAACCAGTCGTCCAGATAGGGGAAGATGTATAGTCCCTCCCTCCTGAGGACAGCTACCACCATCGTTAAGCACGTGGTAAAAACCTATGGTACAGAAGACAAGCCAGAGGGCAAGGCCCTGAACTGGTAGTGCTCCCCCTGGAATTGGAACTTGAGGTATCGCCTGTGTGGGGCCACAAATCTTTATATGCAGGGATGCATCCTGCATGCCCAGGGAGCATAGTCAATACCCCTTGTTTAATAGCCACAGCAGGCCTTGCAAGGTTACCATCCTGAATTTCTTGCACTGGATGAAGAAGTTCAGGTTACATACATACAAAATGGGCCACAAACCTCCTGTGGATCTGAGGACCAGAAATAAATGGGAACAGAACCCTCTGTTCCTCTGAAACAGGCTCTATGGCTCTTTTCTGCAGCAACATACTAATTTCCCCAGGCAGCACTGGAATGTGGTCTGGAGGGTAGCTTGAATGAGCCGGTGGTAGATCAGGAGGAGACTTCAAAAGCTCTAGTACGTGGCCCTGCTCTATAAGCAGCAGGACCAAAGTGTTTGTTGTGTCTCTCCACCTGTCCAGGTGGAGGGAGAAACAGCTCACTTCCACAGTCTCCTGTAGTGTTGGAGGGTGGGGGCCTGGAAGAGAGCCATGCTGAGGTGGCACCTATGGTTGGAGCTGCACCACCTCCTCTAGGAGCTTTAGTGGTGGTGGGAGGTGGAGGCAGGCAGGACTGTGGCCACTCAGTGCTTGCCTGGTTGCTGGGCACTTGGATTAAGTCTGTGGGAAGCCCAACAAAGAGGCACCTTCTGTCCACTTCTTGGCTGCGAATGATAAAGGGAGTTGACTGACTGTGGAGTCCTCCTGGAAGCTTGCAGGTCAGAAAGGATGTCTTGGATATCTGCCCTGAAGAGCTTATAGCCTCAGAAGGGGGGCATTCAGGATGGACTGCTGCATGTCAGTAGCAAAGCCGGATACCCCAAGCCAGGAATGTCTCCTGAGACAGATGCCTGCCACAGCTGCTCTGGCTGAGGCATCTGCCACATCATAGGCAGCCCTCAGGAGGTGCTTACCTACATCCACGCTCAACTGGAGGGCTCTGAGCAGCTCCTGCTCTTGTGGACCCTCAGGAAGTGCCTGAGCCACAACTTTGCTCTTTTTCCAGAGAGTACTCTTGAACTTGACCAATGGGAAATGTACTTAGCCACCCTGATGGCCAAAGTGGATGAGGCACAGATCCACTTGCTGTTAAGATCCAGCTTTCTGGACTCCTTATCTGGAGGGAGAGAGCCAAGGTTATGAGGTTTCTTGGTCCTATTATGGGCAGCATTTTTCACTACGGGATCTGCCCTTGGTTGTTCAGCAAATAAAGGCTTCCCTGCGGGGGCCTGGATACAGTTTATCAGCCTTTCTTGGCACTGCAGGGATCAGGTTTGGCTTGTACCAGACAGCCATGGTGGCACCCTCAAATTCAGGCTGCAGAGCAGGGATAATCAGAGGGGGAGAATCTGGCGGCTCAAGATATTCTGTCAGATTTTGCCTGGTAACATCCTGCTTCTCAGAGTCAAACACCATAGCTGCCTGCAGCTATCTCATCACAGAGATGAATGAGCGGTCATCCGGGGAGGGAGCATAGGGGTATACTTGGAGGAGGTCCTCACCCCCCGAGGAAACAGCTAGAAGGAGTCCTAGCCCCTTCACTCATCAAGGGGGAGGTCTGGACGATACTCCTCCTCAGCCCAGGCTCTGGAAAGTGCAGAGAAGACACACGACCTAGAGTGAGGGAGGAGGGGGGCAGGCGACATCATGATGGGCTGCAGTGTAGGGGGCAGCCCCGTGTGAGACAACACTGATGGGCCTAGAGGGACCACGACCTGGTACTTGAACTCCCAGAAGGTGAGCACACTCTGGACATCGATGGATGTCTGCATCGCCAGAGCAAGAAGACGTTGTCAACAGGGGTGGCTGTGGCCCAGCATCAGCAGTACTGGGAGAGACTGCGGCAAAAGAGGCGGATGCCCCAGCGTCAGTAGGAAGCTCGGAGCTGGCTACGGGGGAGGTAAGGTCCCAAATGTCGAAGAGGTGGCCCAAGTAGGCGACAGGGGAGATGAGAAGCTCGATGTCAAAGGGACAGCCCCCGCCAACATAGCACCCATGGAATCCCCTGTCCAAAGTCCGTGGTATAGAAGAGTGACGGCAAGGTTTCCTAAGGTGTCACCTGGGGCGGCTGAAGACCTGGAGTCGACAAAGTGGCCAAAGACATCAATGGGCAAGTGGAAAACCCCGATGTCAATGGGCCGCTGAAGACTGTCCAGCAGAGACCAGTCTGTTGCCCCTGGATTGAGATGGGCCTAAACAACAGGAGTTGAAGCATCAGTGGGAGTGTTAGTAAGCCAGACGTCGATGAGGCATCATTGGAAAGACCAGTGGGAAGCATTGCCAAAGCCAATCCAGTAGAAAAGAGGGTGTGGGTGGCACTGGGGGTTGCTGCCACACTGGTCATCGCATAGTGCGGCCACAGACCGCGCACAAGGAAGAACTTCTCCTTGATCCACTCCTTGTCCCGGTGCTCGTGTTTGCCAAACAACTTATCTCGGGCCTTGGAAGAGTGAGAGCCTGAGGACAGAGCTGGTGAGGCAGAGAAGCTTCTGACCTGGAGCTCCTTCTCCAAGACAGTGACCTTCTGTTTGAAGAGGAAGTTTTCTAGAGCCTTCTCTCGACGATGCCGGGTAGCCTGGTTGACTACGTGGCAAACCTCACAGGCCTTAAAGTCATTTTTGGGGCCTAGACAGCGGACACAAGCATCTAGGTCATCAATGCTGTAAATCTTGTTATCACACTCACAGTATCTTAACAGTTTCTCGGAATCGTTCGGTATAAACAAATGTAAAGATCACTTTATAAAATAATGTGACGAACGAACTAGGGTGAGAAAGTAAAGTAAAATTTAGCGGTCAACTGAAGCAGCATTGTCTCCATGGAGTCAGATGGTCGATGGTGGGAGAAGAACTGAGGAGGGTACAAGGCCGCCCACATTTATATGGGAGGAGCGACGTTGACACCTACCACCGTCTTGGACGGTCCTTGGAAGATTGCTAATGTGGTCCTAGTGCTTGTCGGCTATAGTTCCATAGGTGTGACCTGATGCAAGAGATGCCCTTGATGAAGATCCCACTTGTCTGCTGTAATGCAGCAGTGTGGCCAGAAGTGACGAAGCCAACCCCCGGTGCTGGGTCAGGAACTGGACAGGTAGGAGGCAGACCCCCCCCCGTTAGGGGGCAGCTCTGGAGAGGGACCTGCCACTGGGGCGGAGAGGCAACACTTCCCCTATCCCCCCACTTCTTTTGTGCCCTGGCCACAGATTTTGGCCTTGGGATGCCAGGCTTGGTACTGCCCCTTCTGGGGCTGCTGTGACTGAAAGAACCGAAACTGAAAGACCTTGTGTGTTAGAGACCCTTGGGATCCCTCTGGGATGAAGGCACGGAGTCCAGGATGACAGACTTCTCAACCTATGTGAGATGACCCTCCACCCCTGGGCCAAAGACGTTGGTGCCCAAGAAAGGGACATCGGCCAGCTGATGCTGAATGTCCACTGTAAAGGTTGAAAGCCTCAGCCAGGCCCTGCGATACATTGCAACAGCCGCTGCATGGGCACAGGAATCGCCCATGTCTAAGGTCATCTGGAGCTGGTGCTTAGCAAGAGCTTGACCCTGGTCTCTGACCAACTTCACTGGCAACTGCTTGTCAGCAGGAAGGTGAGGGAGGACATGACCAAGCACTCCCAGCAGGGAGTGACCAAATTTAGCCATCAACAAGGCATAGCTCACCTGAGAGAGACCAAGGGAGGAAATGACCGAGCTTCTTGACTGCAGGTCAAGTTTCTTTCCATTCCTTTGTCAGGGGCCTTGTCCACATCCCCAAATGTTTCCAGACTTCCGGAAAGCAGAGTTTGAGACCAGACCCTTGGCCGAGGGGTGGTCTGAGAACCTGGACACAGCCCACACAGAGGGCATACTTGCACACTGCACAGGTTGAGGGTGCTGGGCAGAATCCTAGATGCTGCCAAAGCTCGAGGACCGGTCCCCGAGTGGCCTCGACAACGTACAACTCAAACATCGGGGATCTGTCCCAATCAAGGATGTCTGTAAAGATGCATTTAGCCTTTTGTACACAGGCTCCAAAGGGACAGACACGGACTCAGACACGAGTAGGACTAGAACCCCAAATGACATCAGCCATGCTCAGCAGTCAACTCTTCCGGCCGACTCGCTGTTAAAGGTACATGTTCTCAACAACTGCCAACCATCCGAGTCATCCGGGGACTGGTCAAAAACGACCCTCAACCACTGACTGCCATGAACCACCCAAGTGTCGTTCGACTAGGTGATTTCCACCAAGAACCAGCCTGTCAAGCTGGTCGCATCAGAGTCCTTGGACTGGGCCCCCTTCAATTGCTACAGTGGAGACAGTTCCACCAAAAGGGGTGGAGAAACAGGTGTTGGCAACAACTATCTTAGGCAAATCAGCGTGGATTACATTAGTGTCAGTCAACCAGAGGTCAGGGGGTAGAGGTCTACCCTGTCCCACCATGGCCCATTGCTGCTAGAGGAGTTTCTCATTGCACCGCTATATGCGATGGTGGAGCCTCTCCTGATCCGAGGACAAGGAGAATGAGAAACACTGATAGCAATGCTTCCCAGTCGATGGACTGAACGCAAGCGGCGCCGTGACCATGATCTTGACTGCTGACCCGAGGGCCAACGTTGAGGAGAAGCAACCACGGCTGCAGTGCAAATTATACACACCAGCTGCGGTGGAACAACCTCCGGTGGAGGCTGGTCCCAAGTGGAACCAGCTGGGGACACCAACCGAGCCAGGTTCTCCTTGGTGTGGACCAGGAACACAGTGGTCCTGCAGATCAAATCCCTTAACCTCCTTTAAGGACAGGTCAACCAGGTAAAGGAATATTTTAACCACTTGTTTGGCCGGCGACGAGGTTGACAAACCCAATGGGGGTACCGCGGAGCTTGCTAACTGGCTTTCTACTGATTTCAGCTCAACCGAAGTCAGACGCTTGACCTGTATCGAGCTGTCGAGGAGTTTATTTATTGAATCGTTTCACCAGGAAAAAGACACTGAGCAACTTAATGTTCATCTCACGGTACATCCTGGGGGGAATGGGGAGAGGGATGTACAGAGTGAGAGTTTAGATACATACATACATAACAGATGGTGAATACATACATAGTTACAAAACAGGTTCATGGCAATTGAGTACAATAGGCTGATGCAACAGTTACTGTACTGGCAGTCCATAGGAGCAGCATACATATAGAATCAGTACACGGACCAAGCATAGGATGCAAGGTTGACAATGCATACATTACAGGCAGTTCACTGGTGATGCAGATGCAGCAGGGTGCACACACAGGATCCAGTCACCCTTTTTAAGAGCTAGTCTATAAGGGGTAGTATAAGTGCAGGGGGGGGATGAGAAATAGGAGAGTGAGGGGGAGAGAAAAAAGTGAAAGGGAGACAGGTATGCAAGAACGGGGTCAGAAGCAGGTGCAGGTAGATGTAAGGCAATTGTGCAGAGCAGAGGTAAAGGAATACAAGGAGGAGGAGTGACAGATTTGTGGAGGGAGTGCATTCCACATTTTAGGCAAGTGGCAACAGAAGGCTTTTTGGCCAGAGGACGTAGTTCTGCAGGGGACTGAGAGGGTAAGAGTGTCAGCCTGGAATCTCAGGGAATAGAGGGAGTGGGTAGGGGTGCCAAGAGAGGAGGAGATAAAGGAGGGGAGAGATCCAAGCCAGAATTTAGAGGTGAACTTATCACCACGTAGCGCACGCTGGGAGTGAAGGGGAAGGAGGTTGAGAGAGCGGTAGAGGTCACAATGATGGGTGTGGAGAGGGGCATCAAGGGCAAAACAACAGAAGGAATTGGAGAGTCCAGTCTGGATAGGTGGGACTGTGGGGCAGGCAGCATCATAGACTATGTCGCAGTAATCGAAAATGGGCATGATCATCTTCTGTACCAGCTCACGCCTGGCGGCGAGCGAGATGCAGCTGTGGTTTCTGTAAAGGGCCCCAAGCTTGGGCCTTATTTTTTTTCAGAATGGCATCAATATGTACTGAGAAGTCAAGGCATCTGTCCAGCCAGATACAGAGATACCTGAAAGCGGAAGAGTCCTCAAGAGCAGTCCCATCTAGGGTGTGAAAGGTGGGGAGGTGACTTAGCCTAGCGAGTCTCTGCCTTGTGCCAAAGGACATGGAGACAGTCTTCTTGGCATTTAGAAAGAGTTGATGAGAACTAAACCAGAGTTGGACTTTAGTGAAGTCTGACTGGAGCCTGGTAGTGACATCACCAATAGTATTGTCAGAGGTAAACAATACTGTATCATCCGCATACATGTGGATGTTGGATGCAGTGCAAACCAGGGGGAGGTTAATTAAAAAGATTAACAGAACGAGGCCTAGCACTGAGCCTTGGAGGACTCCAGTGGTTATAGGCAGGGAAGTAGAGATAGCATCAGCTATTCTTACTAATTTTGACCTGCCGGACAGGCAGGCACTGAACCATCCTGTAGAAGATGGGGATAGTCCAGCAGCTGAAAGGCTGTGAAGGAGGATGGGGTGAGATACAGTGTCAAAGGTTTTGGCCAGGTCTACAAAGATAGCCGAGGTAATGTGCCCTTTGTCAAAGCCTGAGGAGATGGTGTCAGTTAACCTTAGGAGAGAGGTGGTGGTAGCGTGGGATTTCCTAAAGCCAGACTGGAAGGGGGTGAAAAAAGCAGAGTCAGACAGAAACAAGGAGTTGGTTGAGGGCTATAGGTTCTTGTAATTTAGCCAAGGTTGGTAAGTAGAGCGATAGGACGATAGTTCCCAGGAGAGGAGGGGTCACACCCTTCAAGAGGGGGAGGACAACAGCATGTTTCCAGACAGAGGGCACAGTGGCAGTCTCAAAGGAGAGGTTTAGTAACAGGGAGAGTGGGAAGGCTATGGCAGGAGCAGAGAGGTAGAGGAGCCTAGGGTCAAGGCCATTAGGTGAGGAGCATTTGGTAGGGCTGAGTGCCAGGAGAACTTGAAGGGTACTGTCAGGAGAGACAGGAGAGAAGAAGAACAGGGAGGGAGGTGTAAGAGGTTTGAGGGGGGGGGAGAGACAGGGCAGAGGAGCAGAGAGAGGAGGGGGCGACATGGGGCAGAAGGAAGAGCAGTGGGGTGTGTGTCAGTGAATGAGGCATAAAATGGGGCCAACGGGGCACGGGATGGGCTTGGGCTTGGGAGAGTGCTTAGCAGAGAAGAGGTGCAGGTGGCGAAGTGGAAGTTGAAGCATTCAGCAACGGTGATAGGTTCAGAGAGTACAGAGTGATTGTGCTTGAGGATGAGAGAGGTAGAGGATGGCAAGAAGAGGGAGTGAACGACCTTCCAGAATTTAGAAGGGTTGTTTGTATTAGTTTAGAAATTAGACTTGAAATGCTCTGCTTTGGCAAGGTGGATTGCTTTAGTGCAGCCATTCCGAAGTTCACGGTAATGCTGGAGATCACCAGGGCAGTTGGAGACTTTGGCTTTGCACCATGCAAGGTCATGAGCACATTGGCAGGCCAGAAGCTCAGGAGTGACCAAGGGGAGGTGCCCGCCGTGAACCCTGCTTTTACAGGGTGGGGTATGGAATTCCAAACCTGAAGAAACTTAGAGAAGAAGTAGGCAAGGGCCTTGTCAGCTGAAGCTGCTGTGAGAAGGGGGGGGGGGGACCAGTCAGCTTGAGCAAGGTCGTGAAGCAAGGACTGCAGGTCAAGTGATGCAAAGGGTCTAGTGAGAACAGTTTTAACTGGGAGTTTAGGCCTATGTATTTTCCGCACTACAAAGGTCATGTGGGGGTTGCTGATAAGAGTCTGGTAGTAACCCTGAGGCCACTACTCGATGGGGATGGGAGGTGAGGACCAGGTCCAGCAGGGAGTGGTTTAGTGCTTTAAGGTTTAGATGAGTGGGTTCCAGAATCAGCTGGAGGTTGAAGGCTTCGATAGTGGAGCGGATATTAGCCAGTGATGGGGCCAGCCAGTTTAGATTTAGGTCACCCAGGATGAATAGTTCACCACCACTGACAAGTGAGGAGAGCTTTGAGACCAAGTCAGTGACGTTGGAATGTGGCTGGCCAGGGTGACAGTAAACTCCAGCAATGAAGATGGGGTTGAGGGAGAGGAGGGAGAGGAAGGAGCGTGACCTCTTCAGGTCCCATGACTGGCAGCAGTTTCTCTTGTGCATTTTGTTGCAGTGGACAGGGCTCTCCCCGAGGGCCTGGAGAGCCAGACATCTCCCAGAATTCACTAGTGAAGGACGCTCAGATGCTGGCCCCAACCAGAAGCAGCGCAGATGCCAACGAGATGCCCACCACAGCCTTTGCCCCTGCTTCTTCCACAGCCAGAAGTAAGCCACTGTCCCCATCTCAGTGGAGGCCTTCTTGTGGTCTTTCGGCCAAGCTTTGGGTCCCACCTGCCAGCTGCCAAGGAGAAGCCGGACCATGTGATCCTCCAAGGAAGGGAGCACAGACTGGCACAGACCGCAACCCGTGATATCGTGTGTCGTCCCCAGGTAGTAGAGACACAACATGTGTGGGTCAGTCAAAAATCTGTCGACATGTGGCACAGAATCTGAAGCCGGGGGCTGGCTTTGCTCAGTCATGTTCAATTTTCCATTGCCAAGGCAGCAGTAGAACAGAGGAAACACAGAAATCGAAAACTAATTAAACAGAAGAAAGCTTGCCAACAGCACACTATCGGCTCTACAACACATGGAGCTGCGAAGGGGGAGACCAAACTATTCCAGAGTAAAAGACCTAATTCCATAAGGTGGAACCAGAGCATGCATCACCCAAGTGCTGGGAAAGCTTGGCTTGAAGATGTTAGATCAGCTCTTCTGGTGGAACAGCTATTGTGTGGATAAGTGAACTGTATCCACGCCCCTAGAAATACAGATCAGCACATATACATATAGAGGACATACAAGTGTATGAGGACTGCAGCAGAGCTATAGAAGTGGAATTAACTGGATTAAACGGAGCTCCGAAATCCACTCAGGTCAGACTTTCATCTCTCTGTCCATTTGCTCTTGACGCCCCACCCTGCTCCCATCACTATTCCTTATATTCGGTGTCTCCCCTCTCTCAAAAGTAGATGCCTCGTTCACTGTATTCCTCATCTCTGAATTCTGCTTTGGTTCCCTCCCTTGCTTCCTCAGCCCCCTCTATTCCCATCACCTCAGAAATCCTGACCACTACTAGTTCTTTCCACCACCCTCAGCGTGCAAGCTGTTTTCTTGCAGAGGCTCTACAGGTTCTGTTCTTGTCTAGCCCCACCTCTCCACTCTACTGTCTTCTCACCTCACCCTTGCCTGCAGTCTTTACTCCATGATCACACTTCTCATGTCTGTGCTCCACCTGATCTCTCCTTTCCCCCGCTACTCCCCAAGTCACTAAAGTCACTTTCACCCCCACATCCTCCTACCCACTTAATTAGGTTGGATTTGTTTTCACAGCTGTTATATATGCATTGCTGCTTTACTTAATGTTATGTTTCTTAACTTGCTATTAGTTATTAATGGTCTCTTATCCATGGACTTCTTTACTGAATAGATCAGAGGATCATACAATACAAGTCAGCTTACGCCATTATGACTTGATGTTTAACCTTGACTTAAGAACGTATCCACTGAAGTCTTAAAATGACATATTTTGGCTATTAACAAGATGTCCGAGTAACCTATTCCAAATTCAAACCACTCTGGTTTCTCATACCCCAGCTTTTCTTTTATGAGTTCTCCTTTCAAACTCTATTCATGTTACCTAGCAGCTCTAACCTGCTCTTTTTCCGGAGCCGAAGCTCATTTCCAGGTGCAACCCAGGGGAGGGGAAAGAGGAGACAAGGTTACAGAAATTAAAGTCAGGTTGGTTACAAAGGTCTGCAGAAAAGTACAGGGTTCAACATATTAAAGGGTGGTTACAGATAGCCTGAGTAAAGTACATACACCAGACAAAGGCCACCTCTCATTCTCCTATATTCCAGAGAATACAAACTTATCTCCCTCAACCTGTCCTCATATGTGTAGTATTTGCTATTAATTTAGAGGCACACCTCTGTACCCTTCTCAAGCATCCTCACCTCTCCAGTCTTGTAAGGAGCCCAAAACTGGACACAGTACTACATTAGAGGCCTCACCAATGCCATATACAATGGAATAATCACCTCTCTCAATTTCTTATATGCCTCTATATATAGCCCAGTATCCTGCTTCCTTTGCAGACTACACTTAATCTGATCTTTAAATGATAATTTGTTAGATACCAGGACACCCAAGTCCTTTTCCAATTCTGTTAATTCCTTACCACGTGAATAATAGGTTGTCTTAATATTTTTTAATCCCAAATGCATTATCTTGCATTGTCCAACATTGAACATTAGCTTTTTTTGACCAGCCCATTCCGATAGGTCATCTATTTCTTTTTCAAATCTTTATGCATCTTCCTTATTATTTATTACAGCTTCTATTTTCATGTCGTCTGCAAACTTGCATAACCATGCATTTTCAGTGATCCTCATGGACGACACAAGAATGTTAAACAATACTGGTCCTAGTATCGACCTCTATGGCACCCCACTGGTGACCTCACTCCACCTAGAATTGTGTCTCCTTATACAAACCCTTTGCTTTTTTTTTTTTTGTACATTTCTGTTTTATTTCCCCCTTGCCACAGGGGGAACTGAACCTCAATCAGCCATGTACACGGGATCTCAACGCTCCTAGCATCTCCCAGTCTTCACTGCGATCCGGCTGAAGCGGGGAGGACCATGGTTTCCTCCCCATGGAGGAAACCTCGGGGAGAAATCGGGAGGGAGACTGCATCACCCTGAGCCCCCACCCATCTAATCGGGCTTTGTTTGGAGGTGATGGAGTGGTATCCTGGAGGCATGTTTGTGGCCCAGAAGGTTTACCGTATAGTTACTCCCCTTGGGCGCAGACATGCAAGCATGTCTACGCACGTAGCACTGACATCTGCCGCCGGCCCACCCTTTCTATGACAAGGCTCCCTGTAGTGCCCC
The DNA here is from genome assembly GCA_016271365.2 of Neoceratodus forsteri. Lineage (NCBI taxonomy): Eukaryota > Metazoa > Chordata > Ceratodontiformes > Ceratodontidae > Neoceratodus > Neoceratodus forsteri. The sequence continues at coordinate 351,796,797 of CM028129.1, read as the reverse complement.
CGATCTCCACCAGAGGCCACTACAGAGAAATGCAACAACAGAAACCCACCCCAGGAGAGAAGAGTAGTCCTCCGGACCCTCGATTCTCTCCTGCCCCTGCCAACCCCCAGCATCCAGAGTTCTTTCCTGAACCCAGATCACCAGTGTAGCGCCAAGGTGTGGTGATCAGCACCTCAACCCTCAGCACCACTGGGCCAGCTCTTTGCCTTCTTTTTGTCAGCATATCTGGCTTTTGCCTATGGCACAATGATCCATCATTACTGCACCATCTGCACACCTAATTATGCACATAGTTTCTTGCTGCACATTTCCTCATTTTTTTTTTCCAGTTGTTTAACCAGGAGTGACCTGGGAGCACAAGGAAGTTAAGTGACTTGCTCAGGGTCACACAGCATGCAAGTGGAAGCTGTGGGATTCAAACCCAGGTCTGGTCTGCTGGATGTCACCAGATTTGCAGCTTAGAGCACTGCGCTATACTGCCTCTACTGTACTTCACTTGATCACTGTGTACCTTGTAAAGTGCACATATCTACTATACCTTTATGTACACTACATTGTGTTTACATGTACTCTTTCCCCAGGACAAAACAGAAAATGAGCTGTTCAGAGTGGTTCTCAGCTCAGCATGGCTTTGTGGTGTGAACTTTATATTTAACTCATATATTCAATTTCATGCCAAAGCAATACATCAATAATTGCAAACAGGTACAGTCCACAGAATTTATATGTAATACTTAATAAAGGATACAGAAATGTTGTCTTCTTGTCACAGGATTAGGAGGGGAATTCCGAAAATGAAAAAAGCCCAAATAGTAGATGTCACAAACCCACTCCTGAGGGTCAGGTCCACTGAGCTCACAGTGCCCACCCCCAAGTGCAATCCATAATGGGGAGAGAACAGGGGATACCCTCCTCATGTCCTTTTAGAATGCTCACTGAGGTCATGACTGAAAACCCGCCATTAGGACCCAGGGCGTCCCTCTAAACTCTGGATAAGGGCACCATACCAGTATAGAGTCTTGTAGCCAAATATGAACCCTTCTTAGCTGTTACACAAATGGGGAAGATCCAGGCACGTCACTCTCTTCAGGGTAGCAGTGTGTTCCTGATTTCATCCTCTCCTTTTGACACAGGTTATTAACAGTCCCACAAGTAACATACAATTTTTTTTTTTTTTTTTTTTTTTTAAATCTCACTCAGGCAGGTTTCTTAAAAAAAATGTATGGTTTTTACTAAACTACTTAATAATCATACAGTTAGAGCTAAAAGATGCACTAATTTGGTCACAGAACAACAAATACAAGTGGAAAAATATACCTGAAAAATGCACTATAACTGATCTAAACTCTACCTCAAGTCCGTAGTAAACTGAAGTCCAGAGAAAGTAACTGAAAGATTCAGTTTCCTTTGTACTGGTAGTCTTGAGTCTCAGCAGTTTTGATTCTTGTGTCAGAAGAGTGTCCCTTGTAGATGCTTAGCAAAAAAAAAAAAAATGAGTGCAAATGACCCTTGTTCATTTCCTTATACAACTTGTGGAAGCCTGAAGAAAAAACTAGTCTCACAGGGGCCTTCTCTTTTAGGCCAGCAGATGTCACTCTTGCACTTTTCCCCCTACAATCTCATTTTCCCAGTGGCCTCTGATGTCTGTCTTACTGGGAATACAATTGACACCTGTAATAGAATTCACACAGGTCTGCCAGAAAGGATGTTCCTGGTTCTCTCACCTCATAAGTTGCAACATACCACAAGTTTCCTGGAATCGGAGCATCCTGCCTCTGAAGTGCAAGGTTTATGACAGGTAAATGGATTTTGGCACATCTTTATTAAGGGACCTGGAAATGCAATCTTAGCTTCCTGGCAAGCAGCTGCGTCTGCCTCAGGTCAGAGGATGGTCAAACAATTTTTTTTTTTTTTAATTATGTTTTGTTTTAAAATTAACACAGTTACATATAATTGTCTCATGTAAGAGATCACCACCATTCAACAGTGGATACATTCAATGTAATGAGGATATTTAGTCTATGCAATCTGGATTAGATTATGAATTTGGAGGTATTCCATGAAAAGTTCAAGCCCATAAAATGTCCGGGTTATGCTGCACCCTGCAAAACTATAGGTGGTCGTTCCAATCAAAATGTTGTACAAACAGGTTAACTCAACCTCCTGTGTTGATATGACCCCCTTTCAATAAAAAAATTTATACCAGTCCTATTATGTGCTATGGGAGGAAAAAAAACAAAAAAAAACGGGTATACTGAAAAGCTATTAAATCCAATAATAAGAGCCATTACCAAAGGGCCTAGGGAAAAACGCACAGCAACTGCTATGCAGTAATAATCCCTGCCCCTGCAATAGTTAACTATATTAAATTCAACACGATTCTATAACTCCAAATAAGCTCTGAACATTGATAGTATTTTTATATAACTTACTTTGTTCTCAATATAATAACAGCCCCCACCCCCAGAACTATCCACCACAACTCAATTCACCAAAGGAAACAAACATGTAGTCATTGGGCTTTCCACACAAGCCAACAGCCAAGCCCTCTGAAGAGAGAGCATTTAAATTTTAGTATTTTTAAGAACAAAACCTAACTGGCAAAGGGAGGGGATCTTCCTGGGGGGATTCTGGCAGACTGCATGGGCCATGGGGTCATTTTCTGCCGACAGATTTCTACGATTCTATGAAAATTGCCTCCGTTTACTTGCTCAACAGTCCCAAAATGTTTTATCCAATGTCCCAGTCAAATCAGAGACATCTGTAGCAACTCTGGCAAACTCTCTGCTGATGCTCTCCACCCCCATTTCTTCAGGATCCGAAAATTGGTAAGATTGCCTGCCGTAGAAAATTCTCAGGCGGGCCAGCATCAACAATGAATGGGTGATGCCCAGACTCCTAAGCGTCGCCCTAACTGCATCAAAGCATTTTCTCCAGGCTAGAGTGGCAAACAAGAGGTCCGGAAAGAGATGGACAGACTGGCCTTGGTAGTTCAAAGTTCCCAATCCCCTGGCAGCCTGCATTATAAGGTCCCTCATGGCCATTCCAACCATAACCAACAGGACTGTTCTAGGTGCAACTCCCTGACTTTCGGCAGATCTTGGAGAGATGTGATAAACCTTCACAAAGCTGGTCGGGGGAAATCTGTTGTAAGTGGTAAAGATTTTGGCAACCAAGAACATAAAGAGGTATAGCAAGTTATCCCCCCCTCACTGTGCTCTGGCAACCCAACTATGCAGACACTGTGGGCTCTTTGTGAGTTCTACAGCACCTCTAGGCGGTATTTCAGCTGGGAATTGTCTTGGGCCATTTTTGAGGAAGAAGCCAGTGCTTTCGTCACCACAGACTCCGACTCATGCTGTATTAGCCACTGATTCAATTATGGCATCCTGTTCGGCCATCCGAGTTAATGCAATTGCAATTTTACTGTCTATGGCCTGCACAGACTTCTGGAGGGCCTTCCACAGGGGATGAGACCCAGATGAAGTTGGTATTCTGCCAACGATGCCATGTCCACAGATAGTGGGTTTTTTGATCAGACTCCAGCTGCCTCGTTGGTGCAACCCATACTCGAAATTTTATATGATGATTCCATTCTGTTTTGTGAGTAGAGTCTATTTCTGAAAAGAAAATTCCAACTTTAGTCCAGTAAGGGAGCTGGAAGGAGAAGGATCGAGTGCCCTCAGGGCTGCTCTCCTTCTCCAGGGGGGAGGGTCGGGTGCATGTCCGGTGCCCGTTTGACTCCTGGCAGAGGCTGGGGGAAATGCAAGCACTGGCACCCAACTATAAGAGGGGAAGCGGACGCAGGACAACACTGCACATCCCCGCCCCTGAGGCAGTACAAGAAAATGGCATCGGCCACCACGAATGATGCATGCCTGGCACCACGGCCTTCATGGCTCACCTCCCACAATCCAATCACTGCTCCAGTGTGCCATCCATGCCCCGAACCCTGCCCTAAGAGGGAATATAGGGAGGCAATGCCGGTCGTCACCAGCACCTTTCCCGGAGATGTGCTGGATACGGCATCGGCCCACCTTCAGGGTAAGTCAAGGGGCATCGTGGGTGGGGGAGGAGTGAGGAAGTGGTGCAGGAAGGGCTGAGCACCAGGCGGCTGAAGCAAGAGAAAGAAACTTTACTCCAGTAAAAGTTGATTTTGTGGCTTTTAAGTAGCAGTTATAAGGAACTCTTAAAGGGACACTGTCAACCCCTTCAAACCTGAAAATGTGCTTAGCTTAAACACATTTAATGATTGGTCATGTTCTGTAGAGATTGCTGAAGTAGCTGGTAGTTTGAGTCGGATTTCTTTTTTCTTTTATAAAGTGGAAAAACAGACTGCCCCCATTATACTGGTGTTACCACACAAAAACAGGTTTGTTTACATTTTTTTGATCAACACTCACTGTTTTTTTCCTGGACTTGGAAACACTCCAACAGTGTCTAGCCACTTATGATGCAGCAAGAGGGGAGAAGACTATTACATCATGGGTGGCTGCACTGTTTTGGGGTGTCTCTAATGTTCAGGAAGTATGCAAGAAGAGTAAATCAAAGATCTGAAAAGAAGGTTGGGTATAGTTAGCATGTAGTTTGGGTCTACTTAGGAAGGAAACAGAAAATGTGTTTCAACTAGAAATAGTATGATGCAAAAATGGTTGACAGTGTCCCTTCAAGCTCATCTTGTTAGTAGGTGTGCTCCACAGCGCCTCTCCAGTCAAACATTTTTAAAAGAAATCCAGTCTGTCTCACTCTCTCCCCCCCACCCATGTGCCCCTTGCACTAACACTGGCATTCTTATGGCATGTACACATACACAAAAATCAAACAAACAAACAAACAAAAAAAAAAAAAAAAAAAAACAGTTACTCACCTTTAACAGTAGTTCTAGGAGTGGTATAGGATGTTCATCCACACCTTCTGGCATTGTCCTTTCCCCTTTAAATCTTGGTGGAAGTCTTCAAGCTGGCTCCTCTCTCCCCACCCACCCAGGTGGTATAACCCTCTGCTCCACCCCATGATGCCAGATCTTTGTCCACAGGAAGCAGACGTTATGCGCCTGAGCAGGTCGAGTGGGTCCATTTGGATGAACATCATATACCACTCCTAGAAAGATCAGTTACTCAAAGACTTGTCGTAACTGTAGATCTTCTAGGAATGTCTCGTGCAGCAAGTCATTACTTCTGGGAGTTCCCAATAGATGGCGCTTTAGCATGGCAGTCTCTTCTAGCAGTATCCACATCAGGGACCACCCACATGACCTCACTTCCTGGGCTGTGCCCATAAAAGTGGGTGGTCCCTGGTAGTCTCCGTTCCTCGCCGGTTTCAGCTCATGAAAGCGAGGGACTGAGGGGAACAGAGGTACCAAAGCCTCCCGACCCTACATCGTTTTCCCTGTTACAGAATGGCAGGGGGCCAGAGGGAGGGAGGGAAGCTACTTACTGCAAGACACATTTCTAGAAGACCTACTGTTATGACAGAAAGTCTTTGCATAACTGATCTATCGTCCATGGAATGGTCTCTTGCAGCAAGTCATTACTTCTGGGAGATTCCCAAGCAGTTATGTGACAGTGGGTGGCCAGATATGGCATTCTGCCTTACACAGTGTGGGCTTAGGACCGACAGGAGCTGAGAGTAGTATATCAGCATATAAAGAGAATTTTGTATTCTATCTGTAAGTACTCCATTATAGTATTTGTTACAGGGTTATGGCTGAACGACGAGCTAGAATGGCTATTACTGGGCATCGTCAGATGAGTTAAGCAGATGTAAACCCAATCAAGGTATGGCATATCAGATACTGTAATAAATCAGAAGAAATTCAGCCATATAATGGAGTAATTGGTAGGTTTCAGTGGCATGCACTGGAAAAGACAGTATATGTCCATAAGGGGGGGGGGGGGTCGAGGGAAGTACCAGGTAACTATAGACCCATCAGTTTGACCTCGGTGGTGGGAAAATTAATGGAGAGTATACTAAAGGAACGATTGGGGGTGTACTTGGAGGAGGTGGGAGGTCTGGATAGTCGGCAACATGGGTTTGTGCCAGGTAGATCATGTCAAACCAACCTTGTGGAGTTCTATGAATGGGTAACATCAGAACTGGACAGGGGTAAGCCTGTGGATGTATTATTCTTGGACTTCAGCAAGGCGTTTGACTCTGTCCCCCACAATGGTCTGGTGGAGAAACTGATGAGGTTAGGAGTAGGCCCTTTGATGGTCAGATGGATTGAAAACTGGCTAGCTGGACGCACTCAAAGAGTAGTGGTCTGTGGGGAGCTCTCGAACCCTAGAGAGGTTGGTAGTGGGGTACCGCAGGGCTCAGTCCTGGGTCCGATCCTGTTTAATGCATACATATCGGACATCAGGGAGGGTATAGGGTGTGAAATGAGTCTCTTCGCAGATGACTCCAAGATGGGAGCAGTAGTTGAGGGAGAAGAGGGGAGGTTGGCCCTGCAAGGGGACCTGGACACCCTGGAAAGCTGGGCTCACACATGGAAATTAAATTTCAATATCACCAAGTGCAAGGTGTTGCATCTTGGTCGGGAAACCCTAAACACAGGTACACCCTGGGAGGGGAGGCGCTGAGGCCTCAATAGGGAAAAAGACCTAGGGGTCATGGTGGATGCATGTATGAATAACTCTGAGCAGTGCAGGAGGTGGCTAGCAAGGCAAACAGGATGTTGGGATGCATCGTGATGGGATCACCTCTAGGAGCAAGGAAGTGATTCTGCCGCTGTACAATGGACTGGTTAGACCACACCTTGAGTACTGTGTACAGTACTGGAGACCACACTTGAAGAG